>JH719963.1:137084-537919 GCA_000231845.2 Tetrahymena malaccensis 436
CCAAACCATTCAGTAGCTTGAGATAGAGTGTATTTAGTTTCTGTGTAAGGATAATTAGCCAGCTCTAAGATATATCTGAGAGGTTGACCTCTTAAAGGTAGTCCCCAATAACCTAAAACCAAGTTAGAATTACTTTTGATCTAAATATTATTTACCTAATCAGTAGAATTTTAACAACCCATTTTTCTTTAAATTTTTATTTTTATTTTTAATATTCTTTTTTTTATTTATGCTTTTATAATTTACTTTTAAAAATTTTGAAATACTTCTTAAAAAAACCTAACTATCAGAATTACTTAGGTTTAAGAATTTTAGATTAAATAAAGAAGGAAATTTTAAATAAGCCAAACTTTTATTGATATGTAAGTTTCTTAATTTGCTCTAATTTCTCAATTTAGGTCTTAAATTAATAATTTTGTTCAAAATTTTCTCAATTTGTTCTATTTTATTAAAATTTAGTCTTTCTTGAAATAGATAAATTAAATTGTTTGCAAATATAAACGCTAATTAAGAAATTTTACTTTTTGATCTTTACACATTTTTTTAAATTTAAAGCTAAATAAATATATGCATGCCAAAATAATAATAATCTAATATTTTATAGGATAAAGTAAATAAAACATTTTTAAAAAAATAATTTTTAAATTAAAAAGTAAAATGAAAAATTTTTAATTTATTTGAAATTAAATTTTAAATAAGTTGTAAATTTGAACAAGCTATTTTATAATAAAAATAAAAGATTGCTTTTATTTGTGCATATAAAGTGTTATAATTTAATAATCATGATAAATTTTATTGAAGAGCATTGAAATATAAAAAACTAAAAATATGAAAGCAAAATGTTTTTTTGATAATTATTGAAATTTAATACATGAGTAAAAAGACTAAAATTAGTTATGTATTTAATCTTTTTTATATTAAAATTGTAATTTATGTTTGTTAATAAAATACTAAATTTATATAAAAACGAATACTTGTCACAAGAAATCATTGATTGATCCTTGTGAGTTTACATATATTTTTATTAAAGTGAGTTAGGTATTTAATTAATTCAATAATTAAATTTTCATTTATTAATAATAACTTTTATAAATTAATATTATTATTGAATATTTTCTAAAATTTTGATTTAGTAGACAAAATAACTGAATGTATGTAGTATTAGCAAAAACTAAAATATTTCAAACAATTTCTATAAAAATAAATAATCTGGTTTTATTTTATTTTTAATATTTTTGAACTTATTCAAAAAAGGTTTAAAAAGACTTAGATTAATAAGCCTAAATTTTTTTGATATTTGGAGATGAATATTCTTCTTATTAATTAATAAAAAATTTAAATTTTTAATATAACAAAAAGGCGATTAAAATCCTTTTAATAATTCATCTTTTTATCATAATATTTTAATCAAAAACTAACATATCAATTATATATCAAAAATGAAGTCACTGTTTTTGAATTCTTAAATTATAACTATTTAAAAATGAATGAATAATAGTTAAATAATAATTGTCAATTCAAATATCAGTAAATATTTTATTTTATTACTTTTATACAAATATGTTTTGCTTATTTTTAGATTTACTTTACACTTGAATGTATATATAATATTTACCTAACCAACACTATAAAATTGAATTTTGATTATATTTTTTACTTATTCTAATTCAAATATTTTTTAATTGATTAAAAACAAAATTTTATTTTTTAAAAACAAAGTAAAACTTATGCCAATCATTTAGTTATAAAATACTGATTTAAATAAATATTAGCAATATAACTTTTTATTTTAACGATTTAAACTATTATCTTTTTAAATACTTAAATTAAAATTATAATTCATTTTAAATAATACTAATCTATTTCTTTTTATAAAAAACTCTTTCATAAATCATTTTGAGTGTACCATTAGTAAGAGAAGTAATGAGTGACGTATTCATCAGATCTTAAATAACCAACAGCTATTAGTGTAGGACCCATAAAAAGACCAAACCAAAAAATGGCATTTCCTAGGGCTTGTCCTTTAAATGGCTTCATCATAAAGAATAAAGGGATTTAGAAAAGCATAAATCCAAAGAGGATAGGACGTACTATTCTGAATACCATTACAGCAATCCATTCATGTAAAAGGGCAGAGAAAAAGAAAGTTACCAATTAAGCAGTAAATTTAGAGGTTTTATATACTTCTAAACATTCCAAATAAACGTGTCTGTATAGGAAAAGGTGAACTGGACGATTCCATTTACGGTTATATTCTTCATATGATGTGCAATTCCACCAATCATCAAAGAATTTACGATCACCAAAACGGGTGATTTCAGCAAAAACTCCTAAAATGTTTTCAAACAATATGTAGAAAAGACACATATTGAAGGCACCAAGAGGCAATAACAACTAGAATATAAGTTCTATCCTATGAATTTTATGACCTAATTATATAACAGGCATAACATAATCGGTCCAAATAGCATATGCTGCAAGTATACAGAAAGCAGTGATTGTAGATTTCAAGAGAATATACCAAATTCTCACCTTTGGTGAACGAGGATAACTTTTTTCATAGATTAAAACTGGCATCCACATGAAAAGAGTAAAGTTTTTTATATTAATATTCTATGGATAAGGTATATCTTTAACTTTATCTTCATCTTCACTATCTTCTGCAATCAAGTTGTTGTTACGTTTTTCATTTTTTTATTTTTTTTATTAATCTTTAGTGGAATTGGCTCCTTTTTTATCTTCGTCAGAGAATTCTTTGTTTCCTGAGACTTTTTTCTTTAAAGCAGTTTACTTTTGAGAGCGAAGGTAGATTTCGCGATATTTTTTGTTTGCCTATGTGTAGGAGTGCATTTTCATGAAGTGAGAACAAGCAAGTAAACAACAGAAAGTTGCATGAGTTGAGCACCAATCACGGGTGAATGTCATGTAAATTGTGTATATAAAGATGGCAGATTGAGTTGAGTGTTATAATATAGAAGCTAGTTTATCGTTCAAGCCTAAAAGGATGAATTTTTGAAGGATAAATGCAGTATAGCTCCATGCATAAAAAAGGGGCCAGGTAATTATGCAAAGTAAGAAATCGTTTTTAAAGCTGTTAAACAACACAGGAGAAAAAGCGTAGCCATTCTTGATAAAATTCTAAATTGGTTTAGAAAGTAGGAAAGTGAAGATTAAAAGATAAAGAGCCATGAATACTCCTCTAAATTTGGATTTACGAATTTCTGAATGTTCTTCCAATTCATCGAGTAATGAAGGACGCAATTAGAAAAATTCTCTCTTCAAGGAAGAAGTGCTTTCTGAATCACTACTTTTGATGCCTTCATCAGCATCCTTTTTGGTTAACGTTTCATCTTTGTGAGTTGCCTTGCCATTTTCCTAAATGACTTCGCTTTTGCTATGCTACTTTGCTGACTATTTTGAAGAAGACATAAATAAAAAGCTTAATTTTTTTTTAGTATTTTTTTAATTATAAACAATTTGCGAAGCCAAAAGAGATTTTTTAATATAACAAATTTTAAATAGAGATTTGCAATCAATTAATTTTATTTAAATGGAAAACTCAGTATTATTTGCAAAATAAGTGTAAATGCATGTTTAAATAATTTATTGCACTATTGAGTCATTTTGTTTTTATAAATGACGCATAAATAATTTAAAGAGATAATTTAAATATAGTAATAGTTAAACTAAAGTCTCTTAGAATCTGCTTATTTTTATATTTTTATTGATCTTTCTTACATTTTTGAGTTAAATTTAGTGATAATTATTAAAAGTTTTATTTCATTTGAACAATTGGCTGTGTAATCTTGTGAGATAATATCTTAAAGCTAAAATATCTTTTATTTTACTTTTACTGCCATTAAATGTAAAAATTAAGCAAGTTAGGTTTCAGGTATGATAATTACAGTCAATATCAAAAATCTAATATTTTCAACATGCCTAAAATTTTAATGAAATTATATGCAAAATAATATTTGATAAAGTAGAATTTTTTATCTTTGTTTGAAAACAACGTGACAGATTTAAATTTTTCTGTTTAAATAATAAAAAGTTATTTCAAGTGAATAACGTTGAATTGAAATAAAAATGAATTGTATTTTAATTCAAAAAAGCTATGGCTATGTATCTATTAGTAAATAGTAATTGCATCATTTTATATTTACCACATCATTTAAATTTGACGTATAACAAAAAGTTGTTAAATATTCAAATTTAATTACCATCAAATAAATTTAGAAAGTGTAATAAATTGAAATCAGAGCCACAAATCATTTAATTATCTTTTATTAAGATAGATTACAGAAATTAATACTTGAAAATAAATTTATGACCTATTTAAATTAATATCTTTCGTTTGCAAAAACATTACACAATATTTAAAATAATTGATCATATAAAAATCAATTTCAATACATTTTCTTCTAAAGCAAAAAAAACAAAAAGCACTTTGCTTTGTTTCTTTCTCTTCTATAAAATTTTAAAAATTATAATTATTCAATTAAAATACTCCTAATTTTTTTTTAAATTGTGCTTTGAGCTAAATAATTTCGATTATTTTATATTTTGCTTACTTAATTTAATTGTAAATTTACTTTTATTTTAAACCAAAAGATTTTGTATTTGAAAGATTACAAATATTTAAAAAAAATAAACACATTTTAAATTCACAAAAATAAAAAAATTTTCTAAATTCAATCAAATACTTAAGTAATATACTTTAAGATTACTCACTTTCGTAATATTTTGTACTTTTAAATCACTTGTTAATATACTTTTTTATTAATGAACAAAATAATTTATATGTTTTTGTAAAACTTTATTTAAATTTTGTTGAGACATAAAATTTAGAATTATTAAGAATTTCTTCTCTGAAAAAAATAAAAATTTTAGCCATTTATTTATTAGAATAAATTGTTGTTTTTACTAATTTAAATATTAACATATGAAATTTAATTTTTTAAAACTTTAATCAATAATTAATTTCTAATGTGATTTAACCCTTCTCCTCTCATACTTATTTTAGCATCAGTGAGCAATTTTTTAGATAAGAATTTAAAATATAATGAAATAATTGAGTTTTTAACTGTAAAAATAAAAATTTATTACCAAATATATTTGAAAGAGGATAAATTTAATAATATTTAATTATAATATGGAGAAGACTTAATAAGCAGTTTATAATAAATTTAGGATAAAAATAAACCCTTTTTAATAAGAATAATAGATAGAATTGTTATAACAATAAATGATAGGATGGGTTGATGTATTTCTATCTATATTTTAGATTTTATTAAAGTACTAATACTCTTTATCACAAAGAGACGCTAATATTGTCAAATCCTTTGAATAAATCATTTTAATTATTTTTTTCTTCAAATTTTATTAAAAAATAAACTTAAATTCGGCTATTTATTTATTTTTATTATTCATTTATAATTTGGTATAAAAGTAGTATGAATATGATATTTTGATAGTTTTTTTTGTTTGAATTGAGTTTTTAAATTAAAATAATATTTATCTTCTATAGTAAATTAAAAAATAAATTAACCTTTTATGCTAAATTTGTCTATGTTATACAAACACCCCTCCTTTTACAGTTACACATTATAAAAATTAATTAGCTTAAAAAAATACTTTATGTTTGTTTTTATTGAGTTTTTTTTAATTAAATAGATATATGTATCTACCTTCGTTTAATCAATACCTTATTATTTAAGCATAATAAACTCAAATAAAATTATTAATTCAGAAAATTTGATTTTGTTATCCAAATGAATTACTAAACTACATTTATTGAATAATAAATAAATGTTTTAAATTAACAAATATATGGTTTTAAAGTAAATTATTCTAGTTAAGCAATGTTTTGTTACTATAAAAATACATTCGTTTAATATAAAGTAAAATACAAAAATTAAAATTATCTGTTTATTTAGTGTTTATTTGTTTAAAATTTTATTTAATTTAACTAAAAAATGTTTGCTGGATTTTTTCACTAATATTTTTCTTTCATAAACCACTTTATTTACTAGCCCAAGCATTCAAGCTGTCTCCAGTTGTAGTAGTTACTCCAGTCAAATTTACTTTTTTAACATCAAATTTAGAGCTAGCAGCATTACCTTAGATTTAGCTTTCTTAGATATTTCTTAATGTCTATTTTTTAGAGTCTGCAGCTTTTAACTCTTGTAAATGACTCATAAAATCGTCGATTTTCTTCATATTTTACTCATCAAAATAATCTCTGTTTAAATTTACGAAAATAATTTTTAGCTAATTCGTTATACAAATCATATAATTTACCTATAATTTAAGAATATGTCATTAATTAAAGAGTAGATAGATATTTTAGACCATTCTCTGTGCAGCAAATTTTTCATAGACATTAATGCTTAAACTATCAACTTTTTCTAAAAATTATACTGAGCTAATTTACTTTTCTAAATAAAAAATAAAGAATGAGATTAACAACTACAAAATGATAATTCTAAATTCAATTTACAAGTAATTTTTAAAGATTTTCTGATAATGTATATTCATAAGCTACCTTTGATTGAGGTATTTATACTATATCTTCCATTTTAACTAGTTTTATTTGTTAAGAAGCTTACTCTGTTTATTGCTGTTACTGTTCCTAATTTGGTATTTACTGAAGTAAATTTTGTGTCTTCTCTTCATCTTTTTTTTACAACTTTTCTTACTTCTTTTTCATTAATCTCTCTCTAATAGCAGAAACCTTAGATCCCTCCTCGTTTGATTCCTTTTTATCTACATCTTCTTGCTAATCTTAATCTTTTTGCTATTTAGAAATTTAAGGGGCTTCTTACTTCTATTCTGCATCTGGCTTTTATCCTTATTCCTATATTTTCTGCTGATCAACTTTGTCCTATTCTTCTTCAGGTTCTTAGAAATTGATAGCCTTGAATTAGGTTGTCTACTCATAAAACTTATTGAGATGCTCACTAATTTTTTTCATGTTTGCTTGGAACTATTAAGATTAAAATAGAGTTAATTAAATAGTCTATTTCATGATGACAAAAGCTAATGAATAATAAAGGAATAAACAAATAATGATATAAATATATTTACCTAAAATGTATCATCTTTAAATAAAAGAAGGTTGATTCGAAAAGTATCTATTATTTTATAAAAATGTCCATATTCTCTTAATATACAATGTTCTCTTGCATCTATAATGATATTCAATATTACTATCAAGTACTTTAAATCATCTTACTTTCGATAATTTAATGGAATATCTGTTAGCAAATAAACAGCCTTTTATAATCATAAAATTATCTTAAATAATGCTTATATTTTTAATATTGCATTTACATCTAAAATGTGAGCTGGATGTAGCTCTAAAATATGTCCTTTAAATAATGTCTTAATCATTTCTATGCACTTTGAAGTTTTAGTTTCTATTTTTATCGCCTTAAGTAATTTATCTAATGCTTCGTTAGGTTTAACTTAGCCTATTAAAAATTTAAAAGATAGATTTAAAACTTGTTTTATTTATTCAATTAATGATATTACTTTTCTGCTCTTCTAATTTCTTAGCTTCATCTTCTGGGTTTGGCTTAATTTGTTTTTAAGGATTTCTTTTCATCTCATCGAGTAGCTGCTTTTATTTATTCTATTTAATTTTTAAACAAAAAATAATTTAATGGCTGAAGCTAAGAAGCTATTTGATTATACAATTTCGAATTCCTAAAGCATCTGGTCTATCTTATTTTCAGAGGCAGTGTTATTAGCACAGTCTCTTCTAAAATTCTTATCAAAGTACATCATTTTTATTTCTTGCTTGATTGTAGTTTTTGATTTCAATAGTAAATTATAATATCAATATTAAATTATTTGGTATTTTTTTAATTATATAAAAATTGTAATCTTTATATATTTAATTATTGATATAATGACTATCTCTATTAATTTACTTATTAATAATCTAAGTGTCTAAGTAGTAATTCTAGCTCTAGTCTAGCCTCTATTTTTTTAAATATTGGCAAATAAATAATCTTAAAAAAGTTTTATTAATTTTAAAAATATTTTTCATAGATTAAATATTTTTATTGTTATATTTTTAAAAAGTAAACCAATTATAAATATTTAATTGAAAACATACCATTTTAATGCATAAAAAAATTAAAACAATGAATTATTTAATCAAAGAAACAATTATTATTTTATCAAAGATGGTGCTGGAAGATTTTCTGACAAATAACCACAATATTATTTGGAATGCTAAATTTTTTATAAATTTTAAATTAATTCTTTATAAATATTCATCATACTGATTCATCATTTGTTTTTAAAAATAATATTAAGTATGATCTCATCTAATTAAATGAATAATTTTAAGTTTTTAATAATGGGAAATTTTATAGAAATATTTAATAAAAATCCATGTCTTTAAAACAAATAATAGTATTAGTTTTTTAAATTTTAAAAATTTTGTTTATTTTTGATCAGAAAACATTCAAATAAAAATGATTTAATGTTTCATATAAATCATGATATCGATAGTAAATTATTTATCCAACAAAACAAAGAATTTATAAAATTTATATAACGAATTCAGATAAATTAATATGATTGTTTACAAATATTATTATTATTTGAGATATATCTTTAATAAAAGAATATATTTTGATTTAAAAACTGAAAGACAATTTACATGTTGATTTGAAAAAATATTATATAATGAATACTAAAACACTATAAAAATGAATTAATTAATATACATTTTTATATTATAATTAGTTAAAGTAATTTTATTTAATATCCTATCTATTTCACTCAAAACTGATTTTGTTATTATAAACCTGTTTGTTATTAGAAGCCTCCATTAAACTAGAAACCAGTTGATTGCTATTAGGTACCGATTTGTCCTAAGCCCATTTAATTCAAATTGGCATTTATAACGCAAACCTAGCAAGTATAGTTAGGACACTGCAAACACACAAAATATTTATCATTATTTTATGAAGGGGCTTTATGGCATGTTTAGCATGTGTATGTGTCGGGAGCTTCAAATTCATTGTAAATCTTGCAATTATGTCCATTTGCACAAAACCTTTACATTTTTGTTTAAAAGCACTTATCACACATTTCCTCGTTACAAATATTACATTCATAGTACCCTGTCAAACTTTAGCATGGGAAATTATTACAGTTAATACATTTAAGGTCATATTTAAAAAGTCTCACAAAATGCATCTTGTGATGTGCATTACAAAAAACCTAGAATACTTCCATTTTATTGGCTAAAAAGCTTAGACTAAGATTATTTCTAATTATTGTTATTAATATTATTATTATTTATTATTAATTTTTAGAAACTAAACAATTTTTATAATGCTATTTTCGTGGTTTATAAATACCACAATTTTAATCCAAAATTTTTTCTATTTTTTATGATTTACAAATTTAAGATTTTGTTTAGGCTTTGATCACATTATTGTATTCTTCTACTACAAAAATATCTGATATGAATTGTAAACAGATTTAATTAAAATTTAGAACACAATTCTAGCCTCAGAAAAATAAATAAAAGAAATATGATTTATCTATTAAAATTGATTAATTTTGCTTAACTAACTTTATTAAAAAATTCTATTTTGACCTAATTGATTTTAGTATTTTCCAAATAAATTATTAGACAATTTATACAAATATAATGTTTACATTAAGATATTAATATTTTACCATTAAAATAGTAAAAATACTTCATCCCTGAGGTAAACACTAAAAATTGTAAAATTATTGTAAATTAAAAAAATAAAATATATATCGAAACTTGACACTTGCAGGCTGCTTAAACTAAATAAGCAGATTAGCTATAAATAAGTGTTATTTATTATAAATGAGCTAAAAATATTAACTTTTTGAAAAAAATAAGTAATTAATTTAATATGAAACTACTCATAAAAAAAATAAACAAATTTAGCTTAATCAAAATCTGCAATAAATTAAAATATTCTTTTTTATTAAAGAAATATAAATAAGGAAAAATGTTGTTAGTTTATTTTTTTTATAGACTAAGTTTTTAAGCTATTAAGTAAGGAAAGCTATCAAATATATAGTAAATAAACTAAAAATTACAAAATGCAGGATAAAAAATGTTTAATTATGAATACTATACAAGATATTTTACAATTTGCAATTAATTATAACAAACCAATTTCACATCAAAATTAGAATTATAATTTATAAGACCTGTTTTAATTTTTAATATTTTCAAGGTATCGTTTAGGTATATTAGTAAGATTATATGAATTTTCTCTAATTTATTTAATATAATTTCTGTATAAATTTTTAATATAAATAATAAATTAAATAATATCTAATTTTTTCAACACTTCTCCATTCAATAAAGTTTATGAAAATAAAATATAAAATCAATTACATTAAGAACTCTACTTCCTTAATTTTTTACATTTAATCAAATAAATCAATAGCATAATTTATTTCTTCTGATGTTTCAAACAAAATAGGATTCATTTTGCTTTTATTTAAAGAATTTAAATGAAAAGGTTAAATTTTAAAATATTAAATTATTTATTATCATTTTATTTTCAAATATATTATTCTCAAAAATAAAGATTGATTTGAGTATAGTATATTTTTTTCTTCAGACTATATAATAAAAACTGATATGACATATCAATATATCAGACATATTTCAAAAAATTTAAATAATCTGATTTCATATATCGTTGGATAATTTTTTATTAAATTAAAATAAAATAAATTTAAGTTTTTAATCTCTTTTTTTTATGAGTTTACTTAAATTTATATAATAATACACCTAAAAATTTATATTGTTGCTTGTAAATAATTATTTGAATATTTTTAATATTAATTATTAACTATTTTATTAAAATTAAAGTAAATTATTTCTAAAATTAATTGATCCAATAAAATAATTTTTACAAAAAGTAAAGTCTAAGAACTTCAATCTGAGTATTATAAATGACTAAATTATTGATTAGATACTAAAAACTTTCATTATCACAATTATTCCTTCTATATATTTATAAGAATTTTAATTTACAGTCTTAAAATAAATTTGATATTAAAAAAATTCTTTTAATTAAATAATTTTCATTTTTATCTTGATTTAATCATTTTAACAATCATTAAATAATTTCTTTTTTATAATATAAAAATCCATCTAAATAATAAAAACTTACGAAAAAGCAAGTACAAATTTATTTAAAAATTGTTATGTTGGCAATATTTTAGATAGCTCATTTAAAACAACCTTAGTTGAGTTTGTTCCGCTTTTTTTCATTATTAATAAATTTACTAATAAATAAACTCAATGTTTTCAATAAAGATTAAATAACTAATTTATACCCTAAGCCTAGAACAAGTGAAAGTAAATTTGATTGCTTCTTTAATGAATCAAATAGAGGAAATAAAGATTAATGCGAGTTATAATAGCTCCCACTGTTGAATTAATATTACAAGATCAAAATAAATTTATATTATTGGAAAAAAAATTGAGTGGATTTGAAAAATAATAATTTTATTCTAATAAAATATTTACTATAAATTAATTGCTATTTATTTTAAATTTTTATTTTTTCCAGGTTTCAAAAAATTTAAAAGCAAGCTACATTGTTTATCAGACAAATTACACCAACTATTCATAAATTAATAAATAAATAATTATAAATAATTCTAATGTTATTATTTTATATCATTACTTAAACTATAATTTTATTTCTTCTAACTCAGAGCATTCATTTAAAACTGCCGAAATTGATTATATTTACTCATTTGTGAGAGCTTTTTTATCATAGCTAAAATTCGTTTTAAAAAAAAATTAATTTAGTATAATCTCAATTATTGCTATTATTCTATTTTTACTCTAATTTTATTTATTTTTTGTTAACAAGTTGTTTGAGCTCGTTGTACATTTAATTATCTATTTATTTTATTTCATTTTTCTCTATTTTTTTATTATTTACCATCTGATTTAAAGATCTATTTTTCAATACAAATTAAAAAAACATTATTTTTCAAATTAATAGAAATCTATACAAAATATTAATAATTTCACTTTGTTTTCAAAATTTTAATAGTTAAAGATTAACTTTAGAATTTATCTTGTTTTATTAAAAATTTTAAGTAAAATGATAAATGAGAAAATTTTGTTTAAAGTAGATAAAGAAAACAATTATTTTATTAGAATTTAATTTGATAATAATTTATACATTTCTTGGAGCTATTTTTAGTTATTTTATAGGGATTGGTTTGATTTCAGATTCAAATTTATAGGTGATACTTTTGAAGTAGAATTTTCACAATTTTATTTAGAAAAAATTTATTTTTTTTATTTTTATTAAATCTAGTTAAAATTTTCTAATTTTGGTAAAATTAATTTTTTCAAGCAGTTTTAGTCTATTTAGTATAAAAATTTAAGCTTTTATATTAATTCAGCAGGTCCTTTCCTATTTTTTGGATTATTTTCTACCATGCAGCTAAGTATTTCTTAAATAAATGTATATTGTTCATGGTTTTTTAAATTTGGTAAAACACTATCAAGCTACATCGACTTTAAACACATTATTTAAGAAGATTCTAATTAATTATTAAGTAAAGCTTAAAGAATAATTATTCCAATAGAAAATGTATCAGCCTAAATTAAAATTTATGTTGTTAGGTTAACGAAATTATAATTTATAAGTAAATAAACCTTAATGGTGTAGGGTTTTTATGAATTAAAAACTTCTGGTGACATGTACAACCAATTACCATCTAAAGTCTTATTAGTTCGTTTATTTAATTATTATGAATAAATTTAACATTTTGTAATAATAATAGTACTTTCATAGTTTAAAATAAGGATGTGTTTTACATTGCATAGGATTTTCCAAAATCACCTTAAATAGTAGAGTAATTTAATTAGATTTGATTAAATTCAAAAAAGTATTTTACTTAATAAAAATTCCTATGTAGTACTATTGTAAAGTATATTCTCTGGTTTTAAATCGCTGTGAATAACAGAGTTTTCCTAAAGAATAGTTTGTGCTTTCAAAAGTTAAAAGGCTAAGACAAGCACTTATTCAAATGTAAATGTATTTAACTTAAGAATTGTATTCAAATCGCCTATTTATTAGTTAATGTATTACATAATAATGCCAAAAGAGCTAAAAGAAAATAAATACAATGTTATAATTCAGTCACAATTGCATTCATATTCATATTTTAATCATGTATATATGAAAATATTTGAAGAATAAATCGCTCTCCTTTCATTCTCTCTTGGATTTTTTTCTCTGATATAAAATCTTGCTCTACATTTTTAAATATTTTTACTGCTACATTAGATTAATGCTAAGGAGAATATGCTTATACAACAATAGAGTAGCATCCTTCTCCAAGTTTTTTTTAATATATAAGACGGTTATTAAATAGAAAATCTATGATTTATTGTTCATTTAATTTTGGTTATTGAGAATTCATTTGATTAACTTCACTTCAAGTTCTTTAATATTCTATTATTTTTTTTAATCTAATAATTCTTATTATTTAACACTAAATATTATCATCAACAAATAAATTCAAACAAAAATGATATTTAATTTTAACGACTTTTATCATTCAAATGTATTTATGATAAATTTAATGATAAATATTAATTAAATCCTAATAGAATATTATTCATCTTAAAATAGAAATAAATTAAATAGTAAAAATAAATATATTTAAGTTTCCTAAGTAAATATTTGATTTATTTAAATATAATAGATAAATTAAGAAAAATTTAGACCATTTTGATATTTCAAAATAAATGTATTTATTACTTCATAATTTATATTTTTAAATTTTCTTTAATTCATATTAATTTTGAAAAAAAATGAACACATATTACAGTCTGAAACTTTTAATCCAATAAGCATATTAGCAATATTAGTTACTTTAGGTATTTATACTTATATTTACATGAATTAGTAAGTATGATTTTCAATTTAAAAGCAGTAAAATATTAATTTTTCAAGTATAAACGCCGATTTAATTGACTTGGTTGAATTGAAAAAAAAGTAATTAGCATTATAATTTTTTATAATTTATATTAAAAAAATAATTATATTTTTAGTTCAATAATAAAACATTAAAACTTCATTTTATTTATTTTTTATTGAAGTATACAATAAATTTAATCATAAGAATACTTTTTATTTTATTTAAATAAATAAAGTTAAAAATATTTTATTCTTATTTAAAAAAAGATTATATTTATTCATGTTTGTGTAATATAAAAATTTACTGTAATTAGCTATTAAATATGTTTTATTATTTATATGCTTGTTCTTTAATGAAAAAATCAAATCGAATATGCTCAATACTCAATAATCTAATATCTATTTATAAATAATTAAATTTTGGTTGAATAAGAATATTAAATAGAAGAAAAAGTTTTTTGAAATAGTTTGAATAATATACAAACCATTGTTAATTTAATTAGATATTGAAAAAAACTTATAAAAATATTTAATTTAGAAATAAATAAATATATCAAATATTAAAGATGGGATAAACTTAATAAAAATCCTAAAAAGGATAAACTTAATAAACATCCTAAAAAGATTAAATTGAATAGGATTAGAGTATTTTAAAACTATAATTAGCTCACCTCATTTAAAATAAGAGGAATATTAAATAATTCTACAGAGAAAACGGTATTTAGACAATTTCTACTCCAGAATTAATAAGTAAATATATAAATACATTAATTGATAAATTAAATAAAATGAATTTAACTTTTGTTATATTCATGATCACACTACTTAATCTGCTCTTTAAAAATTCTAATCACTATTTTTGTTAAATTTAAAAAGTATCTGATTAATAAGAGGAGCCATAAAATGATAAAGAATCTTAACTTATCTATTCCTAAATGAAATAAGAGTTATCATAATTAGGATATACTGAAATTAAATATTTATGTCGAGGTAATTTTGCAACTGTATTATTAGCAAAGAAGTAAAAGACTAATATTAGATATGCTATTAAGAGTTTTAATAGAAAGAGTGAAGGGTATTAATCTAAATATGTATAAAATGAAATAAATATGTTAAAAAAATGTTAAGGTTCACCTTATGTAATAAATCTCAAAGGTGAAATATAAGGAAAATTATATACTTATTTGATCTTAAGCGAGTGTTAAGGTATAAATATTAATCTATTTTTAATTTAAAGAATAAGTAGACATTTGTTTAAATAAAGGCACTCTTTCATAAATCATTTAAAGTTAACCAAATGAAAGATTAAATGAGTTATCTATAATAAAATATGCTAAAGATATAGCTGAAGGCCTTTAATTCATCCACTCTAAAAACTATATTGCTGGTGACATTAAATTTGACAATATTTTGATTGACTATTTTGGCAATGCAGTTATTTGTAAAATTTATTTTAATTTAAAAGCTATAAATTTAATTATTAAATAAGGTGATTTTGATTGTTCTAAAAAACTTGATAATAATGGATATGCAAAAAGTGAATATGTAATATTATTAATTTTATCTGTATTTTTTTATTCTTTTTTTCTGAATATTTTTAAGATCAGTGAAAAATCAATATATTCATATACGATTACTACATTATTTACCTTACTTTTAGTGAATCTTTATAGAGTATTAATTTCAAAATACTGATTTTTTCTAAATTGATTAAAAGGAAGGAAATTTGTATTTTCGAGCACCAGAATGTTATTGTAATATCAGTACTGACTTTTATTATAAAGAATATGTAAAACGAAATATAAAAATTTCATCAAAACCAAGCATTAGAGTAATTAACTTAATTTTAATTTAATATATTTATGAGTAATTTAATAATTTAGAGCGAGGCATTTTCTTTGGGTAACAAGTGAGTACAAATATTTAAATAAATTAATTTTTTGTTAATAGGCTTTTTAATTTGTAAAATGATTGCTGGATATAATTTAAATCTCCTCTTTTAAAAGCACGAATCACTACCATATGAATAAGATTTGAATTAATTAAAATATGGGAAATAACTAAAACAAATTATTAATGGATTAACATAATTCTCGCCTTATGATAGAATATCAATAAATGATGTATTAACTATGTTAAATAAAATACTTAGTGTTGAATTAAACATAGATAGTTAGCATTTTGAAACCATTGATGAATAAA
Source organism: Tetrahymena malaccensis 436 (assembly GCA_000231845.2). Taxonomy (NCBI): domain Eukaryota; phylum Ciliophora; class Oligohymenophorea; order Hymenostomatida; family Tetrahymenidae; genus Tetrahymena; species Tetrahymena malaccensis. Next base: position 153,260 of record JH719963.1, read on the forward strand.
CTTAAAAGCAGATTAACAATTTGAATAAAAAAATAGAATTTGTTGAAATCTATAAAGGGAGATTTTACCCAATCATGTAAATTTTTTTAACTATTGTAATTCCTTATTAATCTTTATTTAAAGTTAAGATGAAGAGAGTTTAATGTAAGAAGCTAAATAAATTTAAATGTAAAATTTAAAATAAATTATTAAAAGCACATAGCTTTATATAATAATATATTTAACTTATTACTTAAGGTTTCCAAATATAAAAAAATTAAAATATATACTAAACTTTTAAGTCAATAAAATATTAATATTTTAATTAAATTTTATTTCTTTTGATCAATTTAAGGCAATAAATTAATAGTTTATTTAAAGTAAAGATGAAGAAAAAATGAAGGAAGCTGAAGAAACTAAAAAATAAAAGTAAAGTTTAAAACAAAATATTTAATATTTATATTCTAATTAAAATCATTATTAAAAGTACTTAGCTTTATGTAATAATATATTTAACTTATTACTTAAGGCTTTCAAAATATTTATAAATTAAAATTTATATTGAGCTTTTAAGTCAATAAGACATAATTATTTTAATTAAATTATATTTTATAGGTCAATTTAAGGCAATAAAATTAATATTTTATTTATTTTGTTAATATTTTTTCAAAAAAATAAAATTAAAGAAATTTTTTTTTTCAAGTATATAAAAAGCTATTAATTTGAAGTGTAAGTAGCTATAGTTAAATTATGATACTGTCCTAGAATAAATTAGTTATTTAATTAGTATGAAATGTAAATACTTAGACATAATCGGAAAAGGCACCTTTGGCTTAGTTATAAAAGCAGCTTATTAAAATTAACTATTAGCTATTAAAATAATTTAAATTAAAGACTAAATAAATATTGATAAACTAAAATAGGAATAAAAGCTCCTTAAAAATTTTTAGGATAGCAAGTATCTTTTAAATTTAAGATATACTGCTTATGCCAAATTAAGTAGCCCATTACTATTTATTTTTACAGATCTTTGTGAAGGTTTTAATTTAAATAAATTTTTTTATTTATTTAAGAATAATTTAATTTTAATTTATGTAAATTAGGTGAATTAACTGATTTAATAAGCAAAAAGATTTCTAAAAAGCAAATAATTTCTATCATGGTCTAATTATTATTTGGGTTAGAAGAACTTAAATAAATGAAGATTATTCATGTTGATATAAAACCATAAAATATCCTTTATAATTACCAAAATGGAAATTACTAAATTAAGATTGGTAAATTTATTATTAAATTTTATAAATTGCAAATTTTTTTAAATGAAAGCTGATTTTGGTTAAGCAAAGTAACTTTAAGATAAGGACTTCACTGATAAACTAGTTAATCATCTTGTAAAAAAATTTATTTTTTTTAATTTTTCATTTTAAATATAGACTCGATTTGGTACTCGTAAATACATGAGCAAAGAAACTTTAAATGACGATGGATAAATTGGCTATAAAGTAAGTATCTTTTTTCCTGTTTTGTATTATTTAATTTTTTCAATTTATAAACAAATAGTCAGATATCTATTCTTTAGGAATAGTATTTATTGAACTTATTTTTGGTAGATTATTTGACTATGAGCAAGATATAAGACCTTTAAAATAAGGCAAATGGGATATTTTGAGCTAAAGACCTAATGTAGAAAATAGAATATTTGATAAAATAGATGATTTTCTAATTGAAAAAATCATAAAGAACATGATTTAGTCAGACTAACATGAAAGGAAGGACTCTCGCGAATTACTTTCTTTAATTTTTTAAGAATTTTTAACAAATTACTAACAAACTTAAGTTGATTTCGAAAAATGCTTGGATAAATTAATGAATTAATTTTGAATAGAAATCAAATTAATATTAAATTTCAAAAATAAATTTTTTGATTAATATAATATGTTTGCTTAAATAAATATTTAATTAATAAGATAATTTGTTTAGATTTATTAATTTTATATTCCAAAAAAATATTTTTGGCTAATAAAACTTATTGTTAACAATAGAAACAAATGAAGGCAAAATTATTTGTTTTGATTCTTTTTTTAAAAAAAATTAAAATGACAAAAATTTTTTTAATAGAAAAACTTCTGAAAATTGAATCATAATATATTTCTTATCGCATTTTTATTTTTTAGCATTATTAATTTTTAGATATATTTTTTTAGCAAAATTTTATCTAATTAAATTAAACTCTTTAAAAGTGTCTAAATAAATTTGAAACTCATTTATAAAAATAATGTGCAAATAAAAATAGCATTTTATCCTAAAATTATTATAATCTTAACAATTAATTATTCCTTAATCTCACTTTTTTGGAATCAGATAAATAAAGATCTAATATATTATTTAAAAATTCAGAATAAGATTTTTAAATTATAAAATTTTCAAATTTCATAGCTATTTAGAATTTCTGTTTCTGCATACAATTTTAGTTAATAAATATTAAAATTATAATTATTTAAATTTGGATAACTCTTTGAATATATTTTTATAATTTTCTATTTTTTAAATGTTCTACAAAGGTTAAAAATGATAAATCTGAAAGCATATATCATATTCTTTCATTAATTTAAGTTTTTATTTATTAAAATATTGTAAAATTCAAAAATATTGAATTAGTATTATCTTTTATTCAAATATTAAATATCTTTACTTAAATTACTAAGTTTTATATTATAGATAATTTAAGTTATTTTGCTAATATACTTATCAATAAGTAATTTATATTTTTAATCCATAAACAAAAAAAATTTATATATTTAAGTAAATCAGTTAATTTAATTGTGTTGATTAATTTATAAAATATATTAATTAGATTATTTTTTATTTTTTTCCTTATTGAAATTCACAATTAATTTGATAAATAAATATATTTATCAATAAAGCTCAATACATTTGTTATTGTTAAGTATCATGAAAAAATTATATTATTCGTTTAGTTTAATATAAAAATTCAATTTTATTAGCAACAAAATATGTTTTTTTCTTAATAACTATTTGATGAAAAATAAAAATCTGATCTAATAAATATTCAATATTCTAATATCTATTTATAATAATTAAAATTTGATTGAGCAAAAAAATATAATCAAAAATGAGTTTTTATATCTAATTGATTTAATAATATGACAAACAAACAAATAATTGTTAATTTAATTAAATTTTGAAAAAAACTTGTAAAAATATTTGATTTAGAAATAAATTAGTAGATCAAAGGTATCAAAGATGGGGTAAACTTAATAATCATGCTAAAAAGATTAAATTCAATAGGACTAGAGTCTTTTAAAGCTATAACTAGATCGACTCATTTAAAATAAGAAGAATATCAAATAATTCTACAGAGAAAAAGGTGTTTAGATGATTTCTACTCCAGAATTAATAAGTAAAAATATACATTAATTATAAATCAAATAAAATGGTTTTCCCTTTTGTTTAATTTTGAAAGAATAAATATATTCATGATTAATTACTCTATTTAAATCACTCTTTAACAAGTCTAATCGCTATTTTTATTAAATGAAAAAAGTATCTGATTAATAAGAACCAATAATTAATGAAATGTAAAAATGTATCTTCTACTCATAAATGAAATAAGATTTATCTTAATTAGGATTTACTGAGTTTAGATATTTAGCTAGTGGGTCTTTAGGAATTATATTATTAGCAAAGTAGTAAAACACTAATATTAGAAGTGTAATTAAAGGTTATGAAAGAAATATTTTTGAAAATGAATCTAATTTAATATAAAATGAAATAAATATGTTAAAAGAGTGCTAAAGTTCTCCTTATACAATAAGTTTTTTTGGTGAAGTACAAGGAAAAGATTTTACTTATTTGATTTATAATGAGTGTTAAGGTACAAAAATTAGTTCATTTTTAATCTAAATAATAAATAAATATTTACTTAAATAAAGGTACTCTTTCATAAATCATTAAAAGCTAACCAAATGAAAGATTAAATGAGTTATCTACAATAAAATATGCTAAAGATATAGCTGAAGGCCTTTAATTCATCCACTCTAAAAACTATACTGTTGGTGACATTAAGTTAGATAATATTTTGATTGACTATTTTGGCAATGCAGTTATTGGTAAAATTTATAAATATTTAAAAATTATAAATTTCATTATTAAATAAGGTGATTTTGGATTTTCTAAAAAACTTGATAATAACGGATATGCAAATGATGAATATGTAATATTATTAGTTATTTTTTTTCTTATCTTCTTTGTGTTTTCTAAATATTTTTTAATTTAGTTAGAAATCTCTTTTATGTTGTTATTTTTTAATCATTTATTTTTTGAGTGAATAAATAAAATATTATTCTAAAATATTAATTTTTCTAAATTAATTAAAAGGAAGGAAATTTTTATTTTCAAGCACCAGAATGTTATGATAAAATAAGATTCAGTGTTTATCATGAAGAATATGTTAGGAGAAATATAGAAATTTCATCAAAACCAAGCATTAGAGTAATTAACTTAATTTTTAACTTAATATATTTATTATTAATTTAATATTTAGAGTGAAGCTTTTTCTTTGGGTAATAAGTGAACACAAATAGTTAAATAAATAAATTTTTTTGTTAATAGGACTTTTAATTTATACAATGATTACTGGAGTAAATTTCAATCTCATGTTTTAAAAGCACATGCCATTACCATATAATTAAGATTTTAATTAATTAAAATATGGGAAATAACTAAAGCAAATTATTGATGGATTGACATAATTCTCACCTTATGATAGAATATCTATAAATGATGCATTAACAATGTTAAAAAAAATAGTTGATGTTGAATTAAATATAGATAGTCAGCATTTTGAAACCATCGATGAATAAACTTAAAAGTAGCTTAACAATTTGAATAAAGAAATAGAGTTTGTCGAAATTTAGAAAGGTAGATTTTACCCAATCATGTAATTTTTATTATTGATCATTATTTTGTATTGTACTTTATTTAAAGTAAAGCTAAAGATAGTTAAATGAAAGAAATTGAACTAATTTAAAAACAAAATAAAATATTTTATCACTTAAAATAATTTTTTAATTAAATTTTAAATAATAATACAGGAAATGACTTGCCTGAATAGTTGAATAAGAAATAGTTGCTAATTTAGAAATAGAACATAATAAATTTAATTATAAATATTTTTTTATATGATAATTATTTATATATAAAAATTAGTAGGGTTTTAGTTTTAAATTTTCATGTTAAAAATTTGATTGTAAAATTTTTTAAATGTTGGAAAATGAATTTTATTTAAAAAAAATAGTGTTAATATTCCATAAATTAGTTTTAATTTTTTCAATTAGATAAATATTATTTATTATATCAATTTTTCATTTACTTTTAAGGGTTAAAAAACAAAAAAGGATTCGCTTTCTTAGCTTTTTTTGATTAATAAAGTAAAATTTAACAAAATAAAAATCAATATTCTAGTTCCAAATACAGCTGATTTGCTTCTTAGTAAAAAATTAATTAAATATCAACACATTAAAGATTATTAAAAGTAAATTAAAAGAAAAAAAGTTTATTAGCAATTGCTCAAGCTATGGGTTAGGGTGCTTAATAGGCTATAAACAGGTAAGATGATATATAACAGTAATTACACTAATAACTCACTTTAAAGCTAATTTTTTTATTTTAAATTAGAGGGTTGATAGAGATTAAAAAAAACTGCAAAAAAATTGGTATAAATTATGAGTAGGTAGAAGATTATATAAATTATCTGAATAATCAAAATTATAAGTGCATCAGTTTGATAGGAAAAGGATCATTTGGTTTAGTAATAAAAGCAAAATTTAAAAATGAATATATTGCTATTAAAGTAATTGAAACTAAAGATATAAAAAAAACTTATAATTTGGAATTAGAATATTAGCTGCTTCAAAATTTTAAGAATAGTAAATACATTTTGCAAACTTAATAATTATAAACAGCTTAAATGAATGAGGCTAATGTACTCTTTATTTTTACAAATCTATGTGAAGGTATAAATCAACAAATTAATATTGTTTTATGTGTTCTAAATTATTTTTATTAGGTGAATTAACTGAATTGATTAGATAAAAGATCTCAAAAAAACAAATATTAATTATCATGATTTAACTATTGCTTGGGTTGGAAGAGCTTAAATAAGCTAAGATGATTCATGCTGATTTAAAGCCATAAAATATACTTTATAACTAACGAAATGGAGTTTACAATATTTAAATTGGTAAAACTTTTAAATTATATTATAATTTATTATAAAGATTTTTTTATAATAGCTGATTTTGGATAAGCAAAGCAATTTAATGATAAAGAATATGTTTATGATCTTGTAAGATTATCTAAAGAAGATCGTAATTTTAATAAAATACATTTTTTATAAGACTAGAGCTGGCACTAGAAAGTACATGAGTTTTGATGTTTTAGATGAGAACAAGAAGATCAGCTATAAAGTAAATAAGTATTTTATTACAATAATTTTAAAAATTTTAATGTTTAATGAATAGGCTGACGTTTATTCCCTAGGAATAGTATTTATTGAGCTTTTATTTGGTAAATTTTTTGATTTTGATACAGAAATCAAACCATTAAGAAATGGAAATCTAGATATTTTGAATAAAAGACCTTAAGTAGAAAATAGAGATTTTAATCAATTTGATGATTTTTTAATTGAGAACATAATTAAAAATATGATCAAAAAAGATTAGTAAGAAAGAAAATCCTCAAATGAGTTACTAGATATAATTTTCAAAAAATACCTAAGAGATTTTGATTTAAATCAAGTAATTGACTATGATTAGTGTTTGAAGAAAATATAAAGTTTATATGAAGATAATATGGAAGAAGATGTACCAAAACTTTCTATCTTTAAGTAAAACAGCTAAAAAATAATTTTTAATAATAAATCTTTTTTAAATACTTATTAGTTAACTACTCCTTGAAACGTTTGTTTAAGAAAATTTGAAAAAGGAAATACCTTTATTGATATAAATAAAAGAACTGTCTATGATTTTGAACTATTTAGATGACAATAAATATGAATGTTTTAAATTAGAGTAAGATGATAATGTAAACATATAAGCAAAGCTTAGAGATGATATTTTTTTAATAGAATGCTTAGAGTTGAATTATTAATAAAAATATGAGAAACTTCAATAAATATTTATGGATAATAACTATAAATTTATTGTACCTATCAAATGTTTATTATCAAAAAATATGGATTGTGGTTATTTTTTATCAATCACTGATAGTTTTGAAGGTAAATAATTCTTTACTTAAAAATATATTAATGTTTATATTTTTATTAGGTACACTAAAAGACTTAATTACTAAAAAACTTTCCTAAAAAAATATTGTTTAGATCATAATTTAACTTTTATAAGGAATGAATGAATTAAATACAATGCATATTTTTCATTCTGACATAAAGCCTTTTAATATATTGTTCAATAATGAAAGTGATTGTTATCATGTTAAAATAGGTAAATTTTTCAACCTTTAATATCGTTACTCATTTTTAAAATAAATAGGTCATTTTTAATTATCATTATTTTATAATGAGAACGGCTATCTTGATGAATGGGTGAAGATTATAAAATAAATATATTTTTTTATTGATTTTCATTTTTAATGTTTAAATATAGATAGGAGGGTCAAGAAAGTATTTTGCACCTGAAATTTTAAAGGAAGAGCTGTTTTTAGACAATAAAGTTAAATTAGCTTTAAACTAAAACATTTTATTTATTTTAATCTAAAATAAAATAGACAGACATTTATTCTTTAGGAATAGTTTTTATTGAACTTATTTTTGGTAGATTTTTGTCATTAGATGAATGTGCTTTTTTAAGAAAAGGGAATTTCAATATTTCATAATTAAGCCCAAATTTAGAAATCAGAGATTTTAATGAAATTGATAAATTCTTAATAGAAGAAGTTATAAAAAAAATGATATGCTCATAATAACCTTAGAGGTTATCCTCTGATGAATTACTCAAAATAATTTTTGATTTTTAAAGCAATTAACTCTTAAGTCAGTTATAAATATGAAAGAAATAATTAATGAAAAAGATAGATTTAAAAAATGAAATATAATGTTTTTATATTATAAAATTAAATGGTGGGTCTGTTTAATAAATTAGTTTTTATCTTTAAATGCTTGTATTATTCAAATTAATTAGTTTTTACTTTTTTCAATTTGATAAAAAATTATATATCTAGTTTTTTTTTTATTGTTTAAGAGTTAAAAAACAAAAAAAGATTCGCTTACTTAAATTTTTTTTGTTGATTAACAAAGTAAAGTTTAAGAAAATAAAAATCAATACTCTAATTGCAAATACAGCTGATTTGATTCTTAGTAAATAATTAGATTAAAAATATCAACACATTAAAGATTATTAAAAGTAAAATAAAAAAATTTTATTTGCAATTACTCAAGCTATGGATTAGGGTGGTTAATAAGCTATAAATAGATAGCAAGATATATAACAGTAATTATACTAACAACTTACTTTAAGCTAATTTTTTAATTTTAAATTAGGGTGCTGATAGAGATTAAAAAAAACTGCAAAAAAATGGGTATAAACTATGAGTTGGTAGAAGATTATGTAAATTATCTGAATAATCAAAATTATGAGTGTATCAGTTTAATAGGAAAAGGATCACTTGGTTTCGTAATAAAAGCAAAATTTAAAAATGATTATATTGCTATTAAAGTAATTGAAGCTAAAGATATAAAAAAAGCATAAAATCTGACATAAGAATATTGGATGCTTCAAAATTTTAAGAATAGTTAATACATTTTGCAATCATAATAATTATAAACAGCATATATGAATGAAGCTAATGTACTCTTTATTTTTACAAATCTATGTGAAGGTATAAATCAATAAATTAATATTGTTTTATGTGTTCTAAATATTTTTATTAGGTGAATTAACTGAATTGATTAGGTAAAAGATATCAAAAAAACAAATATTAATGATCATGATTTAACTATTGCTTGGGTTGGAAGAGCTTAAATAAGCTAAGATGATTCATGCCGATTTAAAGCCATCAAATATACTTTATAACTAACGAAATGGAGTTTATAATATTTAAATTGGTAAAACTTTTAAATTATATTATAACATATTATTAAGATTTTGTTATAATAGCTGGTTTTGGATAAGCAAAGCAATTTAATAATTAAGAGTATGTTTATGATCTTGTAAGATTATTAAGAGAATATCATAATTTTAATAAAATACATTTTTTATAAGACTAATGCTGGTACTAGAAAGTACATGAGTTTAGAAGTTTTAGATGAGAACAAGAAGATCAGCTATAAAGTAAATAAGTATTTTGTTAGAGTAATTTTTAAAATTTTAATGTTTAATAAATAGGCTGACGTTTATTCACTAGGAATTGTATTTATTGAGCTTTTATTTGGCTAATTTTTTGATTTTGATACAGAAATCAAACCATTGAGAAATGGAAATCTAGAAATTTTGAATAAAAGGCAATAAGTAGAAAATAGAGATTTTAATCAATTTAATGATTTTTTAATTGAGAACATAATAAAAAATATGATCAAAAAAGATTAGTCAGAAAGAAAATCCTCAAAAGAGTTACTAGATATAATTTTCAAAAAATACCTAAGAGATTTTGATTTTAATTAAATAATAGATTATGGTTAGTGTTTGAAGAAAATATAAAGTTTATATGAAGATAATATGGATGAAGATGTATCAAAATTTTCTATCTAAAATAACTCTGTGGCCACTGCTGATGTAGAGCTCAATGATTATTTCACTTAAAATGTATAAAAACTTCAATAAACAACTAATGAGTAAAATGAAGAAGTCGGATCTGCTAATGAAGCATAATATTTATAAAAAGCAAAGTAAATCGCAAAGAAGATTACAATCAAAACTATTGGAGATAATAAAAACTTCGACATGAATACTATCACCCAAGTTATGGAATATTCTCTCGAACTTGCCGATCAAGAATATGTTGATCTTACCTTAAAAAATAGAAAGGATAGAAGAGAAAAGATGACCGAAGATATCAACGAATATGAAAGATTAATTTTATAATACAACGAAGATGTTGAAAACATTATTAAGAAAGCTTAATCCACCATTTTAGATATATTAGAAATCCCTTATGAAGACTTTGAACAATCTGTCATCGCCTTAATGGAAAAGGGTCACTATTAAGAATTTTACATGCTTTAGGCTGCAGTCCGTCAAAAAATCAAAGAAAAGATTAAACCCACCAAAAATTTAGGAATTGATGAAGTTAAAAAAATCATAACTTTCTAGCTCAACCTTCTTTAACAACAACCCGAACATCTTAAGTCAATTATCAAAAAGCTTTCTTAATCAAATGAAACTGTTTAATTAATTCCCTCCATCTTGGGAACTCTTATTAACGATTACATCTACAATGAATACGAAGTTGAAGAAGAAGACTAAATGTAGACTATGGCACAACCCTCTTTCCTTGAAGACACTGATATGGTCATCCTTATCTAATAATTTGAACAAACCATGTTCCAAGCTATAGGAGCTATGGGTAACATGGAAGGTGGATTGTTCTAATGAACTGAAATGTTAAAATAATCTTTCATTTTTTGAGATTCTGCTCAAACGTTTTAAAGATTGCTTATATTAATTTTCTACAATTCTAATAAAGTTAAAGTATTAGGTAGGCACTGAGAAGATAACAAAATTTATTCAATTATTAATATTTTACATTAAGTGAAATTTATAAATTTTTTGTATATGTTTTCGAAATTTCTATGTTTTAACCAAAAAAATAATATCTCCCTTTCTAAATATATTTTTTTCATTGTTTTTTTCAAGCTTAACTAATTGTCTATCTATTTTATTCAAATAAAATTTAAAATAAAGTATCCATTTTGGTAGTTAGAAATACCAGATTTTATTCTTCAAAGATCATCTCAAAGCAACTCTACCAAACCTATTTCATATTTTCTATTTCATTAAATTTTTCTAAAAATTTGTTTCATTTATTTAGATGTTGTATTTCGTTTACATAGTATACACATTAAAAAAGCCACCATTTTTAAAAGTAGAAAATTAAAATGAAAAAATATTCTTTAAAAATAATTGAATAAAATTTTAAATTGCTGAGAGTTTTTTAAAGCAAAGATTTTTATTAGGGATCAACTATAAACTTATTAATTATATTTATTTTTTATTAGGAAAAATAGTTAAATAAGCTAAGAATATTGAGCTAAAATAGTTGTTTGATATTTAGCAGATTTTTTTCATTTTCTTTTAAATTAAATACTCATTTTTGATTGAATTCTATTAATTATTACAATTATGGTTAATATAAAATATTAAAGGTTTTAAAATTGTGGAGGAAAAAATAAAATAGATGAATTTCATTCATCTTAATAGTATAAACTTAATTAAACAAAATAAAATTTTAATCTTCATAAAGCTTAAATTAATTTTTAAAAGAATTTTTTAAAAAGATAAAAATTTGAATACAATATTTTAAAATTAATAGCATATTAAATGAATATTTTAAGTGAATAAGTAATAAGCATAAAATTTTGAATATTTTGTTTAATGTGGAAATAAAACATATTTAAATAAGAATAAAAAAAACCATTAAAACCTTAAATTTCACTTATTTATTTAATAAAAAATCATATTTAAAAATAATGAGTAATGTAGTTAGTAGATAAGTAATAATAATTATCTGATAATTGAAATATTCACCAAGACTAGTATATATTGATTTGAATAATAAGAAGCTTTTAGTGAGAAATAATAATAAATATCTAAAATATCAGATGATCAAATGTCTTTACCAATAACTTTAAGAGTATCTTGGAGTGTTTTAACTAATTTGGATAGATTATCTATAATTTAATCTTAGTGATTGAAACAATTATCGATTTCCACTTGGATATTGCTAACAACATGATGAAATTTGTCAATAGTTTTAGCATGAAAGTCTTCATGAATTTTTATTAAGAGCTAAAAACATTTTTTAATTTTTAAATCCTTTTAAATATTTTTTGTTAACTACTTCTTTGAAGTGTTTGTTTAAGAAATTTTGAAAAAGAAAATATATTTAAGTATATAAATAAAAGAAATGTTAATGATTTTGAACTATTTAGATGGCCACAAATATAAATTCTTAAAATTAGAGCATGATGATAGTATAAACATATAAGGAAAACTTGGTGATGATATTTTATAAATAGAATGCTTAAAATTGAAGAATTAATAAAAATATGAGAAACTTTTATAAATATTTAAGGATAATAACTATAAATTTATTGTACCTATCAAATATTTATCACTAAAAGATATAGTTATTAAAAAAAAAATATATTTTTTATTCAAATTTTACAGATAGTATCAGATTAGATTTAAATGAATGAGGGTTGTTGATATTATTAAAATAAGTAAAAATATTAATTTTATCCTCTTTGCATGAAATATCTTAATTACCTTATTATCTGCTATTTCTTACCCTAAAATAATTAACTAACTTGAAAATATCTAACTAAAGGCAAATAATTTTGTTAAAAAAGATTTATTGGTTTGCTAAATAAATAATTAAAATATGTTGAGTAATAAGCTCAAATAATAAATAGTAAGAAAAGTATTTTGAGTGTATATTCACTTAATATTAATTAATTTTATTTGATTTAATTAGCAAATTTAAGAGTATGATTAAAATAATTATCATTTTAGAAAATAGTCTAAAAATTAAGAAAGTGAATGATAAAATATTAATCATCTAAATAGTTATGAACAAAAATAAATAATTCTTATTTTATAATTATTCATAAATCTAAAATTATTTTTTAAAACTCTTAACTCAATTAATAATCAATTATATATTTCTTTATTTTTTTGTACCCTATGTTATAGTAAATAATTTATATTGGAGTACTAGGTTTTATATATTTTATATAATTTTAATTGTTTATAATTATTATTTTTCTAATATAATTTTATCATTTTTTCATAAACTTGAGATTGATTGAAATTATAAAAAAAGACTATATATTTTATATACAATTTTTGATAAGTATTTTCATAGCCTTTAGCTTAAATGCTAAGTTAAACAAAGAATGTAAATAATTAAATCCATTCTAAGACATAAAATATAATATTTTAGATAAATCTTACTGAAAATTTATAATTAAAAAGAAAATAAATTAACCACTATTTAAAAAAAAGAGATTATATTTGAGCAATCATGGAGCCATTCATAAATGATGATAAATTATATGTTTTAAATATTCTATATAATATTTAGTAGAATATTTTGTTTTAAATGGACATAAAATTTTTAATTGATCTATTTTCTCAGAATTTGTAAGTTATCGCTTATTTTAATTAATGATTAAAATTGACTCTCTAAAATACATAATATTCAAATTTAGGGAAATCTAAATAATACAATTTTATCAATGCTACCCCTAAAAATATTCAACTTTCACATCAATTGTATTTTGATAAATTTAGAAATAAAATGACGCTAACAAGTAGCATTCATATTATTGAGAATAAAATCTAAATTACATTTTTAATTAATAAAATTTACAATTCATGATTTTGATACCATTTTTATTGTTGGTGTTATCTATTTTTATGTTTAAGCAAATTTATGATTAATAATACTTTAAAAAGACTACAGAAATATCTAATATTCAAGCTTTCTTTAATTTTATTTTATAAATTTTGCTGGTTAAATATTTTTTACTTAAATAAATATCTATACAAATTCAAAATTAAACGAAATAGAAATCAACAGAAAATGTATATTGTCTATAAAGTAACAGCCATTTATTTATGTTTTCCTAATTATAATTAAGCAAAATAGCAATTATTCGTGTGAACTAATTTATTTATTTAAAACTTATTCATTTTTTTTTTGAATTAAATCCTCTTCCTTTTTCTTTAATAAAGATATAAATAATTTTAAAATAAAAATTAAATAAATAAATTAAATTGATTTAAAATGAGCTAAAAATTATTGCTTGTAATTATATTCTCAGCTTTGATCTGCTCTGTTTGTGCTGATTAGGGTTCTCTTGTTGAAGCTCTTTAAGCATACAACAAATTCACTAGAAATTATCCCAGAATTTATTTGAACGAAGCTGAATCAGACTACAGATTAGCTATCTTCTTGGAGAATTACTAAAGGATTTAAGATCATAACAATAATCCTGAAAATACCTATTAAATAGGAGTTAATCGCTTCACTGATATGACTTTATAAGAATTCTCTTAAAAGATACTCTAAAACCCAAATATTTTATCAAACGGAAAAAATTATGTTCAAAAGAAATAAGCTATTGATGAAGCAATTAAGCCTGCTGTTTCTATTGATTGGAGAACAAAAGGAGTTGTTACTCCAGTGAAAAACTAAGGAGAGTGTGGGTCTTGTTGGGCTTTCTCTGCTACTGCTGCTATGGAATCTTACAATGCTATTCATAACAAAGTTTTATTAAGATTCTCAGAATAAGAATTTGTTGACTGTACAACTGAGGCTAATGGAGGATTTTACTCTTTTGGTTGTGAAGGTGGAGTTCCAGGTGAAGCTATAAGATATGCTTCTCTTTATGGAGTTAAGACAGAAGCTGAATATCCTTATGTAGGTATTTAGGGATCCTGCAATACTACTAACAGCACTACTACTAAGTTTAAACCTGTATCATATGAATCTTTACCAGAGACTACTGAAGCTTTAAAAATTGCATTGAATCATGCTCCCGTTTCTATATCACTTGATGCTACTTACCTAGGAGATTATGTTTCTGGAGTTTTTGATTGTAAAAATTAAACAATCCAAATCAATCATGCAGTATTAGCTGTTGGCTATGATGAAAAGGGTAACTGGATCCTAAAAAATTCATGGGCAGATGACTGGGGATAGTAAGGCTATTTCTTATTAGCTCCTGACAACGCTTGTGGTATTCTAGAAACTGGTGTAGAAATTACTGCTTGAAGTTTGCTTTGACTTAATCACAAATTAAATTAATATTTGTTGATAATATTGTATTTTATGATTTTTAATTTATATAAAAAGTAAAGATTTTTAAAATAAAATTTATAATAGGATTTTGATATTATATTTTTATTTATCAATTTTATAAATCATTTTCATGTAATTTTGGTTTCTGTTCTTATTAATCTTTAATACTTAAATTTACATTATTCCAATTATTTTTATTTTAGAAATAACTATAAAACTCTTGATTGTGTTTATGTTATTAAACTAAAACTCAAAATATAAATTATTGTTAATATTTTTTTTCAAATAATTTTAATTTTCATATTTTTTTAATTCAAAATATGAATTTGAAATATAAATAAATTTTAAAGTTATTTTATTTAGGTTTTTTATAGATTTATTTTAAATTTTTAAATGAAAGTGTGCTATTTTGTTAAATACTGATTTTGAGTTAAATTAAAATATTTTAAACAAAAAAACTACAAAATTATATTTAAATTGTAACTGAAAAGGCATTACCTATTAGTAGGTTAAGTGTTACAATAAATTGTATTCAACTAAATTGATTGAAATTTGAATAATCTAAATAGAATAAAGTAAATTAACTCAATTAATCTTATAACCAGATCATTCATATTTAATTTGTTAGAATTGCTGAATACAAAGGTTAAATTTAACAAGAAATAATAACATAGTTCTTACAAAACTCTATATTATGAATTAATTTTTAACTAAAACTTTAAATTAAAATATTATCAAATTTGAATATATTTACTTTCAAATAACAGAAATTTTAATAGATTGGATGAAAAGACCATTTTGAATTATAAACCATATTTAATGTTATTTAATATTCAATTTTGTTTAAATTTGTTATAGATTGGTTTAAAATTTAAAAGTGAGATAGATTTATTTTGTTAAATTCTGATTTTTGAGTTAAATTTAAATATTTTATACAAAAATAACCACAAAATTATGTTAAAATTGTATCTGATAAGGCATTTCCTGTTATTAAGGTTAAGTGATACAATATAGCTTATAGAATGATATTGATTGAAACTTGAATAATCTAAAATACAAATCAAGTAAATTAATTTAATTAATTTTATAATAAGATCAATCATATCCAATTATTTGTTTGAAGTGTATAATAGAAATGTTAAATTTTAACTAGTAATAATAATATGGTTCAGGGATTTAGTATTATTAACAGTCTGCACCTCCAATCCACTTCATACCTTAATAAAATCCTTATCCAATTAATAATTAAAACCCTTAATAGTATATTCCTTAACAAATAAATCATTAGTATCCACCAAACTATAATAATTAATATTATGATTTTTATTAGAGATAAAATGTGGAAAGCAACATTATCTAAGGTAGTAATATTGTATTTTAGAATGAAGCTCTTTTAAGTTCAAATAAAAGCTAATTAATTCCTTAATATGATCCATAACAGTACGAGTAACTTTCGAATTCGGTTTTAGATATGGAAATAAAAAAGAATGAAGCATAAATAATGCTTCTAAAGCAAGAAAATGAGAAGCTTAATGAAGAAATTCAATAGTTTAACTATAACCAAACTAATTAACAGCGTTAATAATTACAATAATAGCTAGCTAGATCTTCATAACCAATCATGCCTAGCAACTAAGCATCTATTTTTGATGATAAACCAGAAATAGCATACTGCACAACTCCTATCTTAAATAGAAACAAATACTATTAAGAAAACGGCATAACTACTCATGGACTTTCTATGTTACTATAAAAGATACATAGACATATAATCCTTGATTACTCCGCTATAGATATAAAAAATAAAGCAAATCTATTTGATAAGGATTTAGTATAAAAACAAATTATAGATAAACTCCAAATAACAAATTAGTCTTTAAATAGAAAGGTAATAGAAAACAGTAAACCAGTGTATTGTTGCAATTACTTTCACAAAACTCTAAATAAATATTCTAAAAGTTTATGCATAGGGATGTCTATCTGGCTAGTACTTTTATTATAGGTTTATTTAATAGCACAAATTAGTGCACGCTACTTTGCCTGGTATAATATTCTAATCTAAATTTTTGGTATAATTTATATGTCAGTTTAGGTTTTTATGGTTTATCTAAGCATGAAAAAATGCAGTCTAACTTTTATGAAAGTTGCTTAAGCTATGTCTATGATTAATATTTTTATATAATTTGGTGTTACTTCTGTATCAATGAGTTTGCTAGGAGGTGAGCATGGTTTCGGAATTAAAACAGAATTTTTAGTAATATTTATTGTAAATGTTATAAACATGTTTTTGCAAATGTTTATGCTTGCTATTTATGTGTCGCTTGTACTTTGTATGAAAAGATTCCTAGCTGTGATTTTATAAATTCCTTCAACAGAGCTAGTTTATTGAATGAATTTCTAAGAATTGATCTTAAACTTCAAAAACTTAATAAAATTATTTATTCCAAATATAATCAAAAAATTAATAACTTAATTATAATTCTCATTCATACTCTTTACTATCTTTTCCTAAAGGCTACTCTACTGGATGTTAATAAAAATTACATAAAAAGCTTGTTGTCCTTTAAATGAATATTTCATAGGCTATAATTTAAAATATTCATTCATCAGAACTTAGAACTTTCTTATTGAAAGAATTACTAAGAATTAATTCTAATATTAAAATCTAAAAAAATTCATCAGAATTTTTACCAAATATTATCAATCAATTATATCTGTACTATTTTAATTTTCTTTGTATATTCTTAATTCTTCTTTTGAATACTCTACCGTTCTACTACATTTTTAAAAAATTACATCTAATTAGCTTTTTTTTGCAAAAAAAATTCTTTAATAAATGTGATATTTAAAATTATTTCAAGAACTTATTTACTTAACGAGCTTCTAAAAATTTATTTTAAGCTGAAAAAACTAAAAAAATGATAAACTTATTTAATACAAAAATAACCTATTAATTAATCAATTAATAAGCTACAATTTTTAATTTCCATACTCCATACTAACTACTTTTAAAAACTGCTCTATAATTTACTTTTTAAATATACATCTAAATTAAAAAAACAAATTATTTTTATTAGTTCTAATTATTTTTTTAATGTAAATTTAAGAAAATGATGAATTTATTTTATTTTAATGATATATCTTTTTAAATTATTAAATTTTTTTAACTTTTAATTAATCTTTAGCTTATTAAAAATTGCTAAATTTAAAATTAAATAAATAATTTATTCAAATATTTATTTTTTTGGGATTAAATTTAAGAATTAGGCTTTAAATTTTCTTAAATGATCAAATTAATTACTTATTTTAAAAAGAAATTTAATTGGTTGATTTCATCTAAAATTAATAGTGTGTAATAAATAAAATATTTATTATTTAAAATAATATTTAAATTTGTTGTATATCAAGATATATAATAATAATGATTCTAATAAATAAAATAAATTTATATTGCTAACTTATTTCAATATATATCAGTTGATGATCTTAATTAAATTTGTGGTGGCAAATTCTTTATATTATCTATTAATTAAAATAGTTGCTTTTCCCCATTTCAAGGTGGGTTAAATCCGTATTTATTATTTAATTAAGTTCCTTCACAAATTATTATTAAATACGATAAGAACAGTTATATGAAAAAGGTACTCAAAAATTAGAATTATTTTAATCACTTAGCTATTTTTATTAATAAAAATGACAGGAATTAAAAAAATAAATCTTGTTTTGATTAAATAAATTATAAATTAAATATGAGATAAATGAGAAACTAAATTAATTTGGAAATAATAGTTTCTTAAATAAATTTGATAAAATTTATAAATTCTTTTACTGCAGGGGCTCATTTCATATCTATCTATCTATGGGTAAAGATAAAAAGCTTTACTTTTTTAATATTTGTTTACAATATTTATTAGCTAATTTATAAATTAAATTTCTTCTAATATTAAACAAAAGCATTAATTATTAGCTAAAATATAAAAGAAATGTTTATTGCCCTTTTAGTTATTTAAAGTTTAGGGTTAATTTTAGCAAGTGAAGCTGCAGACTGTTCTCTCTATTTCACTTAAGCATCTTGCTAACAAAGCAATAGCTGCAAATGGGTATAGTCAAATAATTAATTATGTCAAAGTAAAGTTGATTGTAGTCTTTTAAATAACTAAAATGATTGCAGCAAAATAGATAAAAAATCAAGTTGCGAATGGGTTTCTTATCCAAATTAATGTGACATTCTTGCAGATGCATGCCAGTTAAATCAAGATAAATCAGCTTGCAATTACCCTAATTCATGCTTATATAACCCAATAAAATAACCAACTTGCACACCTAAAGGAAATACATTTAATTGCAATAAAAACTAAAGTAAAGACATATGCACAAGCAAACCTGAGTGTTTATGGAATAATTCTGCTTGTTATTCAACAAATAAGTGTGAAGGTCTTTCAAAAACAGATTGTAAATTATCAGATTAAGGAGCTCTATATTGTAAGTTTGTTATTTAAGGATGCGCTCTAAACAAAAATGTATCTTAAGCTTGTTTGCAATAAAATAAAAATTAAAAAACATGTGAAGCTGCAGGTTGCGTATGGAATACAGGTAATATTAATAAGTGCGTCCCTCCTCAACCTGATTAATGTTTTTTAGTAGTTCCTACAGATGGAAGTGATCCTCATTGCAGTATATAAAATGAAAGTGTATGTCAATCTACTTCAGGTCAATGCTAAACATTAAATGATATCTGCTCATAAAAAGTAGGTTAGTGTGATCAAACAAAAGAGTTTTGTAGCTCATGTGCTGATAATAAAGATTATTGCGATGTTGATACTTGTGAACAAAAAAGTCAATTATGTAATTATACACCTTTGATTCCTCCTTCTTGTTAAAATAATCAAAAGGATAATCAGTGTTTGTAGCAAACAACCTTTACATCATGTTTATCTTTAGGATATTGTAATTATTAGGTTGATCACTGTAAAGGTACCTAAGACTGCACATTACTTACCTATAGCTTGTGCAATTAATCAGATGAGTGTTAATGGTCAAATGTTTATTCATGCTAAAATGTTTCAATTCCTATAAACAGTTCTCAATATTTAAGATTTTCTGTTGTCTTAGGCATTATTTTAACAATCTTCCTTTGATTTCGTAAACAAAGCATATATCAAAATGATAAGTAAGCTATAAAAAATTAAAGTTTTAATATGCAATTAGTAATTTTATTTTGTCATTAAGTAGCTTTGATAGTGTTTCTTATTTATTGTATCTTTGTTTGTTTGGTTGATTTTATTGTATTACAAAATACAAATTAGATTATTGATAATTATTTGATAAGACTAGTTATCATTGAAATTGAGATTTCTTTCTTAATTTATTTAAATTCTAAAATCTTTGTTCTTAGATCAATAATTAATTGAAAATATCATCATCAATCAATAATTTATTTAAAGCAAGCTAAAATACTCTTAGACGACTAATAAATAATGATTAATTTTATTATTATTCAAAATTCTTATATTTTTAAATAAAAAATTTTGATTTTCATAAATATTTTATAATTCTTTGACTTTTTTTAACATGTATGAAAGTTTCTAACAGAGGATAATAACAAACACAAGCATAACTTTTACGATTTTTATGCAAAAATTTAATTTTAAAAATAAAAAAAGATAAATATTTAAAATATGATATCAAATTTATGAGTTAATTAATTAAGGATTTTGATGATGAATAAATTTAACTTAATTAATAAGTGCTAATTTAATCTTATTTAATATGAAATTCAAATTTCAAATTATTTTATTTTAAATTCCATCACACTTCACGGCTAAATAAAATGATTCACCAAATTAATAAAAATGTTTTTATTTAAAATATTAGGAAAAATTGATGAATAGCAACTAATGGTGACTGTTAAAAAAATAATTTAATTTTTAATTGATTTTTTTAAACATCATATTTTTTGATTTTTCTGAATATCTACTCTTTTATTTCTAGAAAACTTAAACTATTCAATAATAATTAAGAGTAAGCTCTGTATTTTAATGTGAGTTAAGGATGATCGTGAAAAGTAAGTTATAAATGATAACATCAATAAGATATTAATGACGGAAAAAGTAATTTCTTTTATACATAATTTGCAATTATAATGGTAAAATGTGTAAATGAAAAGATTCAAAGGAAATATCTTTAATTGAATGACTATAATAAGGTGCTTAAAAATCTAATTCCAAAGAGATAATTCGCATAGAAACACATTCATTTGTTTGCAATTATAATTTAAGATTATTTGAAAAATTCAATATTTTTTAATTGCATCAACAAAAATTGGTTTTTGAGACAAGCTCAAAAATAATACAATAAATTAAACAAATAAATAAAGGTTCAATCAAAATACGCTAACTGCAAAAAACAAATCATTTTAAGTTAAATAGGTAGCAAATAAGTAAAATGAATAAATTTTAATTCTAATTATCAATCTTACTTTTAGTTTTAGCTTGCTCTTGTAATTGTTAATACATATTTAGCAACTGCACTGACATTTAAGAGAATTAAATATGCTAACAATATAAAAGTTGTTCATGGGTCTAAAAACCTGAATTAAATTTTTGCTATTCTGCTTGTAATGCTATAAAATACTAAGAATAGTGTACTGATAATTAATTATGTGCCTGGGAAGATTAGAAGCCTGCTTACTGTGCTCCTGATCCTTTATCATGTCCAGCTGACGCTTCTATTAAAAATTGCAGTAGTGATTTTTGCACTTTTACTGCTTAAAAATGTTCAGCTCAGCCTCAAAAATGTCCTTCATTTACTACTTAAGAATCCTGTGGAACAACATAATGTACTTGGCAAGTTAGTAATACTTGTATATACAATTAAGCATCTAATAAATGTGCAACCTTAACTGGTGATTAATGCACGGGTCCTTTCTGTTAGCCTGTACAAACTTGTGTAAATAAAACTCAAAAATAAATGAGGAGATCTTTAATTTCTGATGTGGATTGCTCTACATTTAGTGCTTAGGATTGTCCAAGTCATCCAGAATGTGAGGTATCTACTTCATGTGCTAGTGCAACTGATTAAAGTTAAGGCTGTGGTGCATAAAATGACGAAAACTCTTGTTCTACTGGTTAACCTTCAAATTTTTGCACTTGGATTTTGGGTACATGTAATACTAACTAAGCTTATTGTACATCAAACTGTGATTTAGATTATTGTAAAGTAGACTAACCATCTAACTGTAAAATTAATCCCAATTCAGATACTTGCTCAAAGCAATCAAAATTATCTTGCTCTGCAGGTGCCAATACTGGTTACTGCAAAATGGTGAATATAGTCCCTGCAGCATGTAAAGCAAAATAAGAAGTTTGTAATTAAAGATTATCTTAGGATACATGTACAATAGAACCTGATGGCTGTATATACAGATAAGTAGGAATTTGCACTTATGTATCTGAAGTTCAATAGTCATCTGAGAGCAAAGTTTTAATTTATAGTTTAGTCCTTTTAGGTTTCATGCAATTAATTTTCTGATTAATTAAAAAAATTATTTTTATAAACTTTTGTATTTTCATTTTTTATAAATGTTTTAGCTAACTATTTGATAAATGTTAATTTTATGTTGAAATTTTTCCAACTATTTATATAAAATTTGATTAATTATAAAACTATTTTAAAAGTTAAGATTAAAATAAAATAAAATTTTATATCAAAAAAGTAAATTTTTTAAATTATGTTAATTTCTAATAAAAAATAAGAAAATTTAATACAAAGAGCTTGTTATTTTTATTAAATATTTATTATTCATTTTTATTTTATCATTTTATTACAGTTAATCTTTTTAATTACAGTCATTCAATCTAACATCATAGCAAGCAGTTATTTATTTGGTGCTCTTCGAAAATTGAGAAGCCTCTATCATTTCTTTAAACTTGTTATCCTTCTACTTATTATTATTATTGTTCTTGTTAGTATTATTGTTATTAAAGATATTGTTACTATTATTATAACTATTGCTATTATTATAGCTATTGTTATTAATTACTATAATTGCTATTGTCATTGTTATGTTAATGATTATTATTATTATTATTTTATACATTTTAATCAAGTTAGAATTAACTTTGGTCATTAAATATGCTATTCTGTTCCTGATTTGATAAGCTTTAGTTAATGCTATTAGAATTTTACTATATCGTGTTTTGCTGTTAACTTGGTTGATTTAAAATCTATCCAGGTGTCTATTATTACATTTCTTGCTATGGTTATTATGGTAGATCTAACAAATCTTTTTAGTTATTTATTACTTGAGGATTTTATAATTTATCATCTTGAAGAAGGTTAGGGTAATTAGATTATTTAGGGGAGGAGCTAATTATTGGTTAAACTTAAGGAGAAGCTGGTTTTTAAGATTATAGGGAAGACTGTTACTTAATTGCTTGCTGCTTTTATTCAATTTACTATTATAAAAGCTATTGCTGCTATTTCATAAGTTCAATTTATTCTAGTTACTTTTTCTAGAGCTAAATAAACTACTCGTCTTGTACTTAACTAACGTCAAAAGATTCACTTCTTTAACTTTTATCATCTTTTTTGTTGCCGATTTCTGAAAACTACTTTTCTATTTACTTTATTTCATCCTCTGAAAGTTCATCTTTTGGTTTTTCGTTCTAATTTTTTTATTATTCTTTGGTTGCTGTGTTTTACAATATCTTATCTAGCTAGCTGTTCATTTATTTTTTAAGTAAACTGACATCCATTCCAACTTTATTAATAGTTTGACATCTTGTACAACAGATCAAATCGCTTACTTTATTTATTAAATAAATTATAAAATATTTAAACCGACTATCTTAATTATCAATAAATATCATACCACCAGGTTCATAAAGCACTCTAGCTTGGCATTTTCCACAAGAAAACATAGAGTAAATAGGAATAGTAGGGTTAGCTTTTATTAATAAATAATTAAAAAAAGAAATTAGTTTAATTTTTAAATAGATGTTTTTTACCATCCTAAACTTTCTAGCAATTAAAGCATTAGAATTTTTTAGAAGTCATAGGGATTCTCTACTTGACATAACAAAAGATGCACTTTACGTCAATTTTACTTTATTTTATAAAGGTTATTTATAATTTTAATAAAATAAAAAACATGAAAGAAAATAATTATTTTGAAATAGTAAAATATCCTAAAAAGTTAAAGAATGTTAATTCCTTTCTAATTAGTATTTCATTATTACCCAAAATATTAGTTTAATCTATCAAATTACGCAATCATTTCTTATTAAGGAACCTATGGTTGGTTTCTTTGCAAAGGATATTGTTATTAGAGCTAGCTTGGATTTTATGGCATCTATTAAGGCAACAAAGAGGGAACATTAGGTTATCTATTCACTTAATTTTAATTTTACATCCTCTAACGCTGTATGTCTTCATATATTTTTTATTAAAGCTGCAATTATTATTAATACTCATTACTTGACATTTAGCCCATTCCGAAATAAGATGATTGCTACTGTTATAAAGCCTGTTACTGGTTATACATGCTATTAAATTAGCTGCTGTAAACTGGAGAGACGCCTTAGTGTTGTAAAGGCATAAACTATTAGCTTTAATTAAGAGGAAATTATTACATTTGAGGCTAAAAGCTATTGCCTCCAACAACATTTTGGTTTTGTAAATTAGGATAAGCACTTTATTGATTCATTCCCTATTAAGGTTACTAAACTTTCTATTGGTTAATTAATTGATTTGATGCTAGGACTGCTTATCCATTTTTAGGAACAGTGTTTTAAGCTTATTAATTGTTGTTTAGCTAAGTATTTTACTTTTTTTCTTAATCAGTATGGTTATAAGGATCTTCTGATTGCAAGTTTTGATATTTCTTATGGGCATCGTTGTCTGCATAATATACATCTGATTGTTCATAAAAAAATGATTAATGCAAATGATAAAGTGAAAGATAAATTTAATTGTTTATAAAATAGCTTGTATTATTTGAATAATTTGTTAATTTATATATTTAATACTATCTTCGACATCTTCTAAATTTACATAACCAGCCCTGTAAGTAGTGTTGGTTGTGTTATTGATTTCATGCATTTCTATTCCTGCTACACTTTAGTTTGCGTCATAAAATGTTATATTTGGATTTTCGGTTAGAAGTTAGCGGTTCATTTTATACTTCTAAAATAATTATTCTCTTTTAATACTTCTGAATTTTTGCTTTTGTTGTTATTCTTTAACAAAATTAATTTCTTTTTAAACTTATATTAAAAAAATTACCTATAAATATAAAAATTATGTGTTAAATTATCAACTCTGCTGTATATTTTTAGCGAAATAATTAATAATTAATATATAAAAGATCTAGAAATGAATACTTATATTACTGCCTTCTATTGTGATTGATATTATCCAAAAGCTAATCGAGATTTCACCTTGTTGAATATGTTCTAATTATTACTTTAAAAGCATTGAGAATTTGTGTTATTTTGCTTTCTTTTTAGGTAGCTTTGATTTTTTGATTTCGAATATAGTAACAACTGATTAGCTCATCAGGTTTCTGATAAAAACTTTTTATTAATTTAAATTAATTTAAGATTTAAAATAGATGAGATTTCAATAGATATTTTTAAAATTATAAATATCTATTCTATTCATATATAAACTTAGCTTTTCTATAATTTTAATCTAAAATAAAAGATTAACTAAATAATTTATTTTAAAAATATTTATTTGAAATTAAATTCTATTTCAATCATAAAATATTAAATACAGTTTATTTAATCTAAACATATTTTTTAACAAATTTAAATTTAATTTTTGAATATTATTTAAAACTTATTAGTAAAACTTTAATAGCTTATAAAATTTATATTAAATCAAAAATGCGTTTTACTTAAAAATTCAACAATTATACATAAATTTTATGAGTAAATAAAATATTTATTTATTTATACTTTATTCAAAATGTATTTAATTAAACTAATCTCTTCATTTTCTTCACATTTTTTGTAAATTTGTTAATTTAGCTTTTATTTAAGGCATTCTAGCTTTTTATTAATTTAAAAATTTAATTTAAATTAAATTAAGAGAATAGTAATTTATTTTTAATTACTTAAGGTTTATAGATAGATATTAGATGTTCTTACAATCTTTTAATTAATTGATTAAACCAACTACTCCAACATAGGTAATATTATTTAACCTTTAAATTTACATAAAATCAAACATTTATAGAATTAAAATTAAATTTATTCATACCTTAAATCAGCAATTAAAGTATTCAAGTTCTAGCATTAATACAAAGCCAAACCTAAACTCAGAACTCCTTTATCTTTTATATTGTTATTCCTAAAATTAAAAGTAATATAGCCGATAAAGAGTTAAAAAATATTAAATTTATACTTAAAGTTTAGCTACATATGAGAATAATTAGACTTATTCGATAAAACGAACTTTATAGTTAAAAAAAAAATTATTTAGCTTTGGAATTAAATTTTATTCTACTTCTAAGTAACTATGATATTATTTTATTTCTATCTTCATGTCTTTAGCAATCATTTTTTTTATAGTAATTTATTATTAATATTTTTGTTATTAAAAAATAGTTATTATTATTTTTATAGTCCTTATTATTATAATCGTTGTTATTATTATTCACTTTTTATCAGATCTTATTCTTTTTTGTTCAATTGAATTAGATAAAATATCTTTCTATTCTAACTTTTTTATCAGAGATCTTATTTTTTTGTTCAATTTAAACAGATAAGATATCTTTCTGCTCTAACTTTTTAAAAATGTAAAAAATGAAATTTAAAATAAACAAATATGTTTAACTTGAAAATATCTTTTTGTCAACTATTTCAAAGCTTAATTTAAAAATTAAAAAGTTTATAATTAATTTAACTTTAATTTAAAATATAGAATATGTATCAGTTAACTAATTATAAAAAGTATTAAATTAAATTAGAATATCTAACTAAATAAAGTAATTTTAATTGTAAAAGCGAATTAGTCTTCACTTTGGCTCAAAATCTTGATAGTATGCTGTCAGTGCTTTATTTAATCCTTTTTCATTTGTTTCATCTACCGATGGTCTAAAAGTCCATATGTATATATAGTATTTAAATGTCTTTATTGAGTCATGATCTATTTGTAAAAGACCTTAGTCAGTTGTGTTATCTTATAAAAACTCATTTATTTCATCCAAAAGCTATTACTTTGTTGATATATCATCCCTTAACTGAGGAATTAGAACAAGGAGTAAGTTTACTTTTAAAAATATTAAAGTAGAAATTATTGAAAATTAAGGACATTTATAAAAAATTACAAATAATTTATATGCTCAAAATATTAGGATACTGAAGTAGAAGATAATCTAATACTTATTATTTTTTACTTAAAATATCTCCTCCAAAGCAATCATCTAAAACTTTCTACAAATTTGCAAAATTCTCTTCGATCATGCCCATGAATTTTTTCTTTTTATCAAATTAATTATTGAAATAATTGAGATTTACAATATAGTTTTACCATCTTTTGATGTATTTGCTCTACTTGATTTAACCTTTTTTGATTTTAAATAACTATTTTTACACAAAGCTTTAGGTCTAAAGAATTAAATAATCCCAACATATCATCTCTTTCTTCATTTATACATCTATTTTATAAAAACCATCAATTTAAAATCAGATAAAGTGAATTTTAAGATAATGCTTCAAGTTTTAGAAACATTATTTTGAACTTTACTGGATGTCATAGAATGAAACAATAATATCATCAAATATCTTTTTTCCTTCTTTGTTCAATTTTTCAATCTTTTCTATTGATGTTTCTATGGAAAGTAGCTACGCTAAAATAATTTCTTTTTTCCATTCATATAATTTTCCTTCTTATTTATCTTTATCCATTTATTTAAAAAGTGTTTATAATATAAAAAATCTATGATATTGGATTTAGTTATGTATTAAAAAAGTTAATTAATTAATAAATTAATTGCCTTAGATACAAAATAATTTATGAGTTTGCTACTTTAGTATTAATTTCAACACAATAATAAATGATTATCAAGCGTTTAAAATCTATTTGAAATAATAAAAAAATTATTATTGAGTTAGATTATAATAAAATTATTTATGTAATATAAAGGAATATTAGATTTTATTTTTTTTAAATACTTCTTAAAATTCGTAGATAAATATAAATCAAAATATTATTAATTAGTATAAAATTAAAAATTTACTAGAGTTTAGTAAATAACAAATCATATTTTGAATACTAAATGTATAAATTAAATGCTACTTTCTCATTACTTTGATAAAAATCATAAATTCTAAATAATGTTCGTTTATTAGGAATTTAAAGGAAATTTAACTTGATTTGGTTTATTAAAAAGAGTTAAATATGCAATATTTAGTAATAGATAAATAAATGAAATATGGTATCTATAACGATATGTTACTAAATATCAAGTGCATTGCTTGGAAGAAAAATATATTCTTCTGTTTTTTTGTTATTTGGAAATCATATTTTGTTTCATGCAGATAATTGTTTTAGCTGATATATTGAACAATAACAAAATTTTAATTAAAATATTCTTAAATCTCTAATTAATAGTCTGATACATATAATTAAGTTAGGAAGTTCTAGTTTATGCTAATATAAGCATTAAATATTTTTAGACAAAAATAATAATAAAGCAAATGATGTTTAAGATACTGTTAAACTTTAAAATTTATACTAAAATAATAATATAATATAATATAATATAATATAATATAATATAATATAATATAATATAATATAATATAATATAATATAATATAATATAATATAATATAATAATAATATAGCTAATATGTTTATTATTTAGGTTAAGTAGCCTGAAAGTTTTAGGCCATGGTTGATAACTATTTAAATATAAGTATGAAAAAAAAAGTTGAATTAAAGTGTATTGCTATTAGATATATTGATAATAATTATCATATATAAGAAAAATTTTTAGCAATTAAATAGTTGGAATCTTTAGAAGCTACATCTTATTTATCAAATGTAATTTAAGTACTAAACCAGCATAATTTGTTTAAAAAAATATACTTTATATGCACTGATGGTGCTCCTTCATTAGCCTCAAAAAAGAATGGCCTTATTGGATTACTATAAACCGATATTTCCTATGTTTAATCTAATCATTGTATCGCTCACAGATCTTGCTTTGGAATAAAAGAACTTTATAAATAATTCTAATAAATTTAAGATTTAAATAATAAAATATATAAGTTATGTTAATATCTTAATATAGCTAAGCGACTGTAATTGCTAGAAATTAATTAAAACAATTTATTAAAATATGATGGAGATTTAAATATATTAAGTCTTTAAAAACCCATCGATATTAGATTTATTTCTTTTTATCCAGCAATCGAAAAATATTAATAAATTATTCACCCATTCTAGTGACTTTAAATGAAATAAAATAGGATGATTAGGAAGAAAACTAATAAATAAAAATTCTTATTAAATATTTTAAAAAGTTAGATAATTTACTATTAATCGCTCTTTATGGTCACATAATATTTCCTGTTTTTACTTTAACAAAATATCTTTAGAAAAGAGAATTATATTTAGGAGCATTTAAAATAGATCTGAAAGAATGTATAAATTAATTGAATTCAATTAAACAGAGCTCAATTTTAATATAATTTAGTAATATGCTTGATGAGAGATAATAAAATATAAAGGAAAACGAAAGTTGCTGTAGATTAAGAAGACATATTTTAAACAGAATATAATATTAGCTTACTGTAATAAAAAATGATAATTACTTTTATAAATTAGATTAAACTTATGATATAAAATCTAAAATTTAATTTCGGGAAAGCTGCAAAAATGTAATGAATCTAGGAATTTAAATAATAGATCAGCTTATTGAAAATCTAAATATGAGGTTTACTGATATTGATTTTATAACAAATTTTTATTGTTTAGATATAAATGAGCTCTCTAAATTAAATTAAAATCAAATATAAATTTATGGACATAAATAACTAGAGTTAATATTTTCATTTTACGATTAAAATAACTCTATATGAACTAAAAATATGAATTTATCATAGTTTTCTTTTTAGTATTAATAATTAAAATATTAATTAATAGGAGATTTAAAAAACAAGAAAATAGATGAAATATTAAAATACTATCTCATACAATTAATTTTAACTAAATATATAAGCTTTTAGTTTTATATTCTTCATTTCCTTTAACTTCTGTTGAAGTATTTTCTCAGATAAACAATATTGTTACTAAGAAAAGAAATACTATTTCTATAGACTTAATTAACACTTTATTAATGATATCTAGAAACGGACCTTAAATGGATAAATTCGATTTTTCTAAAGCTATTAATTATTGGAAAAATGAAAAACAAAGATATTTTTTTCGAATATCTTTTTAATTATTGTCATGCTTTATTTCCTAAGCTATGTTATTAAATTTTTAAAAATTTTCAAAACCTTAGATGAGATCCGATACTTTTTTATTTTTATTGTCAAAAAAGTTTTTTTTAGACGATTTGACTATATGACGATAGATTTTACATCTGTGCTTATAATTTATTATCTTTTAATAATATAGTTTTTTATGAAGAAAATTTTATAAAAATAATTTTTAAGAATTTAATTTTTCTATTAAATTTTTTTTATTTTGCAATTCATTTATAAGCTTCACAAAAAATTAATAGAAAATTGGATCTAGTTAGAAATATGTTATTTTATTATTATTATAAATTTTCTTATCAAATTTAAGATTTGATAGACTGCTTTTAAAATAAATACAATAAGCTATTCTTATTTTACTAATATTAAATTTATTTTCTCTACTATTGTGGTTATTTTCTTAAAATTATAAATTTTTCACCTTATTTAAAATAAAATTTTCTGTATAGTAACATTAATAGCATTAATTTATTTAATTTTAAAACAAATATTATTTGATGATACAGTAATGATAGAGTAGATAGTTTAATTTATTTACTTACAAATTTAAAAAAACAAGACATTAAAAATCAGTAAATATTAATTTTCATTATTATAAAAGCTATTTAATTTATTGAACCATTTCGTTTGGATTTACCTTAGGACTGAAATAAGAAATAACTTTGCCTGTCTTTCCATCGATCAAAAATTTAGCAAAGTTCCATGGGATCTTAGTAGCAGAATTGCCCTAAAATAGTTCTGAGTTTCTCCTTAAATACTTGTAAACAGCATGAGTGTTTTCACCATTCACATCTATCTTTGAGAAAAGAGGGAAATTAACATTAAAGGTTTTTTGAGTGTATGAAAGGATTTCAGACTCATCCCAAGGTTCTTATTGACCAAATTAATTACAAGGAAAAGCTAAGATTTCTAATCCTTGAGTTTTGAATTATTTATATAATTCAACAAGTTGAGTATAGTGATCAGAAGTAAGGCCACATTTACAAGCTACATTTACAACAACAATAGCCTTTTTATTGTTGAAACTCTTCAAAGAGACATTTTAACCAGTGATATCTAATGCAGAAAGCTCATATAAGCTAGATGCATCGCTTTAGATTTATTCAGTGCCGTTGATCATTTTTATGTTTTTTTCTTTTTATATTTTTTTTTCTTGGAATTAATTAACTGTTATTGATGACAAACTTGACTTTTTGAATAAATTAAAAATTTCTGGAAAAATTCTAAATTTAATAAATATCCTTGGTGCGTCGAATGTAATGTGAAATTGATTGGATAAATAAGAAAGCAAATTGAATTCATTAAATTTGAAATAAAAAGAGTTTTTGGTTAATTTTTTATCTAAAATTGTCAAAAATGATGTAATTAAAATACAAAACTTCCATTTTTTTTCTTATCAAGTAAAGAAATCTTTTTTAAGTATTAATAAAATAGAAAATAAATTTAATTGTCCAAAATCTTAATGAAGTAATTATATTTTATATTTAAGGAGAAGGTTTTAAATCTTAAAATCAAGTTATTTTTGTTTATTACTATCATTTTATATGTAAAGAAATATATTTTTAAAAACCAGATAAAATATTTATAACCTAAATTTAAAAAATATTCAAAATAAAATAGTAAGATATTGAAAATATATTTATTTTATTTGAAAAATGAAATTTTTAATTTTTTTATCCACTTTTTATTAGCAGAAAAAAGAATTCCTACTTGTAAAAAGAAAAATTAATATGATCCAATCAATTAATATAGCTTTAAAGGGATTATTTATTTTAAAACTTTTTAACTTTATTTAATATGAAATACTTAAAATATATGAGTGAGTTTGTATTTTATTTATCATAAATAGAATTTTTAATTTCCCAATCAGAATTTATTTTAATATTAAAAAGCTATTTAAAAATATGTTAAATACAATAAATATTTAAAAATAACTAAAAAAATTTTTTTTCTTTAGAATTTAATTTTGAGATAGATATAAATGATCAGATTAAAAAATTTTCACTTTTAACTTTGTTAAATAGCTTTTATGTGACATAAATATAAATATTTATTAAGGATAAAAATTAGTAGAATATCATAAAACATTATAAATATGTTTACGTATACATGAAATACATGCAAAATATATATTATCATTATAAAAGTTATTTAATTGATTGCTCCATTTCAATTGGATTAACTTTAGGACTGAAGTAAGAAATAACTTTGCCTGTCTTTCCATCAATCAAAAATTTAGCAAAGTTCCATGGGATCTTAGTAGCAGAGTTACCCTAAAATAGTTCTGAGTTTCTTCTTAAATATTTGTAAACAGCATGAGTGTTTTCACCATTCACATCAATCTTTGAAAAAAGAGGGAAGTCAACATTAAAAGTCTTTTGAGTGTATGACAAAATTTCAGATTCTGCCCAAGGTTCTTATTGACCAAATTAATTGCAGGGGAAAGCCAAGATTTCCAATCCTTGAGACTTGAACTATTTATACAATTCAACAAGCTGAGAATAGTGATCAGAAGTAAGACCACATTTGCAAGCTACATTAACAACAATAATGGCTTTTTTGTTGTTAAAGTTCTTCAAAGAGACATTTTAACCATTGATATCTGTTGCAGAAAGCTCGTACAAGCTAGATGCGTTACTTTAAATTTATTCAGAACCGTTGATCATTTTTTTGTTTTTGATTTTTTTTTAATTATTTTTATTGCAAAATTACTTTTAATTAATAATATAAGTCTTTTTTATATCCTTTATGATGATTCTGGAGAAATTCTTAATTAGTAAAAAGTTTTAGGATCACTTTAATACGTCGATTAGAGAAATCAAACTGGAAATAAATTAATTTAATGGACAGATTTTAAAAGAATAGTAATAGATAATGCTTTGAAATATATAAATACAATTTAATTACGCAAATTTATTGAAATTTACATATAATCATGACATGCACAAAATTAAATTATTCTAGATAAAACATTTAGCATTTCGACATGAAAAATAAATATCTCGTTTAGGGAATATATTTGAAACTTAACTTACAAATATGAATAAATTTATTTTAAATGCTTTGAAATATTTTTTTTAAACTTGAACAATTGATGGAAAAAAATAATATATATATTAATATATCAATACATTTTCGTACCCAATTAAAAGAATATCTTATCAAATATTTAATACAAAAAATCAACAAAATTAAATTAAAAAAATAATATGAACATTTGGAAGAACAACCTACTTGAAAAAACTAAAATGTTTATTATTATATATATGTATATTAATGGATATAAGTACCTTTAAATGTAAAGAAGCTATTATTCATTAACTTAGTTTTTATTACTTATTCAACTAATTCCAATAATTTTCACTTATTATTCTTTCCTCTTCTTCATTCAATTCTGAATAATTTTTAATGAGCACTTCTTATTCTTAATTGCTGCTCATATCTTTAACAGATACAGTAAGATTGTATTCTTCTATAGCTAAAGTTATTTTTATTTTAGGAGTGCCTTTTGGAAGAGGTGTAATGCCAGTTAAATCAATTTATTAAAGTAGTTTATTTTAATTTACTTATGGATTGACTCCTAAAATTATTTTTATAGAAATACTTGTTTAATTATCAGAAATAGTTGAGAAATCTTAAGATACACTAATAGGATGTTTCATAGATCTATCAATCATCCAATAAACAAACCCATCAGCTAGTTCTATACCTAAGTTAAAAGGATGTAAAAATTATTTTGATTCGTTTTCATTACTAAAGCTCATAGCAGCAGCACCTATAGCTTTATCTTCATCAGGTAAAAAAGAATTTTTATATATTTATTTTCCAAAATATTCAGATACAAGTTTCACAACAAAAGGTATCCTTGTTGAACCTCCTGTTAAGACAACATGATTAATCTAATCCTTAGAATAACCTGAATCTGTAAGACATTTTTCACAAAGCTTAATTGTATTTTTTAAAAATTCTTAACATAAATCTTCAAATTAAAATCTTGTAATTGAGCAGTTAAAGCTTTTAGGTTCAAGGCTATCAGGTAATAAATACTCTAAACTTATTTAGGCGATATCACTTGAAGAGAGTTCACATTTTGCCTTTTCAGCGGCATCTTTAATATTTGAGATAGTATTTTAGCATTCAGAAATATTAATTCCTGTTTATAAAATAATTTATTTTGTTAAATATTCAGAAAGTAAATTATTGATTTCTTCTCCTCCACTAAAAATATCATTTTAATTAGATACAAGCTCAAAAATACCATCTTCTTATTTGAAAATCGAAATATAAAATGTATTTCCACCTAAATGGTATACAGCTACCTTCTGATCATCATTAGAGTAGTTAACTAAACCATTAGCAAATAAAGCAGCAACAGATTGATTTATTATCCTCACACTAATGCCAGCATTCAAAACATATTATCTAAAGTGTATTCTCTATTCATAGTTAAAGTTATCTGGTACGGTTATTATGGCTGTTCTAAAATTAAAATCATTAATATGCATTAATTAAGAAATCAATTTTAAACAAATTTCAGTTGGAGTGAATATTTAATTTTAAAAATAGAAACAAACATCTCCATTCTAATCTCTGCAAATGTTTTTAGGTAATTTTTCAGAATTTTTTTGTAAAATAGGATCATCAAATTTCATTCCAATAAATCTCTTTGCTCCATAAAATGTTTAAAGAGGATTTGTTTTCATCTATTAATAAAAAATTAATTTTTGATAATTTAAAAAATGAAAAAAAATCAATTTATTTTTAAAATATATTTTTTATTTTGTTCCTAATAACAAAAAATTATTAAAACATACTAAATTTTTAGCTGGTTATCCTATCAATAAATTTCCATCATTAAGAAAAGAAATATAACTTGGAGTTGCTTTTTAATTTTCGAAGTTATATATCAATTAAGGATGATTCCATCTTGTTATAGCACAATAAGAATTTGTGTTTCCTAAATGAATTCCTATTACCCTGCTAATTTAATATTTTCAAGAATCAGAAATAAACAAAATAAACTAATAAAAATACCTTTTAACATTTTAACTGAAAACTCTTTATTAATTTACATCTTTAATTTGAATACCACTTTTTAATTAAATTTTAATTTAAAAAGGTTAAAAAATAATAATAAGATACAACAAAATTTTTTTTAAATATTAAATTTTAGAATGATTACTTATACTTATCAAGATTTGTTTTAAAGAAAGAAGCTTTGTTAATTATTTTATGAAGCATTTTTTTTTATGCTCTTTATCAATCCTTTTGAAATTATTTAATTGCTTTTATTACTTTTGTAATGCAAAAAATAAACAATTAAATGTGTTTTCGAAATTATTTGATCTCATATTTTTTAACTATTCCTCTTTATAACTTTCTGGAAATTTCTCTATAAAAAAATAAAGCAAGCAAGTATTATCCATATTAATTTTCAAAGGAATTAACAAAAAAAATTAAACGAAATGACCAAAATAGAATAAATAAGCAAAATGAGAGTGTATCTAGAGGTGATCTTAACAAAAAATAAATCTAATCAACTCTTGTTAAATCTCCACCCTGTTACCTTTCTTTTTAAAACTCCACCCTGTTCAAAAAAGGGTATCTCGCCAAATGAAAATTAATTACTGATTTCATAGTAAAATACAGAAATAGGTAATTAAAAGATAACTTTTATGGTATTTAGTTATTAGGTATATTAATTAATTTATCAAATAACTACAGATTTATTTAAGTAGAATTAAATGAACATAAATTATGGAAGAAGAAGCAAAATAATATAAATTTTTTGATAACCAACTTCAAGAAATATCATATCTGAAGAGTTATTTAAATTAAAATGATTTTTGGTAAGATTAAGAAATAAAAGGATTCTACTTATCTTAAAAAAACAATACTAAAATAATTAACGAAATTATATAGCTTTAGGAATAGAAAAATAATAGCACATAATAGTTAAAATAGATCAAAGCTAAAATGGGAGAATTAACTCTTTAGCATAAGGAAATAAATTAATAAATTGAGAAAAAGAAAGTAAATAGAATATTAATACTCAAAAAAATGAACCATCAAAAAAAGTAAATCACTGAAAATCTTTAAAAGATAGTTGAAAGAAAGAAAAAAAATTGATTATTGATGACGATAGCTTGAACTAAAGAATTGTATATAAGACTGGGGAAAAATCTGAAATTCTGTCAGCGCAAGCACGATTTACCATTTCTGAAATTAGTAAATATACTAATATTAATACATACTTATTATATAAATGGAGAAATTCTATTGGAAAAAAGAGAAGAGGAAGGAGAATATATCTCAAGAATTAGTATAAGAACTAAATAAAAAGCTATTTCTAGTATATTCTTTTAAAGTATACCAAATGAATAAGCAAAGAAATTAAATAAAATTTAAGAATTAGTACAAGGCAATCACATGTTTTTTAAAAAGAAGTAATACCAAATTAAAAAAAATTAACTCAATTACGAAAACAAAAATATTAATTAAACTATTATCTAACAATTTATAGAACTCTTCAATAATTTTGTAAATTATGATGCATTCGAACTAAAGAATCATGTTATTAATTTTGACTAGACTGCTGTATTTCGAGATGACCCTGGAAAATATACTCTGAGTTTAGTTTGGAAGATGAAAAGATAAAGTAAAAACAAATGGATAAGATAAAAAATTATATTCTATGAGTTTAGCAATCAGTTTTACAGGAATAAAATAGCAATAATGCATAATATGACTAAGCAAAGGTAAAAAAAGATATTTACAGAAAAAATACCAGGCAATATAGTTACATAATATATAGATGAGTGTTCCTATATTGGCTGAGAGTAATTTAAAAATATGATCAGAAATGTCTTAACTCAGTATGCGAAAAGATTACCTAGTGATAAAAATAATAATAATAACTTTAAAGGTCATCTTAATGCTGATTTAGAATCTATAAAGTTCAGCTACTTATTTTTACCACCTAATTGTATTGATGTACTATAGCCATTAGATTTGAAATAAATAATGTATATCACCGCTATTTAATAGCAATGACTATTTTATAAATTAGCAAATTGCTATAATGAATAAATATATCGCATTATTCTATTTTCGTATTTTTATGTTCTATAAAAAATAAAAAATATTCTTTTATCATAATTTCATAAATATTTCATTAGAGCAAACTTAATAAAAGAAAAATTATGTATTTAATTGTGTTGAAATTAAAATTTTATAATTAAAATATTAAAAATAAAAATTGAAAATTATATTTATTTTACTCCCATTTCTGTTTTATTTTATATTTCCAATGAGTAAAGCATGATATATTTGTTTAGGAAGTGATTTAATTTTTAGAGGTTCCTTAAATCCTAACATATTTTGCAAAGCTTTTATTAAATATAATAATTTTTGTTCATTTTGTAAAAAATGTACTAAAAATTTAAAAAATTTCATTTTTAAAACATAAAATTAAGTTTTTAATAGACTTTTTATAAATCTACTAGTTTATATAATTTCTTTTTATAAAAACGACGATAAACTTTTCTGTATAAATTTTTTTCAATTTATCACTTCTTTTTAAATCTATATTACTTGTTTTTTATTATGAATTTATGTATATTGATTGTTTGTTTCTTTCACAAATATAAAATATAAATTATTTTAGTATAAAATATATATATTTCATGTAAAAATATAGCCTGTAAGTTTATGGCTTACAAAAGATACTTCTTCTATGCTTTATCCTATGTCTATCATTAACAAAGGGTTTTAACAACTAATCTAAGAGCTTTATGGTATTGCTCTATATTTTTTATTTAATTAATTAATTTTATTCTCACTATCAATAAATATTAGAAATAATTAAAGAATAATCAGAATAAATATTTTAATTAATTAGTGAAAAAAAAAAATTAAAAATATATCAATTAAATTTTTGATGAATCATATTTTATTTCTTTATTTTTTTCGATTTTTATCTTAAAAATAAAAAATTAATATCATAATCGAAATCAAAAAGTAAGCAAATCAAGTTAAAATTGTTTTTGTTTTAATACATTTTGTAATTAAAAAATATTACAATCCATAACAAAAAAGCTGTTTTAGAGCGATAAAGTCATAAATTTGAGAGATTAATGCATTTTTGCAAATGAAGTATCTAAACCTGAGACAATATCATTTCTACTTTAATTAATATCTTTTTAAATATTGAATAAAATATTAGTTAGTTAGAAGGAATAATGAATAAAAATAAAATTAAAAATAAAGAAATAAACTAGTAAATAATCTAAGCAAAGGTTGAAAATAAAAAATGACTTAAATTAAAAAAACTTAATGAGAATCAAAAAGAAAATAAATCAAGTAAAAAGATTGATTTTTTTTTAATTCATTTTGACATTAAAAAAATATCACAATCCAAAACATGTAAGCTGTTTTTACTCTAAATCAAGATTCAAATTTGAGAGGTTAGTGCAGTTTGCTAACGCAGAATGTAAGCTTGAGACACCATTTGCACTAATTTAATTTAATCTTTTTAATTATTGAAGAAAATATTAGTTATTTAGAAGGAAAATTGAATAAAAAGTATGAATTATTAATAAAGAATTAAACTAGTAAATAATCTAAGCAAAGGTTGAAAATAAAAATGACTTAAATTATAAAAACATAAACAGAATCAAAAAGTAAATAAATCAAAGATTTTTTATGTATTATTTTCACTTTGGTATAAAAAAATATCACAACCCAAAACAAAAAATATGATTTTACTAGAGAGAAAGTTCCAAATTTGAGAGTTTAGAACAGTTTGATAATTCAGAACCTAAGCATGAGATACCTTAATCACCAATTTAATTACCGCTTTTGAAATATTAAAGAAAATATCAGTTAGTATTAATAAAAACCATTAATTTAAAATAAAGTACTAAACTATTAAATAATCAAAAAGTAAATAAATCAAATAAAAAGATTGTTTTTGTTTTAATTTTGATATTAAAAATATCACAATCCAAAAAAAAATAAACTGTTTTTACAATAAATCAAGAGTCAAATTTGAGAGATTAGTGAGTTTCGCTAATGCAGAACCTAAGCCTGAGGCACCTTCATTACCAATTTAATTGGTACTTTTTAAATATTGAATTCATTTTGATATTAAAAAATACCACAACTAAAAATATAAAGCCGATTTTACCACAATGTAAGATTCAAACTTGAAAGATTAGTGCACTTTTCTAATGCAAAACCTAAACCTGAGGCACCATTTGAACCAATTTAATTGTTTCTTTTTAAATATTGAAGAAAATATTTCTTAGTTGCAATTAAAAACGAATAATTAAATGAGTTAAAAATAAAGAATTAAACTAGTAAATAATCTAAGCAAAAGCTAAAAAAGAAAAATGACTTAAATTATTAAGAAAAGAAAAAATTCAAAAAGTAAATAAATCAAGTAAAACATTGTTTTTGTTTTAATTCATTTTGATATTAAAAAGTATAACAATCTAAAACAAATAAACTGTTTTTACGCTAGATTAAGTGTTAAATTTGAGAGATTAGTGCAGTTTAATAATGCAAAACATAATCCTGAGGTACCTTCATCACCAATTTTATTGCCTCTTTTTAAATATTGAAGATAATATTAGCCACTTAGAAGGAAAAATAAATAAAAAGTATGAATTAAGAATAAAAAATTAAACTATCGTCTGTTTTGGATAATTTTCTTAATATGATGGAGATTTGATTTATTGAAACTAGTAAGAGTAAGAAATTATTTAAAAGCAATCAAAATAAGGGCAGTAAAGAAGGAGATTATTGTTTTTACGATAAGCTAAGTGTCAAATTTGAAAGATTAGTGCAGTTTGCTAATGCAGAACCTAAGCCTGAGGCACCATTTGAGCCAATTTCATTGCCACTTTTAAATTTTACAGAAAATTTTAGTTAGCTAAAAGGAGAAATGAATAAAAAATATGAATTATGAATAAAAAATTAAACAAGTAATTAAACTAAGCAAAGTTGAAAATGAAAAATGACTTAAATTAAAAAAACATAATAAGATTCAAATAGTAAATAAGTCAAGTAAAAGGATAATTTTTGTTTTAATTTATTTTGATATTAAAATATATCACAATCCAAAGCAAACAAATAAGCTGTTTTTACGTTAAATTAAGTGTCAAATTTGAGAGATTAGTGCAGTTTGCTAATGCAGAACCTAAGGCTGAGGCACCATTTGCACTAATTTAATTGAATCTTTTTAATTATTGAAGAAAATATTAGTTATTTAGAAGGAAAATTGAATAAAAAGTATGAATTATTAATAAAGAATTAAACTAGTAAATTATTTAATCAAAGGTTGCTTAAATTAAAAAAACATAATGAGAATAAAAAAGTAAATAAATCATTTAAAATATTGTTTTTCTTTTAATTCATTTTGATATTAAAAAATATCACAAACCATAACAAAAAAGCTATTCTTACGTTAAACAAAGTGTCAAACTTTAGAGATTAGTACAGTTTACTAATGCAGAACCTAAGCCTGAGACACATTCATCATCAATTTAATTGCTACTTTTTAAATATTGAAAAAAATATTAGTTAGTTACTGGGTAAAATAAATAAAAATTATTAATAAAGAATAAAGAATTAAATTAGTAAATAATTTAGGCAACAGTTGAAAATTAAAAATGACTTAAATTAAAAAAAATAATGAGAATCAAAAAGTAAATAAATCAAGTAGAAAGATTGTTTTTGTATTAATTCATTTTGATATAAATAAATACCACAATCACAATCAAAAACAAAAAATC
Source organism: Tetrahymena malaccensis 436 (assembly GCA_000231845.2). Classification (NCBI taxonomy): domain Eukaryota; phylum Ciliophora; class Oligohymenophorea; order Hymenostomatida; family Tetrahymenidae; genus Tetrahymena; species Tetrahymena malaccensis. The sequence goes on from JH719963.1 coordinate 194,589, forward strand.
TGTTTTTACTATAAGTTAAGTGCCAAATTTGAGAGATTAGGGCAATTTGCTAATTTAGATACTAAGCCTGAGGTACCTTTTGCACGAATTTAATTATCACTTTTTAAATATTGAAGAAAATATTAGTCAGTTTGTTAAAAGGAAAAATTAGTAAAAAATATGTATTAAAAATAAAGAAATAAACTAGTAAATATTTTAAACAAATATTGAAAATGAAAAATGACTTAAATCAAAAAAACATGATGAGAATTAAAAAGTAAATAAATTAAGTAAAAAGATTGTTTTTGTTTTAATTTTGATATCAAAAATATCACAATCCAAAAAAATAAACTGTTTTTACCTTAAATCAAGATACAAATTTGAGAGATTAGTGCAGTTCGCTAATGCAGAACCTAAGCCTGAGGCACCTTCATCATCAATTTAAGTGCCACTTTTTAAATATTGAAGAAAATATTAGTTAATTATAAAGAAAAATATGAACTATGAATCAAGAAATAGACTAGCAAATAATTTAAGCAAATTTTGTTTAAATTAAAAAACATAATGAGAATCAAAAAGTAAATAAATAAAGTAAAAAGATTGTTTTTTATTAATTCATTTTGATATAAAAATATATCACAATCCAAAACAAATAAGCTGTTTTTACCTTAAACGAAGTGTCAAATTTGAGAGATTAGGGAAGTTTGCTAATTTACAACCTAAACCTAAGGCACCAGTTGTACCAATTTCATTTCCACTTTTTAAATATTGAAGAAAGTATAAGTTATTTAGAAGGAAAAATAAATAAAAAATATGAATAAAAATAAAGAAATAAAATAGAAAATAATTTAAACAAAGTTTGAAAATAAAAAATGAATTAAATTAAAAAAACTTTATGAGAATTAAAAAGTAGATAAATTAACTAAAAAGATTGTTTTTGTTTGAATTATTTTGATATTATAAAGTATCATAAGCCTAAACAAATAAGCTGTTTTTACTCTAAATTAAGTTCCAAGTTTGAGAGGTTATTGCAATTTGTTAATGCTGAACCTAAGTCTGAGGCACCATTTGGACCAATTTCATTGACACTTTTTAAATATTGAAGAAAATATTAATTAGTTAGAAGGAAAAATTTACAAAAATATGAATTAAGAATAAAGAAATAAACCAGTAAATAATTTAAGTAAGCTTTTAAAATGAAATTGATTTAAATTAAAAAAAATAAAGAGAATCAAAAAGTAAATAAATCAAATAAATAGATTTTTTTTGTTTTAGTACATTATGATATTAAAAATATCACAACCCAATACAAAAAAGCTGTTTTTACACGAGAATAAGTGCCAAATTTGAGAGATTAATGCATTTTGCTAATGCAGAACCTAAGTGTGAGACACCTTCATCACCATATTTATTATAACTTTTTAAATATTGAAGAAAATTTTAGTTACTTAGAAGGAAAAATGATTATAATATGAATTAAGAAAAAATGAATAAACTAGTAAATAATTTAAGAGGTTGAAAATGAAAAATGACTTAAATTAAAAAAAACATTATGAGAACCAAAAAGAAAATAAATCAAGTAAAAATATTGTTTTTCTTTTAAGAAATTTTGATATTAAAAATATCACAACTCAAAACAAAAAAGCTGTTTTTACCAGGAAAGAAGCCACAAATCTGATAGATTAATGCATTTTACTAATGCAGAACCTAAGCGTGAGACACCATTTGCATCAAGTTGATTGTATCTTTTTAAATATTGAAGAAAATATTAGTTAGTTGTTTAGAAAAATGAATAAAAAATACGAAATTTATTAGTTTATTTAAGGTTGTAAATGAAAAATAAAATTTTAAAAATATGAATATAAATTTGAATTAATAAATAATAATATATTTGAGAATATTTCTTGAAAAAAATTTAACTTGATAGCAATGATAAAATAAATAATATTAATTATAATAAATATAACTTACTCGAGATCAATGTGTAGAGCAGTATGAGTTTAAAGTGAAGAGTTTAAAAACTTTTTTAATGGTAAAAATTAAAATAAAGATAAATCAATAAATAAATACTTACATCTTCTAATTTATAAAAAGTTTATCTAAATTTAATAAATTATAAAAATAATTAATTAATTGTTTATTTTTTAATAAGAATTAATTTGGATAGAGAGAATAAATATATAAATTAAAAAAATTAATGATAAATAAGAAGAAATATATAAATATATAGAAAGTTTTTAATAAATTAGCCAATCGTGTACATCTTGGACAAAGATTATCTTTTTTCAATTTCTTATGTTAAGGTAAGGTAAATATTTTAATAAAAATTTAGTAATTGTATGTTAAAATAATATTATTATTTTTTCAAATTAAAATTAAAGAAATAGGAGTAATAATATATCCTACCTTTAAGTAATAAAAATTTAATCAAAATAATTGAAATATTATTTTCAATCTTAAATCGATTTTACTTGTACCAAATAATAAAAAAATAAAATGTAAATAAATTTGTACTATTGGTCTTGCTTTGAATCTTACAAATTAGTGCAATACATAAATCTAGATCCCAAAGTTAAAACACCTTTATTCCTAATTAAATTATTTCTTTTAATATATTTTTTTTACATATTAGTAATTATATAATAAAATAAGAAGAATCTTAAAACTTAATAAATTGAAGAAGTGAAAGATTAAAATTATTAAAAAATAAATTAAAAACTAATAACAAATCAAAAAAATCAAAAAATCTATGAATCAAATTTGTTGTTTATTTTATTTCAAGTAGTTATAATTAAGAAAAAATAAATTCAAATTATTAGTTTTACCCAAGCTGAAGTCTTGAATTTATTAGATTTGTCTATTTTTTAAATACAGATCCTAAATCAAAAGCACATTTTGCATTTAATTAACTTGACCTATTTATATATTTAATATGAATTTATTTTTACTTTGAAAAAAATAAAATAAATTAATGTATTAAAATATTAACATAAATATAAAATAAAATATTAGCAATTAAATAAAGTTAAATAAATTTTAACTAAAGAATTTTTTATGCTTTCTAAAAAAAAATTATTTATAAATTAAAAAAATTAAAAAAAAAACATGTGTTTACTCAAGTTAGATTTTCAAATTTTTTCTATTAAGATGCTACTTAATTGACGAGCTTACAAACTTTTAGGATGAAAAAACAAATTTAAACAATAAACAAATAGTAAAATAATAATTTACATTTTTCAGTTTTTTAAATTACATTTCTATTTTATAATTTTTTTTTCTTGTAGAATATTGAGTACCTTTATTATTTAAGAAACTTCTTAAAATTAATCAAATATAAGTTAATAATAAATTCCATACAATATTCTAATATTCATGATAGATCAATTCAAAATAAATTTATAATTTAAAAATTAAAATAAAACCTTTTTAATTAAAATTATTTCTAGATATAAATTTTGCTACAAAGGAAAAATTTACAAAAAATATACCATGTCAAATTAGGATATATAACTTTTTAAGTTGAAAAATTTATCTATTGATTATATAAAGTGTCTAAAAATATGTAGTTTAATTAATCTTATTATATTTTAATGAATAATTGGTTAAGTAATATATATAAATTTTATTTAAACTTCTTGTATTAATTAAAATATATCACAAATAAATACATAAATAAATCTAATACATGATCTTATATATATTTTATATTACATAAATTTAACTAATTATAGGCTCTTGACTAATCTGTTATATTTTTCATTAAGAAGAAATTTTATTCATTTTTACAATACGGGCACCTATTTTATCTTATTTATTATGTGAATTACATGTTTATAAAATAAAAAATAGTAATAAAGCTTATTAATTAATTAATTTAAATACTCATGCAAAGGCTGCTTACAACAAGTGTAGCTGAGAGGTAAAGAATTTTCTAAGCAGATAGCTCAAGACACTAAGCTCTCTTGCATCTTGTCTATATTTTAAAAGAAACATTGTTTATGAAATTAAAATAAAAAAGGGTTGATATGTATTTTATTATTAATTTTAAAACATTTTATTACAGTTTTTACAATAATAAATATTTTATTGAATAAAATCTATCATAATTAAAATTTTAAGAAATAAAATTGTATTTTTATTATAACCTTTAAGCTAATTTAGATATTTAGAAGTACTTAACTTTTCTTCTACATTAGCTGGAAGCTGAAATTTTAGCTAAGATTCAAGAAATTCAGACTATTTCTAATTACTTGTATGGAGATTTATAGAGAAATATGGGGTCTTATCCTATAGAAGTCGTAAAGGAGACATCTCTTAACCACTAAAGATCATGTCTCCTGAATAAAAAACTATTATTTTATAATTAGTAGATTGAATAGCTCAGTATCTTTTAATAGAGTTTTTAAATATTTAACTAAGAATTACAAATATTAAGAAGAAAAAAATAATATTTTAGATTTTTTTATTATCAATTATTATTGATATTATACTAAAAATTGATTATTTTAAAGCTGAGTGTTTAACTAAAAATTGTGTTATCTCTCAAAAATATTAAAAACGAAAATAGTACAATTCAGGTTCTATATAAGGAAAATTTTTATTTATAATATCGATGCATACTTGTTATGTCACTTTGAAATGAGGTGGACATCTTTTAATTTTATCTGAGAGTGGTACTTTAGATACGAAGTATCATTAATTTGCATTCAAGATAATATAAAAATTTAATAGGATAGACTGAACTAAATTAGATAAATTACTTTTCTATTCAATATATTTACGAATAAGCCACTTCATCGATGCTTCCTTCAGTACATAGAATCTTTGGATTGAACAGAGTTATTATAATGCTCTGAAGTTGGGTTCATTTTTTTTCTCAAGGACTTAAGAAATCTTATCAATTTTTTTTGTTACAGGTTCTACTTTTTAAGCTTTTTATGCTCAACTGGTTTTTTATTAGCAATTTTATCGTCATTTTTTTCTGGATTTTTTGATATGATTTTGCTATTTTTTTCTTTAACGGATTACTAACAATTTTAATATTCTTTAACCAGCTTTTAAAATTTTTGTTTGCTCAAAGTAATTTTATCAGAAGATTTACTTAATAAAAAATATCCTAAATCAATACTTTCTTTAACATCTTTTTCTTATATATCTTAACTCATAGTCAGGCAAAATATCAAAAATTAAATTATTTACTCACTATTTTTTTTTTGGAAATTTATTATTATTATTAATTATTAATAAATAGATTTCAAATTATTCACCTTAAATTTGATTTATTTTTCATTGTAAATTTTTATTTATTGAAACTGGAGTGATTTTGAGATAACTTTGAATAAACAAGGATACACCTCTTGTGCATTTTATATTTAAATCAACTGTTATGGTTAGTATATTTTAATATTAATTGTGTATGTTCTAATTGAATGGAATTTTATTAAATTTAAGTAAAAAAATTTTAGTCTTAATAATTTAAAAAAAGTTTATTTTGTTGTTGATAGAATCTAAAAGATTTTACAAAAACTACCACAAATAAAGATATCCAGAGTTTTTCCTCCTTTTTCTAGAGATGCAATAATTGTTTGTAAAATACTTGCAGAGGAATATTTTTCTTCACTTTAGTAAATTAAATATACCTACCATATTGCATATAATTTCGAATTAAAGTCAAGAACTATTTATACAATCTAAAAAGAATAGAGTGAAGATAAAAAGGAATTGTAGGTAAAAAATAATTATGGCATCTAGCTAGAAAAGACATTAAAAATAAAGAGTGTTTCTAAAATTTAATTAATTATTATAATTTATTAGTAACTTTCTTGACTAATTTCAACTAGAAAGTAAGAAATGAGAGTAATCTATTAACAAAATATCAGATATAATATCTTAAATTTCTCTTAATAAATAATATTTTTTACTATGAACATTTTCAAACATAATTTAGCTCAAATTATTTCAAATTTTAATTTAAGATAGTTTATTTATTAGCAGATCAGATATACAATATTTTAAATATTAAAGCGAAATAGTAGACTATGACAGCAAAAAAATACACTCCTTTACTTTTAAATAAATAATAAATTGTATCTTAAATATTAGCCATCTACTAAAATACAACCAAGCAATAATAACTTTAAAAAGTATTAGTAGTTTGTTTGAAAATAATTAAGGATGCTTAGTACTAAAATAATTAATTAGCGATATTTGGTGATATAATTTACAATTAAATAATAGTTCTACAAAAATAATTTAGTATTGAAGCAATTCTAATTTTTTATATCAAATTATTAGATTTTAAGGATAAAATAATTTGACATCAAATAAAAAAGAAAGAAAATATTTTTATTAAATCTGCTTTTTAAAATGTTCAATTTTATTTAAAAATATTTATGTAAAATTAGAGTAAAAATAATTTATTAGTTGATATTTGGTGAAAGAATTTACAATTAAATTTTATTATACAAAAATAGTTGAGAAGTGAAGTAATCCTAATTTTTTATATCTAATTGTAAGAATAAATTAATTTGACATCAAACAAAAAAGAAAAAAAAGAATATTTAAAAATTGAGTAATTTAAAATATCAGGCGAGGTTATTTGTGGCAAATATTATTGTATTTAAACAATAATTAAATAAAATTTCTAACTAATTAATGGTAAAATGTGATTTTAATTATTTTACAAAAACCGAAATGTTAATTAAATTGCGATAGTAATTATTTTGAAGATGATAAAAAAATAAACAAAAACAAGCTACTTAAGCATTCAAACTAGTTATTTTATGGCGTATGTAGTATAATTTAAATAAATAAAATTTCGATGTAAAGAATGGTGAAAATTAATTTTAATTTATTAAAAATAATAGAACCAATAATTAGATTGTGGGAGGAGTTTTATTGAGGATGATAACAAACATAATTTTATCAAAAAAAGTAATTTATATTTTTTAATTTAGAGTTATTCAAAATTTAGTATATTCACCCCCACCTTAATTTAATTTAACATGATATTTTTTTTGATTTTATATTATATTATAGATAAAGTATGAAACTTTGGCTTGATTATCAAGCAAAATGGCATTTTATCGATTACTTTATTGGTTTTTTAGTTTATCAGATACTAATACAAAATAATTAAAGAACCCTTGTCCTTTTTCTTCTATCTATCTATATTTTTTATTGATAAATTTTTTATCTAATTTAATAATAAATAGGTATTATTTTGCTTTACAGAAATAACTTAAAATCTTTATCTGTTGGTTGAGGATAAAAACTAATATAAAATTAATTGAAAGCACAAAATTAAACAAAAACAGAATCGTTCATTTATAAATTCGTTAAATAATTTTTTTTGATATTATTTTTATTAAAAAAAAATATTAATTTTTCAATTAACTCAAAAAAATTAAACAAAAATGAGATAACATATTTTATTCACCTTTTTAATTTCATTAACTACAGTTCTTGCTAATACTACCTCTGAGTGTGCTGCCTTAACCACTTCAGCAACTTGTGCAGCTAAATCTTCTTGTAAATTCACCACTACTTCTACTAAGTGTATTAGCAAATAATGTTAGGATCTTTCTCCTTAAGAATGCCTCCTTCCTGCTAATTCTATGTATTGTGATCAAGCGATTTCATGTAGATAAGCATATTAGTGCTCGACTTTGACAACTTAATTAAATTGTTAAGCTCAATCTGCTGCTTGTATTTGGGATAATGGTATTTGCACCAACACAGCTACTTTTGATTAATGTAGCAATTTAGGTTTTTCTTTGTGTTATAAGAATCCTGGTTGTTCAAAATAAACAGTTTACTGTATAAATAAAAATGATATATCATGTTCTCCTACTGATAACTAAGTAACTTGTGAAAGCAGTGAAAAATACTGTACCTATTAAGAAAATGGAACTTGTGATCTTTCAAACACTTCATATTCAATTCTTACTATCAGTTTAATTGCTATAATTGCTTTAATTTGATTTTTAAACTGTAATTTTTAACTTAATAAAGTAATTATATATTTTTGATATTTGTGAATGTGGAATACTTCTTAAAAAACCTTTCTTTAAAATAGAAAATATTAATATTATTAAATTAAACCTATCAATAAATATTGTCTAAATTTAATTGCAAAAAATTTTAAAATCAAATAATTATATTAATTATTGATTAATTAATACATTTTTTTTAATTTCTATTTTTTAATTTAGGTTATATCAATAAATAAAAAGTTTTTTTAAATAAATTATATTTTGATAATTAATTGTTTGATAATACATATTAATTACATAAGCGAATCTTTTTAATCAGGAAACATATTTTTATTAACACAAAGATAAATGTTTTGTAAGGAAACGTTTTTAATTTTAATTCAATTAAAATTTGAATGCGATAAGGACAAAAAATGATTGAATCTATTTTTATTACATTAGAATTAAAGGTAATATAGATTCTCATTTAAATTTATATATGAAAAACTTTACAATGACAACTTATATGAATAAAATAATTTCTAAAAAAGCAAATCAATTATTGTAAAAAAACCGATAATTTTTTTAATACATAGTAAATTTTTAAAGGAAAATGACTTTATCTTATTAATACAGCACTTACACCATATAATTTTTAATTTGTAAAGTTTTGCAAAAGCTAATTTTATCAACTTATTTCATGTCAATACAGTCTTTTATTTGTAATGGGAATTTATTTTCTATAGAGGAGTAAGCTATAACAGTTAGCTGGAATATATTTTATTTAGCATCTACTTTACATAAATATCTTCTTTTTTGTTAATTAATTTCACTGTTTTTAATTATGCCTAGAAGAAATTAAAATTAACAATTGAGTAAAACAAAACTTTCACTCTTTTATAAAATTACAATTTAAGAAATAATTTTTATATTTTTTTGAAAATTTTATTTTCATTAAAAGATAGTTATTAATTAAATAAAATTATTTATTGAATTATTTATGTTTTATTATTTAAATTTTTTATGTAAAAGAAAATTATAAATAAAACAAATAAGTGGTAATTAGCAAATGAATTAACAGTTCATCAACTTTTTTTAGTACTTTTACATTTATTGGTTGTGTTTACATTTATTTTCAGAAGATGTTAAAAATAGATTTCTTATTATTTTCATTATGACAAAAATCATCTAACGACTATAATATTTTTTAGGATCTTGAAATCATATCTTTATAACTATCAACCATCATTTAATATTCAGCATACACTTCTGGTAATTAATTTAATTTTATAGTTGACAAATTTTAATTTACAAATTTGAGATTAAGCTATTCATCTATATTCATTTTTAAGTTAAGATCTTGCATTTATTTTTCGACTTTCTATAGCATACTTAGAGACTATGTGCTTGTAAGAAAAGGATTAATTTTCTTTTATTCAAATTCGTGAAGATATCCTAGATCTTTGTATTTTTCATAGTTTTTGCTATATAACTAATCAAAAACTGTTTCATTAATTTTGAGTTTTTATGCATCTATACAATCAATAAATTCTAAAGCGCTTTCATAAGTAGCAAGATAGTATTGATCAATCCCTTTTATCCTCCATTTGCAGCGATATTCTCTAAAATAATAATAAAATTTTGTTATTTTTGATTTTAATTAATATATCGATTACTATGTAAACATTAGATTAGCATAAGGTTTTTCTGGTTTTGCTTATATTATTGTGAATATCATCATAGGAAGCAGCTAATCTGCTCCAACAGGTGTTTTTGGATATATACTTTATAATGCTTCTACATTAAATAATTTATTTAAGTGCTTGTTTAATACATATTTAAAAAATTAAAATTTACTGCTTAGCAACATACTTGCAGATACAATCATATTAAGCTTTTCTTTTGGAGTTTTTACTTGATCAATTTTTTAAAGGCCTTTTTTTAAGAATATATTTAATGATAAATTTTTAGAAAGAATCATTATAATTTACAAAAAATTAATCTTATTTTTTACATTTAGTCGCCTTTGTATAATTTGGATGCTTTAAAACAGCAGAATCTATCTCGAACATTGTAAGTGTTATAAATTCATATACTCTAAAGTAAAACTCAAGTCTTTTATCTTATTTAACAGGATATTTCTTCATTAGACTAAATATTTTAAGAATTTAATTTAATTTTTAATACGAAAATATAATTTGGTATCTACATGTCATGCAAAGGTTTAATTACAATAACCTCAATAGCTTCTCCATTTAATTTTTGAACTGCTTGAGGTTCCTAGAATATTTCTTAAAATACATGCTCGAATTCATAAATATGATCTTAAATATATTCAGGCATGTCGTCTTAAATTTTTGGATTTTGTTGTACTTTCCTGATAAATCTAAATAAATAATTTGAAGAATATTAGTCAAGAGCAAATAAATATACTTTAAGAATATGTTACTCTATTATTTTTGTTTTTAAATTGGATGCTACTTCTAACTTTATTTTTTCAGTAAATGTAACTTTAGCTTCATCATCTTGAGAAGCATCATTAGAATCGCTTTCACTAGAATTTAAATTATTTATAATCTTATATCCTTACTGAACATTTTCTTGTATTGTGTCTTAGTTTTCCTTTTCATTATTTTCTTATTTGGCGTTATCAATTATCTCCTTATCATTTTATTCTTCACTACTACTATTCATTATTATATTGCTAGAAGTATTATTATTATTGTTGATGATATTGCTATTATTGACATCTTTTTGTTCCTGCTATATACTTTCAAATTAGCTTTCATCGCTATTCTTTTCTTCTATTACCTAAAACTCACTTGTATCTGAGCTCATCAGTTTAACAAGCCTTATATTATTTGTTTTTATATATTGGTTTCTAAATTATTATTTATGCTTATATTTCGTTAGATTGTATATCTATCTATCTGTCAATTATAATTTTAATATCACAGAATTTAATGCTAATTATTTACTATTAGATTTTTAAAAACTTAAAATTGTTAAATGAAGCTAAAACATAAATTTAAAAACGTAAAGTTTAAAAAGATAATATTTTAATATTAAATATCTGAGCAATTTATGAAGCTTATTTTAATGTTAAAAATTTTTTTATATTGATTTACGTTAAAATATTTTTAAAATTCAGGCTATTAATATAAATAGATTTTTTATGCTTTAAATTATGTGATATTGTATAAAAAATGATATGTATTTGCACACTTACGTAATATCACAAGGAAGTAATTGAAATTAATTTGATAAAAGCCATTTAAATATAAATAAAATGTATGACTCTATAAATTAGAGCATTAGATACTATATCACACAATAATCAATTAGCAAGCAAGGAGAAGTCAGAAAAAAAGGGAAAACAAAGAAGAAAAAAATATTTGCAGAAATTGATATGTTAAAATGATGACTGATAAGAAGTGTGAGAGTTAGTGAGTGTGTTTATGTTTATATATATATGCTTGTATGTAATGGAATTAAAAGTGAAAGATGAATGCTTATGTTGTGAGTATATTAATTAAAAAGAAAAATAGGAATAAATAATTAAAAATCTTAAAAGAAAAATCAAATATAAAAGATAATTGATATATTCTTTAAATTATCAAAATTTTTCAAAAGTTAATTAATTAGTTTTAACAAGATAAATCTCTCAAAATAGAAATGGTCAACGGCGGCTGTCCCTTCTCAAAGGATCCTGAACATAAAATCACTCCAGTCATTCTTGGTTCTCATTTAGCAGCATTGAACTTAGGTTTAATGGTAGCATATCTTGCAGATTTCAAGTTAGTTAGTTCTTCTTTGAACATATTAGCTTTCTCCTTGCTCGCCTGTTTAGTAGCAGTCTAATTAAAGAAGTTCTTAGGTGTCGAATTCAAGTATAGCAAATCAAGCTCAAACGAATAGTAATCTGCTGAAGCTTCATGCTGTAAGATTGATTTCAATAACCCTGAGTCCATTAAGGGTCTTTACATCCACTTATATACATGGATCAACAACGGAGTTTAAAGATTCAGAAAGATTGTTTTACTCCAAGACAAGTTATACACTTTGAAATGGTTATCAATCCTCTACTTCGCTACCAAGGTTGCTTATTTCTTGGGTGACTTCGGATTTTTGTTCGTTGCTTCCAATGTAGCTTGTGTTGCTCCCTATGTTCTCCAAAATCACAGTGAATAAATTAAGGGTTTGTATTAGACTGTTAAAGACCTCGTTACTAAGTAAGTCTCTGCTTTGGCTGACAAAATCCCTGGAAAAGCAAAAACTGCTTGAAAAAAAATCTAATATGCAAAAATAATATTGAAAAGTAATTGTAATAACAAATTCTCAAACACTCTCATACATATTAGTTGAATTAATCAAAGCAAAAATGAAAGCAGTAAAAATAAAATAATATTCCATTTATTCATTCATTCATCCATCCATACATTTTATTTAACATTCATTAATGTCCGCATATTTGTTTTGAATTAATTGTTTGTTTCTTAAATTATTAAGTTATTAGAATGCTAATTTCATTTTAAATATCGAGATAACTACTTCAAAATCTCCTAAAGCTGTCTTTTCTATTCTATTCATAATAAAGCAATGTTAAAATAATCTCTAATGGAATGACTAAATTTTAGAGAATCATTATTTGTTTCAACAATTTTATTATAGTTGAAAATAAATAATTAGTATCTCTTTTAAAAGTTAAGTACAATCAAAAAAGAAAAAAATTAATTATCTCATCAAAATATTCAAATATTTTATTTGACAAAATATAGATTTAAAGAAAATTTTAATAAATTAATTATTTATTAAACTTTTATATTATTCCTATTAGATTTTTGGTATCATCAGAACAAACATTGGATATCAAACAAAAAATAAACAAAGTAAAAAGAAAGAAAAAATATATCTATTTTGCTTACAAAAATTAATTGAAAAAAATATGTATTTATCTATTTTGAAATTAACTACTATAAAATAAATCAGAAAATTAAATTTATATAATAATTTAAAAATATATTGAATAATTATTATTTTTATAATGAAATATATGCTATTAAATAATGTTTTGTTATATTTTAACTAGCAATTTTTAAATATGCTTGTTCAGATTATTAAAAATTATCACTGTTATAAACTAGGACTGTTGAGAAATTCTAATGGATTTTTTATTATGTCTTGTAAGTGGTCTAAGTGTATCATTTTTATTATTGTGTACTGTATATCTCTATCAAATTAAAATTTGTTTATGCAAATGATAGAAATGAGAGCACTAAACTCTAGAAAAGGCCTATCTTATTAAAAAATATAAGGTCCTTTTTGATTTAACAAGAAAAATATTATTTTTTGCATATCCTCAAAGATTTCTTTCATCTAAGGCTCAAAGAATTTGACATCAAAAGCGTTATTAACAGTTGCAATAGTTAATTTCTCGAAGAAATGCTATGCTTGGCTCTCTGTATAAGAACTAAAAATATTTTTCAGTTTATTGTAAATTATGTCCTTTTTGAAAATCAGATTATCTTTAATAGATTTAATTAGCTACTCTTCTTAAATGTACTTTTCTTAAAACTGGGTTTCTATTAGCTCTTCATCTCTCTGTTCTGACAAATAAATGCCATACAAAAGAAGGCATTGAATACCTTTATCGAGTATTGTGGAAAAAAATTATTAGAATTCAATTGGTAGTATTATCTAATATTCTTCTGTGTACAAGTCAACTACTCTTGATATGCATTCAATTAATTATATCTGTCTTCTTCTTTTTACAGATGTGTATTCCTTTTAATATGGCTTATTCATAATTTTTAATATATTTTGTAAATCAGAAATTCGTAAAAATATAAAAAATTAAATTAATATTTATAGAGCTGTTAAATTTAGTAGAAATATCTCTAAAATTTTGATGTCAAAGATTTTTTGGTGGGCATATTTATAATAGCCATGAATTTATTTAATTGATCACCACTCAAAAGTAGAATTAAATGCTACATTAACAAGTATGGAATATCTTCTTCATTAATAGAATTTATTAAAATTGATCCTTTAAACTTAAGTGATTTATTTATTTATTTTGAATGCTTTATGTAAAAAAATATGAAATAAAAAATTTTTGGATAAATAATAAAGGAAATTAAGATGGAAATTAACATTTTTAAAGAAAAAAATCTAAAACAATAAGGTATATTTAGTAAATAGTATAATTCAAATAATATAATTATCCCAAATATACATTAATAAATCTATTTCGTTAACTATTAAAATTTTATTTTATTTATTTAGTATTTTTTAAAGAAAAGTTTTAATTCAAAACTCAAAACTTAAGCAAAAATAAACTTTGAATAGAATTGTGTTAAATTATTACAAACTAAAAAATATATGAACCAAGAGCTAAAAAAAATATTGTGTTTGTTAAATAATTATTGAATAAAACATATCTAAAATTAAGAAAGATTTAATAAACGAGAAATCATTTAAAATGCAAAATGCTTCTGCAAAGAAAGATGCAATTAGGTTGCTTTTTAGATTTTATCACATATTGCAAAATAAATTAATAAACTTATTTCTTTATTAAAATAATTAATCTAATTATAAATAAATGTTTTGCAAGATTAATAATTGACAATGATTTTAACTTTTTATGAAGTGAACATAATTTTAAAACAAAATTATATAAAATATTTATTAAACTATTAAACTATAAAAATATTTTTGACAAATAAGAACAAAAATTTGTTTCAATCTCATTTTTTCTTTTTTGTTAAAGATGAAAGACTAGGCATCAAATTTTTAAAGAAATTTTTAGTTTAATTCAAATCTCTATCAATTACTTGATTTATTACATTAGGGTCTTTTTTTGGTGGAGGGATATTATTTTGGCGCTGCTTTTCATCTTTTTACTATTCCAGTTTTAGTCTTTCTTCTTCTTCTTTTTTACGCTTATTTTATATGAATTAATTTGTAAATGATGATTCATTATTCTTTTTATTATCCTCATCTTCTTCTTCTTCAGAATCACTAAATTGAGGTAAATTTGACTTTTACTTTTAATCGCCCTAAGAATTATCCTATTATTATTCTTTTTAATTTTATTCTTATTCAAACTTTTCTATTTGTTTACGAGCCTCATCTAAGTTCATTTCTTTTATACCTAGATCTCTTTTGAGGCTTAAATCTTCTATCTAGAATTTTTCTGTTATATCTTTGTAATAAGGCTCTGAAAAAATGCTTTTAAGCTCTTGTTTAACAATATCGGCATACTTGCGATTCACAACTTCATCACTCTCAAAATAGTCAATTTGCTATCTCAAAAGAGTTGTCAAAAATTTTTCTATGAAATTTGTAGAAAATTTTGTATCTTAAGTTAGAATTCTCAAATCAAAGAGAAGATTATCTTAGATATACTCATCATATTTTTCCAAAAAAATCTCTCCCATTTTTCTACCAATGTCAATCTTAAAATTAGTGCAGTGAAGGTAACGAGCATTAGAGGCAAAAGATGATGTTCTGGGTTTACTCATTACTACTGTTTAAAATATTTTAGAGAAGAAGTACAATATCATAAGAGTCCTTATACTAAATGTATGATAAAACTTGATAACACAATTTTGTTAATCAGCAAGCAAATTGCAGATCATAGTTAAATCAAATATCATTCTTTTCTAACACTACTTTTCTTATTCTAAATAACCTTCTACACTCGGGCAAGAACGTAAGCCTAAATATAAGTCAAATCCTTCATAACTAAAATCTTACTCTTATGCTTGCTCTTTTAAAGTGTTGATATATGACTTAACTGATTCACCACTATCAATGTTAACGTCTTAAGTTTCTCTAATATACATATCAATTTCATGGTAATTTGGTGAGTTTTTAAGATTTTATAGTTTTGGAGTGTTTTAAAGCCATACACTTAAGATAGATGTAGTCATATTAAGTTCAATATCTTTTTTAAGATACTCAATATACCCAATATTCTCAAAGCTTCCATAAACATGATAATAAGTGCTTACTTAGCTATTTTTTTTAACAAATCCTGTCAGAATTTTCAATAAATTTTGGCATTTTATCACCTTTAAATTAGAATATTACTCCATCTTGATCTATTTAAAATTAATTTTTATATAAATGGTTATTATTATTTTAATAAAATATGTTATTTGAGGTTATTTAATATAATGCTAAATATATTTTAAAGTGTTTAGATGCTCTATCTGAAAGTATTTAAGAATTTCTATAAATTTGCTTATCTATCTATGCGATATTTTGCATAAAATAATGGAAGATAAAAGTAATTTAACAAATCTAAAACAAATTCGTATTTACCTGGTCTACAATAGAATTATATTGTTTAATATATTCCTGGCGATCAAAATTAGTTACTGAATTCTTAAAATTTGTGTCTACAATAAGATTTTTTTATTCTTTTAGCTACTCAGTACGTATTTTCTCTAAAAACTGCATATCAGTTCTCATAGATTGAACTCTGTTATATGTTATTTTTTCTAATAATTCATCTTTACTCAATAGAATGCCTGTTAACTTTTTAAGATTTCCTTTTTTTGCCAAACTAGTGTTAGGTTAGTATTCATTATTTGATTAATGTATTTTTTTGTTAGGAGATCTATCTCTATGTTAATCATCAACAGGATTAGGTCTTTTATCATTATTTCTATTATTAAAAAAACTCAATCCCAAGGGTTCTATAATTTTCAAAGGATCATCAACAGCCTCCTTGTAATATCTATTGGAGTCATCAAATAAATCTGCTACGCTCATATTAACACTTGCTACTTTTAGTTTTTGTGTTGATTTGCAAAACAATATTAATTTATTTTTAATAAATATTTATAATTTTTAATTTGCAAGCAATTTAAATATATATCGTCTAATATAAATGTACTTATAATTAATGATTTTTATGAAGACACTGAGATTTTACTAAAAATGTTTAATATTTAAAATAAATAAAAAATATTTTTTTTGGCAATAACAAATCACATAATTCGATTGACAAATAAAATAAATACTTTAAAAATTTTTTATTTGCTTATAATTTTAATTTATATTAAGGTGTCTTTTTTTGTTAAATTCGTTGAACCCTAAATACATAATAACTCCATGAATATGAATGAGAATATATAGTATTAGATATAAGCTTATAAGAATTTTCTACTTAATAATTTTGTAAGGATTTTATTAAATTTGCTAAAGAAGAGCTTATTTAAATGTAAATTAAAACTTAGAAAGAAGATGAAAATATTATTTAGTATACAGCTAATAGGCAACATAAATGATAGATAATAAATGTTATACAATAGAGTTAATTGATAATTTGATTATTATTACTATTGCTTTACAATAAATATTTATTTAAATTTTTGAGCATTAACTAACTAACTTAATTATTTTTATTTAATTAGCTTTTTTGTTTACTCGCATGCAAACTTAATAGATTCCATCACACACTTTTGCATTGTACAAACATATTTATTTATTTGTACATAAAATTATTTATTAGAAATGAAATATGCATAATATGGATTGATGGATAATTAATTAATGAATCGATTGATTGATGGAGTGATTATGCTTTTAATTATATTATTAAGTGAGATAGTTGTATGAAAAATGATATAAACTATTTAATTCAAGAACAATATTTTTATAACTTATAGATTTTGATAAATTAATAAGGATTGAGCTTATGAAAACCACTAAGGCTAGTTTTTTAAGCCGCTAGCTAAGCAAGACGCTCAATCAGATTAACTTAAATAAATATTTCTCATTAAGCTTTGGTTTCATCAACTTCCTTTATTTATTCAGATTCTTTTCTTTTAATGTTACTTCTAGAAATGCTGGATTTTCTATAGGGAATTGAGGTTGTACCTTGATAAGGAGTTCCTGGGTTGCTGAGAGGCTAAATTAATTAAAAATACAAATTAATAAGAAATTAAAATTTTTAGTAGGAGTTAATTAATTTGATATTTAATAAGTAGAAGGAGATAAAAATTTGTTTGTAATTAATTTTTACTAATAATTCGACTTCAGTGGGTTTTGTGACTTCGATTTCCTTAGCAGCATTTATATTAATAACAGGGATAAAGGTATCCTTTGAGGAATCAACGATGGATTTAGGGGGAGTTATTTTTTCTTTAAGAAGCTTGAAAATTTCAACTAAATCATTCTTTTCATAGGTAATTTTCACGTCCTTGCCCTTTCTTACATAAACTACTTCTTCGAACTTGTGGCCAGATTTTTCGTGATTTTTATTTGAGTGACCATATTTATCTCTGCTTTCGCTAACTTATCTTTCTCTGGCTTTGTCTCTGCTTTCGCTAACGAGTCTATCTCTTTTATCCTTGTTTTCTTCATCAACCTTTATTTTAACCTCTTTTTTAACAGCAGGGGATGCTTCTGCGTTTTATCTCTTTTCAGCGCTAGATTTTCTAGTGCGTCTAGAGTTTTCACTTTAATTGTTATCGATTTAGTTTTCATTTTGAGCTTAGGGTTGAGAAGCTAACAAAGATGGGAAGTTTTCTTCATTGTCAACAATGGGCTTTTATGGTTTGGGCTTCTTGTTTCCAGTCTTCAAGTTACCCTTCTTGGAATTCTTATCTTTATTGACAACCTTTTCACCTGATTTATTGTTGTAGTTGCTTGCATTTTTACCCTTCTTTTCGCTGTATTTACCACCATCTTGTCTCTTTTTGCTCTTGCTTTTATTCAAGCTGCTATTTTTATTGTTGTTATCAACTTGACCTCTGCTCTTGCTACGGTTGTTACCTTTTGAGTTATTGTTATTTGTTTTTCCATTACCTTAGACGTGATTGTTACGTCTGTGGTTGTTGCTAATATTGTTAGGATTTCCTTATTGAGGAAGGCCAAATAATTAAGGTTGTTAGAACATCATAAAAGCCAAGGGGTTGAATTATTGCTATTGTTATTATTTATCTATAGCAGCACTTTCGCCATTGCTTTTTCTAATTGATGGTTAGAGATTGAAGTCTTAGGTGGGTTATTGGTAGAAGAAATAGTTGAAAGGATTGGCAAAGATATTTTCACCTACCTTATTCTTATTGGCAACAGGGAAGTTATTTTATCCTTAAAAGAATTGCAAATTTTCGTACATTTCTTGGGCTTTCTTATCTTCTTTTAACCTATTTTTAGAAGATTATATTTTATTAAATAAAACCAAAAGAGAATAATGTTAGAAATTAAAAATTTAATTACTTTTCATAATATTTGGAAAGATCCTCCTTAACATTATTTCTAAAGACTTTGAAGAGATTTTCTTCTCTTAATTATACTTCAGCAGGTTCACTCTATAATTTTATGAGATTATGTTAATAAAAAACTTTCTTATTTTGCTTTAATAAAAATGAACTGTGCTTATATTTATCAAAAACAATTACCTCAATTTTGTTGGCAATAATCCAATTGTATAAGGCAGTAGCCTTTTCTTCATTTTCGACAGTCAAGAAAGCAGAGTTGGAGCTAATATTTTTGATGTGATCGATTTTCTATCAATAAAAAATAATTTAACTTTTTAATTCTAATTCTAAAAAAGGTAATCAAAGTTATCAAAAGCTATTATAATTTTCTTATCCAAACTTCATGATTATAAATAGATTAACGTAAAGATTAAAACTACTACTTAAATCATGTTTGTAAAGAATTTCATAAAATTTTTTTTTAATATATGTGTTTATTAGAGGGGGATTAATATAATAATCTATAAAATTTTGAAAAATTTACAATGTTAGACTTATCTTTGATGTGGTTAAGTAAATTTTCAATACTGGTATGCTTTATTTCTGCAATTCTAATATAGATTCTAACTTTATTAGGGATAATTTTAGGAATGACATAGAGAAACTCTTGATTAACAATAATATTTTCGCAGGTCTTCAAAGCTTGCAAAACATAACGTCCATTAGGGCAAATTCTATAGATTTCCTTTTGTTGATAAACAATTTGCAAGGGTATTTCCAACTTGTCATTCATTCTGGCAATGAAGTAGACATCCTTTTCTAAATTTTCTCTTCTGAAAAGGTCTTCCAACTATTTTTAACCAAAAAAAGAATTGTAGAAGATAAATTATTAAATGACTCTTTGATTGGAGAAATGCTAAATTTGTAGGCATTTAAAAGATATTTTTGAGAAAGGTGGTAATTGCTCAAGCTCACTAATTAGCTACTCGGCTTTTCTCAAATTATTATAAGGTTTTGTTGTTTTAAATCAAGTAGATTGCATGCTTTTAAAAATAAATTATTCTCTACCTTGTTTTTAAGCTACTATTGAATTTCAATGCTATCTAAATATTTTTAAAAGAAAAAGGTTAGAAAAATATTTTAGTAAACAGAAAAATAATTGAAAAAGGATAGAAAATAAATACCTAATTTCTTATGATCAGTCATTTATGTAATCACTTTTAATTGCTTGGTGTTTGTTTAGGGTTGTTTATAAAGCTCTTTGTT
The DNA here is from genome assembly GCA_000231845.2 of Tetrahymena malaccensis 436. Taxonomy (NCBI): domain Eukaryota; phylum Ciliophora; class Oligohymenophorea; order Hymenostomatida; family Tetrahymenidae; genus Tetrahymena; species Tetrahymena malaccensis. The sequence continues at coordinate 215,023 of JH719963.1, forward strand.
ATTTCTTGCTTCTTTATAAATTTGTATTTTCTTTTTATTATTATAATTATTATTTCTAAGGAATAATTTTCTTTATCTTTCCTTTTTTTAGATTGATTGATTTGATTGCTTGATTTTTTTGCTTTATATTGCTTTAAACAGTTTTGTCCGTAAAAAGAGATAAAAATACCAGCCATAACCTTTTTTAATATATGCATATACTTAAATTCTTAGTACTTTTCATTCATAGTTATAGCTATGATACCAGTTTGAATCTTTAAAATTTATTATAATTCCTTTAAACATAAATCTATGATTGACTTGATATGATTAATCAATCTATATATTGATAATTCTCCTACTTGCAAACAAATAGCATTTCTATGGAATGGAAACTAAATTCCCTCTCAAACTCTATAATTTATATGCATAATAAATCTACATCTTTTAATAACACATCAAATTTAATTTTAAACATTTTAACAAACATGTTTAATTTATCTGTGTGACAATTTATTTACTTTCATTAGATTAGTGTTAATTTTGCAAACTAGTCCCTTTATATTTATTCTATGCTGTAAAATTAAGCTTTAATCAGCAGTACTCAATCAATAATTTTTGATTCATTAAGATCCCCTACCTTTATTAAAATATGCAGTATCTTAACCTGAAAGTAAATTTTGTTTAAATATCAAATTTTTAACTTTATTTTTATTTATTTTATATTTAACTTAAAAATACATTTATAGCTGTTAAATATTTTATGATTTAGTTTTGATTATTTTTTTCAACACTTGATTCTACTTTTTAATAGTAAATAATCACTAAATTATTCAACATTAATTATTTACGATAAGGAAGGCTAAAATTTTATTTTAATATATTAATATTATATCTCATTCCACAAATAAATGTTTAATTATTTTTCATAAAAATGTTAATTGCTTTACAAAATAAACAATGTAAATTTTCAATATCTTTAAATTTTAATTTAAATAAATTAATAAAATATATTTTATCAAAAAAAAAATTTACAAAAAAATTATTTCCCTCTTTAATTAATTTGATATAAGAGCATCAACAATAAATATAAAAATAACAATGATAACTTAATTATGCAAAATTAATAAATTATTATTATTTAAAATTTTAAATTATTAACATTATATATATTGATTTGTATTTTAGAGTTTTTAAATTAAAAAAATCATCACCTAATAGGATTGAATAATATTATAAATTTAATAAGAATACTTAAAAAAACTTAAAAACCTTTGAAAAATGAAAAATAATGACTTACTTAATAATTAGCTTAATTATCTCGTTTGCTATCAAATATGGCTAATCAAATTAAATTTTTTCTTTGATAGTTTAAACTTGCCTTTAATGCTCAAACTAAGCTCTGATAATAGCTCTAATTATGTTCAAATGATGAGTTTTTAAATAAAAATTTAGAATGTGCAAGATGCTAAGTCTATAGATGTACAAAATGTGATGCAAATTAAATATGCTTTTAATGCAATTAAAATCTTTTGCTTAGTTAAATTAATGATAACTGTATGTTGATAAAAGCAGGTAGCAGATTATTATTCAGTGATTTTCAGACTTTTGAAGTTGTATTTGAGAATTATACAAAATAATATTATTTTGCTTTCTATAAATTAAAAAAAACTAAGTAGTTTTCCTTTTATCTTTTTACTCTTATACCTTTTTGTTGTATGATCTTGCTAATAAGAGTTTAAATGAATCTTTTCAAATGATGTTTTCAACAATTAAGTTGATATTTTTATTGCAAAACAATAAAAGAACAAACTATGTTATTTAAAAAGACTATTTTTCATTTTATGCAAATTTTAACATACACTTTCTAATAGCAATCAAGTATTCTATTCTTAATCTTAATTAAGAAATATATATTTATATAAAGTAATAAAAATAAAATTTTTAAATAATATTAATTTTATTAACAAAAAAAAATAAATCATTCAAAAATCCTTATTTATAAATTTTTTAAATTTAAATTATAATAGGTAGCTATCATGAATATATCTCATATTTTTTTAAATAAAAACTCAATTAAAAAATAAAAAAATAAATGGTCTTACTAAACAAGAAATACTAAGATAAACTAAAAATGTAATTTATTTTATATATTTAATGATAATAAAATAAATTTTTTATATAATAATTAATAACCTTAAGATAAAACATTTAATAGACCAAGTTTATTAAAAAGAAATACAAAGGACATTATATCTAAGAAACTGAAAGTTCCTTATAAAATAATTATATATTTAATACTGATCATACATTTTAAATATAACTCTCTTAAAATAAAAATTGAATATCAAATTTTTTTCGCACTTCATTTTATTCTTAAAAAAATTACTATATACTAGTTAATTTAAAAAAAAATAATACAAAATTAAAAACCTAAAACTCACCATATAATATTCAATTATAAAAAGTTTTATTTTCTTTTATATAATAATTCAAAGCTTATTTTATTTAAAATATTAAAGCACTAGTAGCCTCTTTGATTTAAATAATCTAATAATTTATTATCTTTTTTATTTAAAAAAACAACAAAAATTTACAAAATTTTACAAATTATTTATTATTTAATTCTATTGTCGCAAATAAATATATTGGATTATTTAATTTATTGGAAAAATTAATAGATAATAGAGAGGTTAGCATATTTAAAAATTGAATGAAAATTTAAATTTCATCAAATTAAGAGTAAAAGTAAAAAAAATATATAAATTTAATGAAAATGAATTATTAAATTATCAGTTTAATAGTATTATGTGCTATTTAAATATGCTTTTGTACGTAGTGTTAATCAAATGAAATCTATTCATTAATAGCTTAATCTTGCCTTCAGTGCTCCCAACAATGCAGCTCTTGTTTTAGTACTAATGAATCCGCATGTATTAGCTGTGATGCTAATCTATTTAAGAGTTCTGATAATAGTTCTACTTGTGTAAAAAAATGCTCTAATGAAGAATTTTTAAATGAAAATTTAGAATGTGTGAGATGCTAAGTCTATGGATGTATAAAATGTGATACAAATTAAATATGCCTACAATGTGATTAACATTTGTAAATTGATCTACTTAATAATCAATGCATACTGATGAATAATACTTGTCCATTTTAAACAAATTTTATTTAAGGTCCATCAAACCTTAAGTAATGTACTTAAGAATGCTCACAAAGCTATTACTAAAATATGGAAGCTCAAATTTGCTAAGAGACTATAAAATGTATTTAGATTGAAGAAAGCTCAAGATTTTCTTTTGATTAAAGAGTTTAACAAATATAATCAATTAATGAGAATTAATATTTAGTTGAAGGGAATGCTTGTACTTTTGCTCTAGTAGATAATAATTGGAAAGTAATAAATATATAAATACTTTAAAACATAACAGACTACGATTATTAATATACTTGGTTTGGTGCTGAAGTAAATAAAAAAAGTTTTATAATAGGAAATTAAGGAGGATGTACTGCAGGTAGCAGATTAGTAGTGATGGATTTTAAAACATTTGAAATTATAATTGATAGCAATACATACTATGATTACTATTTTTAATATGCAGATTAAAAAAACTAAATAGTATTTCTGTTATCATATTTCACAAACACACTTTTATGGTATGATGCTGTTAATAAAAGTTTTAATTAAAGCTAAATAAATACGTCAACATGTTAATTACTGTTTTAAATTGAAATTAATAACAGTACAAATTATATTATTCAGAGTTATGATTTCTAATTATAAGTAAACATTAAAATATATTATAAAAGATCAATTTATTTAAATTTTTTTTAAAAAAACAGATAGGTACTTTGAATGAATAAAGATAGTTATTATTTAAAAACCTTAAATAATTGAACTTAGATTACTTTATCTTTATAGATGTGAAATAATTCAATGATTACTTTATTTTAATTTCTGATTCTTTAAACTATAAATTTTAAGTTATTAAAATAGATATTTAATAAGATTAAATAAGTTTAATAAAAGTAATAGAATAATTTCCAGGAATATAATAAACTTAACATTAAACAATTTATTATTTAAATACTCTTAATTCTATTATTATGCAAAATACTGATAGCCATATATTAGAAATGTTGGTCCTAAATTATTAATCAGATTAAGTAGTTTCTAAGTTAAATTTAACTTCTACTCAAATAAGTTCATTTCAAGTCTTTGAAGATGCTCCGTCAAACTCAATTATGGTTTTTATATTTTCTGAGAGTCTCTAAATAATGAACCTAACATCTTATTTAATATCTTTTAATTAAGGTTTTCCATAAAAATTTTAAAATTAATTCAAACCTTTAAATTAAAATTATATCTCAAATAAATCAAAAATAACTAATTTAATAATTAATATGGATTAAAATATAATGGATGTATTCATAACTCAAATTTTTTCATAATATACGGCTTACTTACAATAAATAAGATTGAGATATAATCTTACTGATTTTGCATTTTAGATTTAATACTTAAATCCATATTAATTTGGAATTTTTTATTACGATGACTATCTATATACAAGTTCAAATTAATTTATTTTTACTAGCAAGGATAAAAGTAATAAAAATTTATTTTTAATTTTTGATAGTCAGTAAACATTCGTAAATTAGACTATTGGGTATGTAGCCATATATGAGTCTATCTAAAACTTTTAAAAAATTCCTAAAATTAGTACTAAAATAATTAATTTGAATTAAAATACTTTCACTACTCTAGAAACTTACTAGTTTATTAGTTAAATAAGTAACTAATATATATTAATTCAATAATCTATAGATTAGATAGAATATTATTATGTTATTGATATAGATTAAGAAAAATAAATTTTATCATATAATTACACTTACTAATATTAAGATCCCATTTATTTTTATTTTCAAGAAAAAAATCTTTTATTTGTATAAAATATTCCATAAATATTTAATCTTAGCAATTCATAACAGCTAATTAATGATGACTAAACTTAATTTCTCTCTTTATCATCTTATGTGATAATCAACTAAGATTATATAGTTTACCAGTCTATAAATAGTTAATCAGAATTAATCTTATATTTATTAGATTTATCTACTTTATAGTCCACACTTTTATTTAATTTTCAATAAAATTAAATAAACAGTTTTTGGACTATCGATAATACTTTATACTATCCTGTGATTTTTAATAATGACATTATTTACTTTTGTTATACCGATTAAATACCTATTTGCTAGCCTTTTTCTTTGAACGCATAAAATTTTATAATGGAAGCTACTTAACTATAATTATTTCCTAATAATAATCCTACGGTTACTTATCAAAAAACAAAAGAAATATTTATATTTTATAGTGGAATAATATAAATATATTCATTTGATTTGAAATAATAAACTCAATTAAATCTAGGTATTTAGTATCTCACAAACTATTACAATACATAATAAGCAATTTTTTAAACAGAGAGATATGTATTTTATTTTGATTTAACTTACTTTTATAAATTTGATATGGAGCTAAAGCAATACGAATACTTAGAAGCTGAGACATTAAATTTTTAAAATTATTAGCAGTTAATAAATTTCTACATTCTAAATAGTACCTCTTATATTAAAAAGTCAGGGCAAATAATTGATACTGAAAATATGATCATTATCAAAACATAATAAGAGGATAATTATTTTATAGGTTAAATTTAGATGGATGATACATAATTACACATTTTCTCGTAAGCAAATGAAGTTTACTGGCATAAAAATATTCTAAATATGCCTTTTTACATACTAAACTTTACTTCAAGTTAAACTCTTTAAGATATCTATTTTAAAAAAGGATAAAGTTTAATTGCATTATACGACAGTAGTTGCTAATGTGTTTTAATTTATGATTTTATAAAAAATATCTAATAAGAAAGCTAAGTAATGTTTAATGCTTAATTTGATTTAAAAATCAAGTTAATTGATTGGAAAAATTATAATTTTATTTATGTAATTGGTTCATCTCTTTATTTATACAATCCAAATAAAAGTGAAAAGTAATAATAATTAGGTTTGCTGGACTCTAACATCATTGAATTATAATACTGCTATTAACAATAAATTGCTGTTGCTATAACTTAGAAATAGAATTTATTTATTATTAAAGTAATTTTAAATTAATATTGTATTATTTAAACATTTTTTTTTAACTAAATAGGTGTAGGAATAAGTTTCATCAAAAGTTGAAACAAATTTTAACTATTTAAACGATTAAATAGTTTTATAACTTAAATTTTCTTTGAAATGCTCTGAAAATATTTTGATAATTTATTCTCCTGTTGCTTAAATTATTAATTTACTTACTGAAGGAGATTAGTAGCCTTTTTAAAATGTAATATTAATCTATTTAAAAATTTTATATTTATAATAAAAAGAAAATTTATTTTATTTTTTATAAAATTAAATTTTAGTTTAATCAATAATAAATACCAAACTTTGCTTAAAGTATACCAATCGTAAATGTAAAAGAAAAACTTTTAATTTTTCAATTTAATATTCAAAATATCTACTTTTAAAGAAATGACTTTAATACTTATTTAAGTTTTTTTGATTACAGATAAAATAATACTATCATGCATTATGATATAAAAAATAACATTTTAATAGGAATAACAGGAGTAATAAAAAAAGTAAGTATTATGATTATTCCAGGTGACTAGTAATTTTTTTTTTATTATACAATAAATTCATTTTAACAAAATGCAACATACTATTATGAAGATCAAACAAGTTTAATTATAATAGATACTACTCCTATTATTTATTTATTCAATTATGTATCAAGAAATGTAAATACATTTAACACGTTTATTAGAGACACTTAAGGCATTTAGATGGATTAAAATAAGAATATAATTTTTTTGTACTCATATAAATTTATAATTACTTTGAAGTACCCTGAAATGTAACTTATTGAGATGTTCTCATTATAATAATACAATCAAACTAACATCATAGATATTTAAATAAATTAGCTTATTTAAGTGCTAATAGTTTAAACAAGAACAGCATTTATTGCTTTCGATCTTACAGAAGTACTTTATGTTTAAGAAACTAGCTTATCATAGTATTAAAATATTTAGAATATTTATTTAAATGATAAATATCAAGTTTTTTACAGTCTTTCAAATCTCTCACTTAATCTATTCTATAAAGCAAGACTTGTTGATTCATTACTATTTGAAAAATAATATTAGAATATTTATCCATATTTTACAGAACCTATTTTAATATCATAAATTCAATTCATATATTTTACCTTTAACTATTTAAATCTAATTTAAGTAAATCTCTAACAAAATTCTTTAGAGTTAACTCACAAGATTTAGCTACAGAATACTCCTGATAATTTCTTTTACGATTCTAGTTAAAATTAAATATTTTTACTTTACAAATCAAACTTTTAATTAAATAATTTGAATTTCTAAATGCTAAGTTAAGGTGAAATGTTTTTATCTAATTTTTAATAAGGAGATATATAAAACGCATTTATTTGTAGTTATTAAATTATCGTTCCTAGTAATAACTATATTTAAATATACAATATTACATCGAATTAAATTTTCAAGGTTGCTTTACCTACTGAAGGTACAATATAAATTGCTTTTAAATTATAGATCAAATAAATGAGTTAACAAAACAATAATTGGTGGAAAATTCCATTTGAGGATAGTAAAAGATTTAATACTTATGATTTGAAAAATGAGATGTAATAATCAAAAAATATTTTGATATTATAAAAATAAAATTATGGATGTACTATTTTAATTTTAGACTTGCTAAGTAGACAGTTTAATTACAAAATAAATATAAATAATTGGTAAGTAATGAATGTTGTAAATGATCCCTTTAAACAACTAATTTATGTAGTGAGTAACGAAGCAACTACTAGTGTTTTTAGTTATACTTTAGATTTTATTACCTCTATTGCAAATCCTTGCTTGAAATAAGCTATTATATCTTTCGATTAAAATTTTGTATATTCTATTTGCCCAAATGATATTATTGTGTACAACGGAATAAGCTTCGAACAATAATTTCCTACAATAAATAAAGGAATCTCAGAAGCAAATAATTTAATAAATATGAATTATAATAATTATATTATTGTTATCTAAAAAAATAAATTATCAATAATATAACTAAAATATAATGATACCTAATTAACTATTTATGAGTACGAATAAAAAAGTGCATTTGTTTAAAGCTTTTAGCTTATGATAGATCCATAAAATCAAAGATATGCTTACTTTTTAATCTCAAATTACAAAAATGTATCATAGATTTTACTTCCTCTATCAGTTAATAATCTATGTTCGGTTTATATTCAATAATAGAATAGAACAGCTGAAAATATTTATACAAAAACAATTCTTAGCTAAATGACTTTAGCTATTTAATCTACTAACTAAATTCTTTCCATTATTGAAATAGAATATCTGGATGGACAATCTATTGAATAAACAAATATTGATGCTCAAGATTTAAATAAATATCAAACACATAAACTGAGCCTAAGATTATTATCTCAATATTAAAATAATATTTAATGGCTAAATGATCTAAAATTCTCTTAATAAGTATTCAATTTATTTTTAAAATAGATGTCTCTATCAATAAAAACTCAAATAAGTTTAAATTTAGGTGGTACTATGGAAAATTTTTAAATGCTAAATGTTTCTTTAAGTTTAAATGAATCATTTAATCTATTAAATTATAAAAAGGTTTATTTATAATAAATGTTCATAAAATTAGAAAATTCAAGCTAAATCTCGATTTTAAATTGTGAAGCAGTTGTTATAGATTAATTATTCTTGCAAAATTTAGAAATGCATTAATAGGTTATATTTGTTTTAACTAATAATACTAATGTTTTGATTAATAATATTTATCTCTCTGATTCAATCTCAAGTAGCATTTTTTAGATTAGTTAAAGTTAAATGGTAAATATATCAAATGTTAGTATAAAAAATTGCTCCTATTTAAATAATGTCTTTGAAGTATAGTAAATAAATTATCTTAACATTGTAAATACTTCAATAAGTTAAAGTTCTTTTTCTACAATTTATTTTATTTTAAGTACAACAAAATCTGCAATTTAAAAAGTAAAACTATAATAATCAAATTAAATTTTTACTGTTTAAATAAAAGAATAAGATATTAATACAGTTTAATATCTGAGTGACTATGCTATTTTAAAAGATCTAGAAATATCTAACTGCGTAGATATGATATTTTATTTTAAGACTAACACTCTTGAATTTTTCGATATAAGTATTGACCTTGTCTAAGCCTCTTAAACTATTTTCAATATTCAAGCTAATTAAATTAATATAACTCATTTAAATATTACAAATACAAAATATTTATTTTCAAGATTAGATGTTAATTTAATAAATATAATAGGTTTTACAAACTTTTATATAGAAAATATTAGTTCAAATAACAATTAAATATCACTTTTTTCCATTAATCAATAAAATAATTTAGGGTAGGGACTTATTTCAAAAGCAAACTTGATGAATTTTTCTATTATTAACTAAAATCCCTTAATACTTTTGAACGAACTGTCAAATATTGAGTTAAATAATATATTGATAAAAGACGTGATTAATCTAAGTAGTTCTCATATTTCTATAGTTGTTATATAAAATTGTGATTCAGTTACTATAACTGAGAGTCAGTTTATAAATAATACAAATATATATGGACCAGGAGGAGTTATCTATGCTCTTGAAAATCAATAAATAAAAATTCAAAATTCTATGTTTTATCTTAATAAATGTAAATTATAAAACGGTGGAGCTATATTTATGATAAACTCTATTAAATAAGGAGTTTTATAAATAAATTAAACTGAATTAGTTGAAAATAAATCAGAATATTCCTCTGGAGGAGCAATTTATCTTTATAATAATAATTTAATAATGTAAAATTCAGTAATCGCTTCTAATTAAGCTTAAATTGGTGGTGGAATCTATTATGTTTCAATAATGCCAGATTTTTTAATTGATTTTTAATAAGGAAATAAAAATAATAATTCTTTTAAGGACAATTTAGCCAAAATTTATGGATAGAATATTGGTTCAACTTTAAGAAAAATATCAATTAATTTAGAAAATATAAAAATTCCATCAACCAGTATTAAATAATAATAAAATTCAACTATATTTATACAAAAATTGAAAAGTGGAGATTAAATAAATTTTGTATAAATACAGTTACTTGACGAAGAAGATAATCCAATTTAATTTATAGATGTTAATTCCACTAATTTTTCTTTATTAAGTAGCGATGTTTAATCTATAATTCAATAAATAAGTGTTTCTTTATCATGGGATTAATAAATTAAAGAAATACAATGTATAGGATAACTTTAAACAAAATAATTTTTTAATGGAGGTTTTAATTTAGATGTTTAGGTTTTATATAAACCTATTTCTGATATGATATTAAAAATAGTAAGCAATTCATTTCCTTCAATAAAAGATTCATAAGGAAATATTATAGTAAATTCAGGATAAATAGAATTAATTTTGAATTTAAATTTAGAATAATGTTCTGTAGGTTAAATATTTAAATCATATGGTAACTCAATAGTATGTGAATCTTGCCCTGATGGTAAATATTCTTTAAGTTTGAATGACTAAGAGTGTAGATAGTGTCCTGAGTCGGCTATAAAATGCATTGGTTCTGATATTTAGTTAAAAAATGGATATTGGAGAGAAAATGAAAATACTGATGATATAATTTACTGCAATTTTAATCCTCTACCATGCTAGCCTTAGCTTCCTACATCTAAAGTAAATTTAGAAACAGTTTTAATGTTTAATTGGTTTTATTGATTATAATTACTTATTAATTTTCATATATTTAATATCTTTATTTGAATATTTTTATATAAATATAAAATTAACAGTTTTATTGTAGTGAAGGCTATAAAGGTCCTCTATGTTATTAGTGCGATACATATGGTGATATTTGGGAAAATAGATATTCTGAAATTTTAAATCCTGGATTTTGTTACAAGTGCGAAGCAAATATTGCAAAAATTATAATTTATAATTTATTATTATACTTGGCAATTTCTCTATACATATTTATTATTCTAAAAAGAATTATAATATAGCTAGAAGCTAAAGTGAAAGGTTATTATTTAAATAGATTAGGTATCATTTATTTAGGATCAACATGTAAATATAATATTAAATTTACACATCATTTATTATTAATTTTAATAATTAAAAGTAAATCAATCTGATAGATCATAAATTATTTCTAAAATTCTCACTGATCATCTACAAATATTATCTTTAGTATGCTCTTTTAAAGAAAATATTCCTGTATCATTAACTCTTCCTATTTAATTATCAGGAAACCCAGTTAGCATTTCCAGTAAGTCTATAGACTGTATTTTTTCTAAATTCCCAAAATTATAACCTTTGTGGCTATTTTAATCTCTTTGGTCATTTTCTTTGCCAGCAGGAATATTTGTTTTTTATATTCTAAGAGGAATTACTTTAAAACAATTAAAAATAGATATATTTATTAGATATTTATAAACTGCAGCTATATTTATTTATTTTTATTTCTATCCTATGATAATAACCCTCGCTAGTAGATCTCTCAATTGTATAACTATCGGAGATTAAAAATATTTGGATCTAGATCTGAGTGTTTAATGTTATGATAAAAATCTGCATAAGCCTTATATATTTTTATTTAGTATCCCTGTTATTTTCATATGGGCTTTTATAATTCCTTTATTGCTGTTCTATAAAATCTATGTTGCTAAATCTAAAAAATAGTCGATTATTAAATAGATAAAATATTCTTTCTTTTTTGCTGGCTATAAAGAATAATACTATTTTTGGGAGTTTTGGAAATTAATTTATAAGACAGCTTTGATCTTAATATCTATTTTACTCAAGTAAAACATCTATTTATAGGTAATTTAAATTTAGATTTAAACTTTAGAATTTTTAAACTGAATCAATAAAATTTAATTTTGTAATAATTAATTTGTAATGAGTAATACTAAATTAATTTTTTTTACTTTTTTTTAAATTTGAATTGTTTTTACAGTATATTTAATATTTGATTTAATATCTTATTATTTGATTCTTATAAAAAACTCATTTATAAATACTAATTTATAAATTATACTATTTTAATAATAATAGGTTGCTATTATGAATCTTTCTTTGATAATCTAATTTTTTATATTATTCAAAACAAAACCATATTTAAGGAGATATTTTAATAATTTATAGTAAGTATCTACTTTAATATGTACAATCTCCTTGAATATTTGTAGCATATAGATTATTGGTGATTAGAATAGCTTATTATATTAAATTTTTTGGATAGTTATGACTATGCTTCTTAATTTTATTTTTATAGCTATTTTAATATTAGGGATATTAAGATTAAAAATTCCTAATTAAGAGTAAAGGACATGCTTCTAAAATTTTATTTTTTAAGTTAAAAAAAAATATCCTTAATTGTTAGATGTGTAAACATAAAATAGCTAAAAATTTAGTTCATTACTCTAGATTAGAAAACTAAAAGAGAATGTAAAATAAATGATCAAAGCTTTAAAAAAAAAGGATATTTTTACTTAAGAATTATAGCAAATTAATTCAAATAAATTAAGCTAATATGACTCTAACTTATAATCACCTTAAATGCGTTTAATAACTTTACCTGAAGCACATGATGAAAAATAATGTATTTTATAAAATAATAACCCTATTAAAAGAGTATAAAATAAATGGTCTTACTACACTAGAAAATCGAAATTAAACTAAACGTGTAATTAATTTTAATATTTAAGATTTAATTATAATAATTTTTATTAAATAATAGCTTTAAAAGACAAAACCTTTAATAAATCAAGTTTATTAAATAGCATAACAAAAGATGATACTATCTTAGAAACTGAAAATTCTACATAAAATAATTATATATTAAATAGTAATCATAAATTTTAAATAAAGCTCTCTTAAGAAAAAAATTGAATATTCAATTTTATTAGTTTAAATTTAAATTAAATTTGGGTAAATTAATATATGTATATAGTAAAATGGGTCATCTGGTGGTAAATAATAAAGCAAGTAAATCTTTCTTCCATACACTTCACAATTAATTCCCTCAATATAGTACATGTATGTTTTCATGTGGGTCTTAGGATCTATCATATCTATATATATTTTGGAGATTAAAAATTTTATTAATAATATAAAGCATCTATAATAAATAAAAAAATAACAATAATAACTTAATTATGCAAAATTAATAAATTATTATTATTTTAAATTTTCAAATTATTATTAAATTACTTACATTATATACCGTTTTGATTTATGTTTTAGAGTTTTTAGATTAGAAAGATAGATAGATTATCATCTTATAGCTTTGAATAGTAATTTAATCAGAATACTTAAAAAAACTTAAAAACCTTTGAAAAATTAAAAATAATGACTTACTTTATAATTAGTGTAATTATCACATTTACTATTAAAATATGTTTGTGTACTATTTGCTAATCAAATTAAATTTATTCTTTGATAGCTTAAACGTGCCTTTAGTGCTCAAGCTAATGCAATTCTTGTTTTAATACTAATGAATCCGCATGTACAAGCTGTGGTGCTCATTTATTTAAGAGCTCTGTTAATAGTTCTAATTGTGTAAAAAAATGTCTAAAAGATGAGTTTTTAAATGAAAATTTAGAATGTGTTAGATGCTAAGTCTATGGATGTACAAAATGTGATGCAAATTAAATATGCCATTAATGCGATTAAAATCTTTTGCTTGATTAAAGTAATAATAAGTGTGAGCTGATGAAAAATGTTTGTCCATTATAAACAAACTTTATTTAGGGATCACCAAACCTAAAATAATGTAATTAAGAGTGCTTACAAAGCTTTTATTAGAACATGGAAGCTTAAATTTGTGAAGAGACTGTTAAGTGCATTTAGATTGAAGAAAGCTCAAGATTTTCTTTCAATTAAAGAGTTAACTAAATATAGTCAATTAACGATAATCAATATTTAGTTGTAGGAAATGCTTGTACTTTTGCATTAGTAGATAATAACTGGAAAGTTATAAATATATAAATTCTTTAAAATATAACAGACTATGATTATTAGTATATTTAAAATGGAGAAGAGTAATATAAGTAAAGTTTTATTATTGGAAATTAAGGAGGATGTACTGCAGGTAGCAGATTATTAGTCATGGATTTTTAGACTTTTGAAGTCGTATTTGAGAGTAATACAAAATATAATTATTTTGTCTTCTATATAGATTAAAAAAACTAAGTAGTCTTCCTATCATCATTTTACTCTTTCACCTTTTTACTGTATGATGTTGCAAATAAAAATCTTATTGAATCTTTTCAAATGATGTTTTCAACAATTTAATTGATATTTTAATTTCAAAACAATAACAGAACAAACTATGTTATTTAATAAGATGATTTTTCACTTAAAGTAAATTTAAAATAATTAACATATTACAAGCTTATTTAATTAATTTTTTAAAATAGTTAGGAATTTAAAACTAATAAAGAGAGTTAATATTTCAAGATGTTAACTAATTGGGTTTAGATAATATTAGATTTATAGATATAAAATAATATAAAGATTATTTTATTTTGATTTCTACGTCTTTAGAATTTTATTATAAAATTATTAAAATTAATATTTAATAAGATTTAATAAATCTAATTAAAGTTGTATAATAATTTGATGGAATGCTCTTTACAATAAATTAACCAATTTATTATTCAAATAATCTTAATGCTATAATTATGTAAAATCCTGAAAGTTAAAAATTAGAAATGTTAGTCCTAAACAGTTAGTCAGATTAAATAATTTAAAGTATGAATTTAACTAATACCTACCTAAATTCATTTCAAGTTATTGAAGATACTCCATCAAATTCAACTTTTGTTTTTATATTTTCAGAGAATTTCTTAATAATGAATCTTACCTATTTAATATCTTTTAATCAAGGTTAGGAACTGAATTATGTAAATTATTTCTAACCTATAAATTAAAGTTATATACCTTAAACATCAAAAATAACAAATCTAATAATAAATATGAATATAAAAACTATGGATGTCTTTGTAACTCAAATTATTTCTTAATTAATGGCTTAATAGCAACAAATTAGATTGAGATATAATCTTACAGATTATACATTTAACATTTAATATTTAAATCCATATTAAATTGAAAACTTCTATTATGATAATTTTTCATTAAGTTAAATTTAATTACTTGTTACTCCTTTTGATTAAAATAATAAAAACTTATTTTTTATTATTGATGGTCATCAAACATTTTTAAATAACTCTTTTGGATATTTAGCTATATAAGAATCTATTTATAACTTTTAAAAGAGACCTGCGATACACACTAAAACTATTAATTTAAATTAAAATGCTTCTAATAATCAGTAAACTTATTAGTTTGTCAGCTAACTAAGCAACTAATATATTTTAATTTAATAAGTAATAAACTAGACGGCATACCAATATGTAATTGATATTTTATAAGAAATAGAGATTATATCATATAATTACACTTACAAATATAGATAAACAGCCTGTTTTTATTTTGAAAATAAAAATCTTTTATTTATTTAAAATATTCCATAAATTTTTAATCTTAGCAACTCATAAAAGTTAATTAGTGATGATTAAACTTAATTTTTCTCTCTCTCAAGTTATATAATAATCAACCAAGATTATTTGATTTACTAATCTTATAATATTTAATCAGGATTAATCTTATATTAATTAGATTTATCTACTTTCTAATCCATTCAATTATTTAATTTTGACTAAAACTAAATGACTAACTTCTGGAAAATAGATTAAACTTCAGCTTATCCTGTGATTTTTGATAATGATATTATTTACTTTTGTAATACAGATTAGCTGCCTGTTTGTTAGCCTTTTTCTTTGAAAGCATAAAATTTTATAAAAAAAGCGACTTAACTTTAATTATTCCCTAATAGTAATCCTACAGTTTTTTATCAAAAAACTAAAGAAATATTTATATTTTTTTATGGAATGATATTAATATGTTCTTTTGATTTATAATAATAAACTCAATTCAATTCAGGAGTTTAGTATGTTTAAGACTAAGAATCTTTAAAATCACTTATTTTTTAAACTGAAAGACATCTATTTTATTATGATTTAACCTATTTATATAAATTTGATATGGAGCTAAAACGATTTGAATTTATTTTAGCAGAGACTTTAAAATTTTAAAATTAGTAAAATTTAATAAATTTTTACATGCTAAATAGTACCTCTTATATAAAAAAATCAGGAAAAATAATTGACACTGATAATATGATAATTATCAAAACATAATAAGAGGATAATGATTTTATTGGTTAAATTTAAATGGATGGGGCATAATTACACATTTTCTCATAGTAAAATGAAATTTATTGGCACAAAAATATTCTAAATATACCTTTTTAAATAGTAAATTTTACTTCAAGTTAAACTCTTTAAGATCTTTATTTTGAAAAAGGATAAAATTTAATTGCATTGTTCGATAGTAGTTGCTAATGTGTTTTAATTTATGATATTATAAAAAATATCAAATTAGTGAGCTAAATAATGTTTAATGATTAATTCGATTTAAAAATCAAATTAATTGATTGGTAAAACTATAGTTTTATATATGTAAATGGCACATCTGTTTATCTATACAGTACAATAAAAAATCCAAAATATGAATAAATTGGCTTACTGGAATCAAATATAATAGAATACTAATACTGCTTTTAACAATAAATTATCGTTGCTCAAACTTAGAAATAAAATTTATATATAATTAGAGTAATTTTAGATTTAAATATTTTATTATTTTAAATTTTAATTAAAATAAATTAATAGGTCTTAGATAAAGTTTCATAAAAAGTTTAAACAAACTTTTATTTTTAAAATGGATAAATTGTTTTATAACTTAAATTTATTTTGAATTGCATCGAAAACATAATAATAATTTATTCTCCTGTTGTTTAAATTATAAATTTGCTAACTGGTGAAGATTAGAAACAATTTTTGTAGGTAATAATAAACATTTTATATTTTTATTTTAAAACTTATTATTTTTTATGATTAAATTTAGTTTAATAAAGAATAAAACTTGAACGTAGCATAAATTATTCCAATAGTTAATGTAAAAGAATAGCTTATTGTAAGCATATTAGATATTAAAGATAACTACTTTTAAAGAAACAATTAAAATTGTTAAATTGAAAATTTTGACTACAGATATAATAGTACGAATATTTACTATGATGTAAATAACAATGTTTTAATAGGATTAACAGGAGTTATATAAAAAATAAATATATTAACAATTCCAGGTGATTTAGTTTTATTTACATATTACACAATCAATTCATTTTTAAAAGGAGCAACATTCTATTTTGAAGATCAAACAAGTTTAATTTTAATTGACACAACTCCTATTATTTATTTGATCAACTATGTAACAAGAAATATAACAAAGTTTAACACTTTTATTAAAGATACGTAAGGTATTAAAATGGATCAAAATAAAAATATAATTTTCTTATACTCATACTAATTTATATCTGCTTTGAAGTATCCTGAAATGCAGCTTATTGAAATGTTTTCATTATAATAATATAATCAGACTAACGTCTTAGATATTTATATAAATAAGCTACTTTAAATGTTAATAATTTAAACAAGAACAGCTTTTATTGCTTTTGATCTTACAGAAGTACTTTATGAATAAGAAACTAGTTTATTCTAGTATTAAAATATTTAGAATATATATTTAAATGAAGAGTATTAAGTATATTACAGTCTTTCAAATCTCTCACTTAATCTATTCTATAAAACATGACTTGTAGATACATTGCTATTTGAAATTTACTAATAGAATGTTTATCCATATTTTACAGAGCCTATTTTAATATCAAAAAATCAATTCATATATTTTACTTTTAATTATGTAAATTTGATTAATGTAAATTTCTAATAAAATTCCTTAGAGCTGGTATCCAAAATTTAGCTACAAAATACTCCTGATAATTTCTTTTATGATTTTAGCCAAAATAAAATATTTTTATTGTACAAATCAAACTTTTAATTAAATAGTTTAAACATCTAATCGCTTAGTTAAGGTGAAGTATTTTTAACTAATTTTTAATATGGCGATATATCAAATGCATTTATTTGTAATAGCTAAATTATCATTCCTAGTAATAACTATATTTAAATATACAATATTACTTCTAATTAAACTTTCAAAATTACTCTACCTACTGAAGGTAAAATACAAATTGCTTTTAAATTATAGATCCAATAAATTAATTAGTAAGAAAGTAATTGGTGGAAAATTCCTTTTGAAGATAACAAAAGATTTAATACAAAAGACTGGATAAATAAGACGTAGTTTACAAACAATATTTTTATATTACAAAAAAAAGATAATGGAAGTAATATCTTAATTTTAGATTTGTTTAGTAGAGATTTTAAGTATTAAAAAAGTGTAAATAATTGGTCAGTAGTGAATCATGTTAATGATCCTTTTAAATAGCTAATTTATGTAATTAGCAATGAAGCAACTACTAGTGTTTTTAGCTATTCTTTAGAATTTATTACCTCTATTGCAAATCCTTGCTTAAAATAAGCAATTATATCTTTCGATTAAAATTTTGTTTATTCTATTTGCCCAAATGATATTATTGTATACAACGCAATAAGCTTCCAAAAATAATTTCCTACTATTAATAAAGGAATCTCAGAAGCAAATAATTTAATAAACATGAATTATAATAATTATGTTATTGTTATCTAAAAAAATAAATTGTCCATATTATAATTGAAATTCAATGATACCTAATCGATTATTTATGAATATGAATAAAAAAATGTGCTTATTTAAAGCTTTTAGCTAATAATAAATCCTAATAATCAAAGATATGCATCTATTTTAGTTTCAAATTACAAAAATATTTCTCAAATTTTGATTCCACTTTCAGTAAATAAATTATGTTCTGTTTCAATTCAGCAACAAAATAGAACGTCTGAAAATATCTATACAAAAGCAATAATTAACTAGATAACTTAAGCCATTTAATTTACAAACTAAATACTTTCCTTAATAGAAATAGAATATTTGGATGGATAATCGATAGAATAAACAAATTTTGAGGTTTAAGACTTAAATAAAGATCAGTCACATAAACTAAGCTTAAGGCTATTATCTCAATACCAAAATAAAATCATATGGCAAAATTAAATTAAATTTTCTTAACAAGTTTTTAATTTATATTTAAAGTAGATGTCTCTATCAATAAAAATTCATATCAATTTAAACTTAGATAGCTCAATAGAAAATTTTTAAATGCTGAATGTTTCTTTAAGTTTATACGAACCTATCCATTTACAAAATTTAAAAAAGGTTTATTTACAGTAAATGCTTATAAAATTAGAAAATTTAAGCTTTATCTCAATATCTAATTGTGAATCAGTTGTTATTGACTAATTATACTTGCAAAATTTAGAAGTACACAAAAGTGTTATATTCGTTTTAACTAATAATACTAATGTATTTATTAATAATATTTATCTCTCTAATTCAATCTCTAGTAGCATTTTTTAGATTAGTTAAAGTTAAATGGTAAATATATCAAATGTTAGCCTACAAAATTGCTCTTATTTAAATAATGTCTTTGATGTATGGTAAATAAATTATCTTAAAATTGTGAATACTTCTATAAACTAATGCTCTTTTTCTACAATTTATTTTATTTAAAGCACAATAATTTCAAAAATTTAGAATATAAAAATATTTTAATCAAATCAAACTCATATAGTTTAAATAAAAGAATAAGATATTAATACAGTTTAATACCTAAGTGATTATGCTATGTTAAAAGATCTAGAAATATATAATTGTGTAGATACAATATTTTCTTTCCAAACAAACACTTTTGAATTTTCTAATTTAAGGATTGAACTTCTCTAAGTATCATAAATTGTTTTCAATATTCAAGCAAGTTAAATTAATATAACTAATTTAAATATTACAAATACAAAATATTTATTCACAAAAATTGATGCTAACTTAATAAGTATAATAGGTTTTACTAACTTTTAAATCGTAAATATTAATTCAAATAGTAATTAAATTTCACTCTTTTCAATTAAAGAATAGAAAAATGTAGGATATGGTCTTATTTCTTAAGCAAAATTGATGAATTTTTTTATTTCTAATTAAAACCCCTTAATACTTCTAAACTAACTATCAATTGTTGAGTTAAAAAATATATTAATAAAAAATGTGATTAATGCAAATAGTTCATATATTTCTATTATTGTAATATAAAATTGTGATTCTGTTACTATTTCTGAGAGCAAATTTATAAACAATACAAATAGTAAGGGTCCTGGAGGTGTTATTTATGCTCTAGAGAATCGATAGATTAAAATTTAAAATTCAGTATTTTGGCTTAATACTTGTAAATTATAAAATGGTGGAGCTCTATTTATGATAAATACTATTCAATAAGGAGTTTTGTTAGTAAATCAAACTTAATTTATTAAAAATAAATCAGATTATTCTTCTGGAGGCTCAATTTATCTCTAAAACAATAATTTAATAATGTAGAATTCAGTTCTTGCTTCGAATTAAGCTTAAATTGGAGGAGGAATCTATTATGTTTAGATGATGCCAGATTTTTTAGCTGATCTGCAATAAGGAAATAAAAATAATAATACTTTTAAAGATAATTTAGCACAAATTTATGGATAGAATATTGGTTCAACTTTAAGAAAAATATCTATTAATTTAGAAAATATAAAAATTCCTAAAACCAGTATTAAATCATAATAAAATTCAACTATATTTATAAAAAAATTTAAAAGTGGAGATTAAATAAATTTTTAACAAATATAATTACTTGATGAAGAAGATAATCCTATTAAATTTATGGATGTAAACTCAACTAATTTTTATTTATTAAGTAGTGATGTTTAATCAACAGTCCAACAAATAAGTGTTTCATTATCATGGGATTAAGAAAACAAAGAAATACAGTGTATAGGATAACTTCAAACAAAATAATTTATAAATGGAGGTTTTGATTTAGATACTCAAGTTTTTTACAAACCTATTTCTGATATGATTTTAAAGATAGTGAGCAATTCATTTCCTTCAATAAAAGATTCAAAAGGAAATATTATAATAAATTCAGGATAAATAGAATTAATTTTAAATTTATAGCTAGAGCAGTGTTCTGTAGGATAAATATTTAAATAGTATGGTAACTCAATATCATGTGAATAGTGTCCTGATGGCAAATACTCTTTAAGTATAAATGACAAAGAGTGTAAATAATGTCCTGACTCAGCTATCAATTGTATAGGTTCAGATATCTAGTTAAAAAATGGTTATTGGAGAGAAAATGAAAACACCGATAATATAATTTACTGCAGTTTTAATCCTCTATCATGTGAACCATAGCTTTCTACATCTAAAGTAAATTAGAAAAAGCTAACACATTTTTTTTAATTTAAACAACTTATTAATTCTATTATTGATGTTTTTTATTACAAATATATGATATTTTTATTGAAAATATCCTAATATTTAAATTAAAAGTTTTATTGTAGCGAAGGTTATAAAGGCCCTTTATGTTATTAGTGTGATACATATGGTGATGTATGGGGAAATAGATATTCTGAAATCTTAAACCCTGGATTTTGTTACATGTGTGAAAAAAATATGGCAAAAATAATAATTTATAATTTATTATTATACTTGGTAATTTCTCTATACATATTTATAATTCTAAAAAGAATTATAATATAGCTAGAAGTGAAAGTTAAAGGATATTATTTAAATAGATTAGGTATCATTTATTTAGGATCAACATGTAAAACAATTTTAAATTAATACAGCATTTTTCATACATTTTAATAATATTATTATAGTAAATTAATCTGATAGATCATAAATTATTTCTAAAATTCTCACTGATCATTTACAAATGTTATCCTTAGTATGCTCCTTTACCGAAAAACTCCCTGCTTTATTTACTCTTCCTATACAGTTATCAGGAAATCCTGTTAGTATTAGCAGTAAATCTATTGACTGTATTTTTTCTAACTTCCCAAAATTATAACCTTTGTGGTTATTTGAATCTCTTTGGTCTTTTTCTTTGCCAGTAGGAATATTTATTTTTTACATTCTAAAAGGAATAATTTTAAAACAATTTAAAATAGACATATTTATCAGATATTTATAAACTGCAGCTATTTTTATTTATTTTTATTTTTACCCAATGATAATAACCCTTACTAGTAGATCGATTAATTGTATAACTATAGGAGATAAAAAATATTTGGATCTAGATCTTAATGTTTAATGCTATGATAAAAATCAGCATAAGCCTTACATATTTTTATATAGTATTCCTGCTATTTTTATATGGAGTGTTTTAATTCCTTTATTTCTATTCTATAAAATCTACGATGCTAAATCTAAGAAAAAGTCAATTATTAAATAGATAAAATATTCGTTCCTTTTTGCTGGTTATAAAGAATAATACTATTACTGGGAGTTTTGGAAATTATTTTATAAAACAACTTTGATATTAATATCTGTTTTACTCAAACAAAACATTTATTTAAAGGTAATTTAAATTTAGATTTAAAACATAATTTTTTTTTAAATATTATTCAAATATTCTATTCTTCAACTGAAATATGAAAATTCGATTTTTTAATCATTTATTTTTTAACAGAATTTCTTTTTTTATTGAATATTTTACAATTTTATTTTATCAAAAATAACTCGTTCATAATTTCTTATTTATAAATTCTTTTCAACTAAATAATAATAATAGGTAGCTGTCATGAATCTATCATTGATTATCTAATTTTTTTTATTAATTAAATCAAAACCTTATTTAAGGAAATATTTTAATAGTTTACAGCAAATATCTACTCTAATATGCATAATATCCTTAAATTTTTGTATCATTCAAATTATTGGTGATTAGAATAGCTATTTATATTAAATTATTTGGATGTTTATGACTATGCTTCTTAACTTTCTTCTTATAGTCGTTTTAATAATAGGGTTATCAAGATTAACAATTTCTAATCAACAGTAGTAAAGAACATGTTTCTAAAATTTTATATTTTAGGTTAAATAAAAATATCCTTAATTATTAGATGTGTAAATATAAAATCCTTAAAAAATTAGTTCATTGCTCAAGCTGAAAAAAGTAAAAGAGAGGATAAAATAAATGATGAAAGATTTTAAAAAAAAGGATATCTACTCTAAAGGATTGGAGCTATTTAATTTAAGTAAACAAAAATAATAGGACTTTATTTTATCACCTCCTTCACATAAAATGAATTTAACAGCTTAATCTGAAATAAATGATGAGTAATAATGTGTTTTTAAAAATAAAAACTCTATAAAAAGATTAAAAAATAAATGGTCTTACTATACAAGAAATACCAAAATAAACTAAACATGTAATTTCTTTTATAACTTTAATAATAATAAAATAAATTTTTAATTAAATAATAGCCTTAAAAGATAAAAAATTTGATAGGCCAAGTTTATTAAATAGCAATACCAAGGATAATTATACCTAAGAAACTGAAAATTCCATATAAAATAATTATAATTTCAATAGCGATCATAAATTTTAAATATAACTCACTCAAGATAAAAATTGAATATCAGATATTATTGGCATTTCACTTTAATTTTTAAAGAGTTAGTGCTTTTCGAGTTCATTTTTTTAAAAACTATACAAAATAAAAAACCTAAAACACTCCATAAAATATTGAATTATATAAAGTTTTATTTGCTTTTATATAATAATGTAAAGCTTAAAAATAAAAAATCTAAAATATTAAAATAATAGAAATCTTTTTGATTTAAATAATATAATTATTTATTAACATTTTTATTTATAAAAGCAAAGAATATTTACAAAATTATACATATCATTTATTATTTAATTCTATTGCTGTAAGTTTATTTATTATTATTTTTTGAAAAAATTCAATATTTATTTTTATTGCATTATTGGTACAATTATTAGAATAGAGAGAGGTTAGTATATTTATTTTAAAATTGAATGAAAATTTTAATCTCATCAAATTAACAGTAAAAAGTAAAAAAATAAAAGAAAATGAATTATTAAATTATCAGTTTATTAATATTATGTGCTATTTAAATATGCTTTTGTACTTAGTGTTAATCATATGAAATCTATTCATTAATAGCTTAATCTTGCCTTCAGTGTTCCCAATAATGCAGCACTTGTTTTAATACTAATGAATCTGCATGTATTAGCTGTGATGCTAATCTATTTAAGAGTTCTGATAATAGTTCTACTTGTGTAAAAAAATGCTCTAGCGAAGAATTTTTAAATGAAAATTTAGAATGTGTGAGATGCTAAGTCTATGGATGTATAAAATGTGATAAAAATTAGATATGCCAACAATGTGCTTAAAACTTTTAGATTGATTTAATGAATAATTAATGCATATTGGTGAATAATATTTGCCCATTTTAAACAAATTTTATTTAGGGTCCATCAAACCTTAAATAATGCACTTAAGAATGCTCACAAAGCTTTTACTAAAATATGGAAGCTAAAATTTGCTAAGAGACTATTAAATGTATTTAAATTGAAGAAAGTTCAAGATTTTCTTTTGATTAAAGAGTTTCACAAATATAAACAATTAATGATAATTAATATTTAGTTGAAGGAAATGGCTGTACTTTTGCTTTAGTAGATTATAACTGGAAAGTAATATATAAATAAATACTTTAAAACATGACAGACTATGATTACTAATATACTTCATTAGGTGATGAAGTAAGCAAAAAAAGTTTTATTGTAGGAAATTAAGTAGGATGTACTGTAGACAGTAAATTATTAGTGATGGATTTTAAAACATTTGAAATTATAATTGAAAGTAATACAATCTATGATTACTATGTTTACTATATAGATTAAAAAAATTAAGTAGTATTCTTATTATCATATTACTCAAGCACTCTTTTATGGTATGATGCTGTTAATAATGTTTTAAATAAAAGTTAAATAACTACATCATAGTTATTATTATTATTTTAAATTGAAATCAATAGCAGTATAAATTATATTATTCAAGGTTTAGATTTCTAATTTTAAGTAAATTTAAAATTTCTTAATAATGATAAATATATTTAAATTTTTTTAAAAAAACAGATAGGTACTTTGAATGAATAAAGATAGTTAGTATTTCAAAATATAGATTAATAGAATTTGGATAACTTTATATTTTTAGATGTAAAATAGTTCAACGATTACTTTATTGCAATTTCTGCATCTTTTAATGAATATGTTTAAGTTATTAAACTTGACATTTAATAAGATTTAATATGTTTAGTTAATATAATAGAATAATTTTCAGGAACATAATAAACATAAGATTTATCAATTTATTATTCGAATATGCTTAATTCTATTATTATGTAAAATACTGATAGCCTTAAATTAGAAATTTTAATCCTAAACTAATAATCTGATGAAGTAGTTTCTAAATTGAATTTAACTTCTGTACAAATAAACTCATTTCGAGTCTTTGAAGATTTACCTTCAAACTCAACTATGGTTTTTATATTTACTGAAAGTCTCGAAATAATGAATCTAACATATCATTTAATTTCTTTTAATTAAGATTATCCATAAACATTTTAGAATTAATTTAAACCTTTAAATTAAAATTATATTTCAAAATAATCAAAAATAACAAATTTAATAATTAATTTGGATTAAAAAATAATGGATGTATTCATAGCACAAATTTTTTCAGAATATACCGCTTTTTAATAATAGATAAGATTACAATATAATCTTACTGATTTTACATTTAAGATTTAATACTTAAATCCATATTAATTTGAAACTTTTTATTACGATGAATCTTCAATTATAAGCTAAAATTAATTTATTGTTACTCACAAGGATAAAAGTAATAAAAATGTATTTTTAATTTTTGATAGTCAACAAACCTTTTTAAATTAGACTCTAGGATATATAGCCATATAGGAATCTATCTAGAACTTTTAAAAAAATCCTAAAATTAATACTAAAATGATTAATTTGAATTAAAATACTTTAGCTAGTCTAGAAACTTACTAATTTATTAGTTAAATAAGCAATTAGTACATATTAATTCAATAATCTATAGATTAGATAAAATATTATTATGTAATTGATATTGAATAAGAAAAATAGATTTTATCATATAATTAGACTGATGAAAATTAAGAAACCATTTATTTTTATTTTGAAGATAAAAATCTTTTATTTGTTTAAAATATTCCATAAATATTTAATCTTAGCAATTCATAACAGCTAATTAATGATGATTAAACTTAATTTCTCTCTTTTACATGTTATGTAATAATAAAAGAAGATTATATAGTTTACTAATCTTTAAATAGTTAATCAGAAATGATCTTATATTTATTGGATTTATCTACTTTATAGTCCACTCTATTATATAAATTTCAACAAAATTAAATAATCAGTTTTTGGACTGCTGATAATACCTAATACTATCCTGTGATTTTTGATAATGATATTATTTACTTCTGTAATACGGATTAAATGCCTGTTTGCTAGCCTTTTTCTATAAATGCATAAAATTTTATAATGGAAGCAACTTAATTATAGCTATTTCCTGATGGCAATCCTACTGTTATTTATCAAAAAACAAAAGAAATATTTATATTTTATAGTGGAATTATATAAATATATTCATATGATTTGAAAAATTAAACTCAATTAAATCTAGGAATTTAATATCCTTCAAACTCATACAATACTTAGTAAAATATTTTTTCAACAGAGAGGTATGTATTTTATTTCGATTTAACCTACTTTTATAAATTTGATATGGAGCTAAAACAATATGAAATCATAGAAGCTGAGACATAATACATTTTAAATTATGAACTTATTATAAATTTTTACAAGCTAAATAGTAACTCATATGTAAAAAAATCAGGAAAAATAATTGACACTGAAAATATGATAATTATCAAAACATAATAAGAGAATAATTATTTTTTAGGTTAAACTTACATGAATGATATATAATTACACATTTTCTAGTAAGTAAATGAAGTTTATTGGCATAAAAATATTCTAAATATACCTTTTTATACCCTAAATTTTACTACAAGTTAAACTTTTTAAGATCTTTATTTTGAAAAAGGATAAAATTTAATTGCATTATACGACAGTAGCTGCTAATGTGTTTTAATTTATGACATTATAAAAAATATCAAATAAGTGAGCTAAGTATTATTTAATGCTTAATTTGATTTAAATATCAAGTTAATTGATTGGAATAATTCTAGTTTTATTTATGTAATTGGTTCATCTTTTTATTTATACAATCCAAAGAAAAATGAAAAATATGAATAAATAGGTTTACTAGACTCTAAAATCATTAAATACGAATACTGCTATTAACAATAGGTTATTGTTGCTCAAACTTAATAATAAAATTTATATATTATTAGAGTAATTTTAAATTTAAAATTGTATTATTTTAAATTTTACTTTAAATTAAATAGCTGTAGGAACATGTTTAATCAAAAATTGAAACTAATTTTAATTATTTGAATCAATAAATAGTTTTGTAACTTAAATTTATTTTGAAATGCTCTGAAAACATTTTGATAATTTATTCTCCTGTTACTTAAATTATTAATTTACTTACTGAAGGAGATGAGCTGCCCTTTTAAGATGTAATATTAATCTGTTTAAAAATTTCATTTTATAATTAAAAAAATTTATTTTATTCTTTGTAAAATTAAATAATAGTTTAATATGTCAAAAATATCTAACTATGCATAAAATATTCCAATAGTAAATTTAAAAGAAAAGCTTTTAATAAATCAATTTAATATTGATACGATCTACTTTTAAAGAAATGATTTTAATAATTACATTAACTTTTTTGATTACAGACAAAATAATACTAATATATTTTACGATTTAAATAATAACATTTTAATAGGAATGACTGGAGTCATAAAAAAAATTAGTATTATGATTATTCCAGGTGATTAACAATTATTTATTTATTACACAATAAATTCATTTTTGCAAAGCGCTACATTCTATTTCGAAGATCAAACAAGTTTAATCTTAATCGATACTACTCCTATTATTTACTTATTCAATTATATTTAAAGAAATGTTACTACATTTAACACATTTATTAAAGATACTTATGGTATTTAGATGGATTAAAATAAAAATATAATTTTCTTATACTCATACTAATTTATCTCTGCTTTAAAGTATCCTGAAATGTAACTTATTGAGATGTTTTCATTACAATAATATAATCAAGCTAGCATCTTAGATATTTACATAAACTAGCTTATATAGGTGTTAATAGTTTAAACAAGAACAGCTTTTATTGCTTTCGATCTTACAGAAGTACTTTATGAATAAGAAACTAGCTTAATATAGTATTAAAAGATTTAGAATATTTATTTAAATGATGAATATTAAATTTTTTACAGTCTTTCAAATCTTTCACTTAATCTATACTATAAAGCAAGACTTGTTGATTCATTACTATTTGAAAAATACTAATAGAATATTTATCCATATTTTACAGAACCTATTTTAATTTCTGAAAATTAATTCATATATTTTACTTTTAACTATTTAAATCTGATTTAAGTAAATTTCTAATAAAATTCTCTAGTGCTAATATCCAAGATTTAGCTACAAAATACTCCTGATAATTTCTTTTATGATTTTAGCTAAAATAAAATATTGTTATTGTACAAATCAAATTTTTAATTAAATAGTTTAAACGTCTAAATGCTAAGTTAAGGTGAAACGTTTTTATCTAATTTTTAATAAGGAGATATATAAAATGCATTTATTTGTAGTTATTAAATTATTGTTCCTAGTAATAACTATATTTAAATATACAATATTAGATCGAATTAAATTTTCAAGGTTGCTTTACCTACAGAAGGTACAATATAAGTTGCTTTTAAGTTGTAGATCAAATAAATTAGTTAGTAAAAAAATAATTGGTGGAAAATTCCTTTTGAGGATAATAGAAGATTTAATACTAATGATTGGATTAATGAGTAGTAATTTACAAAAAATGTTTTTATAATACTAAAATAAGATTATGGAAGTACTATTTTAATTTTGGATTTGCTTAGTAGAGAGTTCAATTACAAAATAAATGTAAATAATTGGTAAATAATGAATGTTGTAAATGACCCCTTTAAACAACTAATTTATCTAGTGAGCAACGAAGCAACTACTAATGTTTTTAGTTATAGTTTAGACTTTATTACCTCTATTGCAAATCCTTGCTTGAAATAAGCTATTATATCCTTTGATTAAAATTTTGTATATTCTATTTGCCCAAATGATATTATTGTGTATAATGGAATAAGTTTTGACCAATAATTTCCTACAATAAATAATGGAATCTCAGAAGCAAATAATTTAATAAATATGAATTATAATAATTATGTTATTGTTATCTAAAAAAATAAATTATCAATAATATAACTAAAATATAATGACACCTAATTAACTATTTATGAATACGAATAAAAAAATGCATTTGTTTAAAGCTTTTAGCTAATAATAAATTCATATAATCAAAGATATGCATCTTTTTTAATCTCAAATTACTAAAATATAACTTAAATTTTACTTCCACTTTCTGTTAATAAACTATGTTCTGTTTATATTCAATAACAAAATAGAACTGCTGAAAATATTTATACTAAAACAGCTCTTAGCTAAATAACTTAAGCTATTTAATCCACTAACTAAATTCTTTCCATTATTGAAATAGAATATCTGGATGGATAGTCAATTGAATAAACAAATATTGATGTTCAAGATTTAAATAAAGATTAAACACATAAACTGAGCCTAAGATTATTATCTCAGTATTAAAATAACATTTAGTGGCTAAATGATATTAAATTTTCTTAATAAGTATTCAATTTATTTTTAAAATAGATGTCTCTATCAATAAAAACTCAAGTCAATTTAAATTTAGGTGGCTCTATGGAAAATTTTTAAATGCTAAATGTTTCTTTAAGTTTATATGAATCTTTTAATTTACAAAATTTTAAAAAGGTTTATCTATAGTAAATGTTCATAAAAGTATAAAATTCAAGCTAGATCTTGATTTCTAATTGTGAATTAGTTGTTATAGACTAATTATACTTGCAAAATATAGAAATGCTTTAAAAAATTATATTTGTTTTAACTAATAATACTAATGTTTTGATTAATAATATTTATCTCTCTGATTCAATCTCAAGTAGTATTTTTTAGATTAGTGAAAGTTAGGCGGTAAATATATCAAACGTTATTATAAAAAATTGCTCCTATTTAAATAATGTCTTTGAATTATGGTAAATAAATAATCTTAATATTGTAAATACTTCAGTAAGTTAAAGCTCTTTATCAACAATATATTTTATTTTGAGCACAACAATTTCGACAATTTAAAAAATAAAGCTATTTTAATCGATTTAAGTTTCTATTGTTTAAATAAAAGAATAAGATATTAATACAGTTTAATATCTGAGTGACTATGCTATTTTAAAAGATCTAGAAATATCTAACTGCGTAGATATGATATTTTATTTTAAGACTAACACTTTTGAATTTTTCGATGTAAGTATTGACCTTGTCAAAGCTTCATAAACTACTTTTAATATTCAAGCTAATCAAATTAATATAACTCATTTAAATATTACAAATACAGAATATTTATTTTCAAGACTAGATGTTTATTTAATAAATATAATAGGTTTTACTAACTTTAATATAGAAAATATTATTTCAAATAACAATTAAATATCACTCTTTTCTATTAATTAGTAAAATAATTTAGGGTATGGACTTATTTCTAGAGCAAAATTTATGAATTTTTCTATTTTTAACTAAAATCCCTTAATACTTTTGAACTAACTGTCAAATGTTGAGTTAAAAAATATATTGATAAAAGAAGTGATTAATACAAAAAGTTCACATATTTCTATAGTTTTTATATAAAACTGTGATTTAGTTACTATAACAGAGAGTTAGTTTATAAATAATACAAATGTATATGGTCCAGGAGGAGTTATCTATGCTATTGAAAATAAATAGATAAAAATGTAAAATTCGTAGTTTTATCTTAATAAATGTAAATTATAAAATGGTGGAGCTATATTTATGATAAACTCTATTCAATAAGGAGTTTTATAAGTAAATTAAACTGAATTCATTGAAAATAAATCAGAATATTCCTCTGGAGGTGCAATTTATCTTTAAAATAATAATTTAATCATGCAAAATTCAGTAATCATTTCTAATTAAGCTTAAATAGGTGGTGGACTCTATTATATTTCAATAATTCCAGATATTTTAGTTGATTTTCAATAAGGAAATAAAAATAATAATACTCTTAAAGACAATTTAGCAAGAATTTATGGATAGAATATTGGTTCAACTTTAAGAAAAATATCTATTAATTTAGAAAATATAAAAATTCCTAAAACCAGTTTTAAATCATAATAAAATTCAACTATTCATATTTAGCAATTTAAAAGTGGAGATTAAATAAATTTTTAATAAATATAATTGCTTGATGAAGAAGATAATCCTATTAAATTTATGGATGTCAACTCAACTAATTTTTATTTATTAAGTAGTGATGTTTAATCAATAATCCAATAAATAAGTGTTTCTTTATCATGGAATTAAGAAAACAAAGAAATACAATGTATAGGATAACTTCAAACAAAATAATTTATAAATGGAGGTTTTGATTTAGACGTTCAAGTTTTTTATAAACCTATTTCTAATATGGTTTTAAAAATAGTAAGCAATTCATTTCCTTCGATAAAAGATTCAAAGGGAAATATTATAATAAATTCAGGATAAATAGAATTAATTTTAAATTTAAATTTAGAATAATGTTCTGTTGGTTAAATATTTAAGACCTATGGTAATTCAATAATATGTGAATCTTGTCCTGATGGTAAATATTCATTAAGTTTGAATGATCAAGAGTGTAGATAATGTCCTGAATCAGCTATAAAATGCATAGGTTCTGATATTTAATTAAAAAATGGATACTGGAGAGAAAATGAAAACACAGATGAAATAATTTTCTGCAATTTTAATCCTCTACCATGCTAACCATAGCTTTCCTCGTCTAAAGTAAATGAGAAAAATGTTTAATGTTTTATTAGTTTTTATTGATTTCAATTACTTATCAATTTTATTACTGATGTTTTTTAGAGTTTTTTACAAAAATATGTTATTTTTCCAATATTTAATATCTTTATTTGAATAATATTGATTTAAATAAAAAATTAAAAGTTTTATTGTAGTGAAGGTTATAAAGGTCCTTTATGTTATTAGTGTGATACATATGGTGATATTTGGGGAAATAGATATTCTGAAATTTTAAGTCCTGGATCTTGTCACAAGTGCGAAACAAATATTGCTAAAATTATAATTTATAATTTATTATTATACTTGGTAATTTCTCTATACATATTTATAATTCTAAAAAGAATTATAGTATAGCTAGAAGTTAAAGTTAAAGGATATTATTTAAATAGATTAGGTATCATTTATTTAGGATCAACATGTAAAACAATTTTAAATTTATGCAGTATTTTATATAAATTTTTATAATTAAAAAGTAAATTAATCTGATAGATCATAAATTATTTCTAAAATTCTAACCGATCATCTACAAATTTTATCTTTAGTATGCTCTTTTAAAGAAAATGTTCCTATTTCATTTACTCTACCTATTTAGCTCTCTGGAAATCCTGTTAGCATTACCAGTAAATCTATTGACTGTGTTTTTTCTAAATTCCCAGAATTATAACCTTTATGGCTATTTGAATCTCTATGGTCATTTGGTTTGCCAGTAGGAATATTTATTTTTTATGTTCTAAAAGGAATTATTTTAAAACAATTAAAAATAGATATATTTATCAGATATTTATAAACTGCAGCTATTTTTATTTATTTTTATTTTTACCCTATGATAATAACCCTTGCTAGTAGATCTATAAATTGTATAACTATAGGAGATAAAAAATATTTAGATCTAGATCTTAATGTTTAATGCTACGATAAAAACCAGCACAAGCCTTACATATTATTATATAGTATTCCTGTAATTTTCATATGGAGTTTATTGATTCCTTTATTGCTGCTCTTTAAAATTTACGATGCTAAATCTAAGAAAAAGTCAATTATAATATAAATAAAATATTCTTTCTTTTATGCTGGTTATAAAGAATAATACTATTACTGGGAGTTTTGGAAATTATTTTATAAAACTAGTTTGATCTTAATATCTATTTTACTCAAATAAAATATCTATTTATAGGTAATTTAAATTTATATTTAAAATTTAAAATTCTTAAATTGAACCAAGAAAATTTAATTTGTTTACAATTTCTTAAGAATGAAAGATTATTAAAAATTAAAATTTATTTACTTTGAATTTAAAATATATTCTTTATCTTATTATTTAATTAAATTAAACTAGTTTGTTAATAAATATTTATTTATAAATTTTCTCGTTTTAATAATGATAGGTTGCTGTAATGAATCTTTCTTTGATAATATAATTTTTTATATTAGTCAAATTAAAACCATATTTAAGGAAATATTTTAATAATTTATAATAAGTATCTACTCTAATTTGCACAATATCCTTAAATTTTTGTGTCATTCAGATTATTGGAGATTAAAATAACATACTATATTAAATTATTTGGTTAGTAATGACTATGATTCTTAACTTTCTTTTTATAGTTATTTTAATAATAGGGCTATCAAGATTAACCATTCCTAATTAAGATGAACAAAGAACATGTTTCTAAAATTTCATTTTTTAAGTTAAAAAAAAATATCCCTAATTGATGGATGTGTAAATAAAGAATAGTTAAAAATTTAGTTCACTAATTAAGCTTAAAAAACTAAAAGAAAAAGTAAAATAAATGATGAAAGTTTAAAATAAAAAGGATATTTGTACTTAAGAATTACAGCAAATTAGTTTAAATAAATTAAAATAATAGGATTATACTTTATCATCTCCTTCACCTTAAACACGTTTAACAACTTCATCTGAAATAAATGATGAAAAACAGTGTATTTTATAAAATAAAAACTCTAATAAAAGAGTAAAAAATAAATGGTCTTACTATTCAAGAAATTCCAAATTAAACTAGACATGTAACTATTTTAATTTCTTAAAAAATAATAAAATTTATTTTTTTAATAAATAGCATTAAAAGATAGAACATTTAGCAAATAATCAAGTTTATTTAATAGCAATATAAAGGATAATAATATTTAAGAAACTGAAAATTCCATCTAGAATAACTTTGTCTTAAATAGTAATCATAAATTTTAAATATAACAATCTCATGAAAAAAATTGAATATTCAATTTCATCAGCTAAATCTAAATTAAGTTTGAATAAAACAAAAATTTATGCATCTAAATGATATGTTGTGTAAATTATATTTTTTGTTAGCAAATTCATGTCAAAGTAAACAAAATTTTTCAGTCCTTTAAAAAAAATAAACAAAAATATATATATACATAATAGATACGAAGAGGATTTAATTTTATATATTATTGTATTTAAATAATTAGATCAAATAATAATATTAATAAATTTTTCATTTTTGAATTTTTTTAGATAGATTCATAATTAATTATATATGCTAATTACTGATTTGATTCTTTTATTTGTATTATTTTTCTTATTTATTAAATGTTACAATATTAATAAAATGTAATTCAGTTCCATGCATATTTAAAAAAATTGATAAGAAATATCATTTTCTAGATTTAAGTCTTAATATATGTAAAAGGATGATTTAAAAGATAAAGATAAAATTTTTGAAAATAATAGTTTTTTCTTTTTAATTGCTAAATTCTAATTATTTATTTCATGTAAAGTCTTTTAAAAACTACATTTTAAAAATAAATTATACTTTTTGTGTCATATATCTCTATAAACATATCCTAAGAAGATTATGAAACATTTAAATTTCATAAGAAAAATGTATGTTCATTTAAATTTTTGATTAATTATATTTAAATTTGAATGAGTTAGTTTATTTGAATTTAAACTACTTATTTCTAGTCAAATATCATTGATATTATATTTTAATAAGAAAAGACCACATAATTAAATTCCATTTAAAAAATAAATTATTAGAATTTATAAAATATTTATCTTTTTAAAATTTTTTATATAATTAAATACAAAAATCGATATTATTATTATTATTATTATTATTATTATTATTATTTTATGATATTTTTATATGAGTTAAGTTTTTTTTTTATTTAAGAAAACCAATTTAAATGATAAGATATATTAAGCCATTTGAATGAATCGATTATTTAAATGTTTATAATATTATTGATCTGAATGAACTATTTTTTGATTAAATATACTTCTTTTTATATTTCAATAATATTAAATGATCATTTAAAAATATATATAATTTAAATAGCACATAAATCATAAATGTAGTAAAATTTTTTAATTTTAAAACAGATTTCTTCAGCCTTATTTTCTTCGAATAAAGGTTTTTTTATTTGGTGTATTTAGATAAGCTGATTTCACATGAGTTTAAATAAAACTCTATATGAATATATTATCTTTTTTTAAACATAACGTTGTAACTATTAAGGAGATCTTTATTTAAATTTTTCTATTTGTTTTATATGCTGAAAAAATATGAACTGAAGTTATCAGCATAAACTTGCTATTTTTAGGAATTAAATGAGCAAAAAAAGTTCAACTAAAAACCAATTGAAAATTAGAAAGATTTAAATATGTATGACATTAAATAATAGAATCGATTAAAAATTATACTAAAAAGATGTTCAATTTTATTTACAAAAACTCCCACTAGAATTGTTTTGTTTTTATACTTGAAAAGCTGGTTTTATTTGAATTTAAAACAATAATAATATATTAATTAATTAAAAACACAGTAAAGATAAGCTTTAAAAATAGGATATTATGAATACATATCAATTAATAGTAATTACTTCTATTTTAGTTGTGACTTTAAAGGCTTAGTGCTAAAGTGGAGAAATCTATCATATTATTAAATAGTAATGTTTACCTTGCTCTAAAAATTGCTTAGATTGCTTTAACACTAGTGCAAATCAGTGTGTTTATTGTGCTAAGAATTTCTTATAAAGCTATTCAAATACTTCTACTTGTGTATAAAATTGCCAAATAGGAGAGTTTTAAACATTAAATTTGAGATGTGAGAAATGCAAGGTTGAAGGATGCGCAAAATGTGATTTTAACTAAAACTGCCTTTAATGTAATCAAAATTTGAAGTTAGATTTAGTGAATAATAATTGCTATCTTAGCTAAGATGTTTGTTCCTCTAAATTTGATTTTATTTAATCACCTTTCACAATCGATTAATGTGTTAAAAGTTGTCCATCACCTTTTTACTAAAATCAAAACTCACAGATTTGTGAAAAAAATCTGTAGTGCGTATAATTTAATAGGATTACAGCATAGCTCAATGAAAGAGTTAATTAAATAGAATAGATATACTAAAATTAATATCTCATAAGAGCAAATAAATGCTAATTTGCAGTAGCTGATTAAAATTTCTAAATAATTTATACATAAGTCCTTCAAAATATTGATAATTTTGAATCGCTATACATGTATAATGGATAAGAAACAAATACAAGAAGCTTCATTATTGGTAACTATGGTGGCTGTACTGCTAATAAGACTTTGGTAGTGATGGATTTTTTATAAAATCGAATTGTTTTTAAATAAATAAATTTTGATTATGACTATTACTTGCTTTACGCTGATACTTAAAACTAAGTTGTTTTTTTAAAAACTTCAAGTACAGGTAAAATTGTCACATATAATGCACTCACTTAATAATTGAATTTTAATTTATTTGGAAGTGTTACTTTTTTATCAGCTTTTTAAATAAAATACCTAAATAGCACAAATTATTACTTATAAAAGTTCGAAAATCCAACATAAACTTCTTATATGGTAAAATATTTTATTTTAAAAATAATTTCAAATATCAAAAAATTTTATTTTAAAAATAATTTCAAATATCAAAAAATTTTATTTTTTTAAAATAAGCCTACTATCTTAAAAGATGATAGAACCATCATCTTTACGAATAATACTATTACAATAAATTATTATTGGTTAATATTAAGGGTAGTTTAGAAAAATGATTATCTTATTGGAGTATTTAATGATACTAAGACTTCAGTAATTTAGGTATCTAAAATTCAATTTCAAAATATCACAAACATATCAACAACATTATTATTCTCTAGCAATAAAATAAACTATATGGTCTATTACAGTGTATTATTAAATTCAATCATATACTATGATTAGTAAGATTTAAATATATTAATATTAGACTCTATTTCAAATTCAACAATCTAACATTTAAACATAACTTGTTAATTACAGTAACAATTTTATGTATATGAAAGCTCATAATATAACTCTACCTTTGCATTCTTTATTACAAAAGAACTACTTATAATAAATATAACTGATTATGTTTTAAAATCTTAGTAATAAAAATAACCTAGTCTTTTAATTTAAAATATAGGAACTACTTTTATTACAAATTTAACAACAATTACTAATGTTCTATTTTAAGAAAATAATATTATACAAATTTTTTTGAATTAGATTCTATAACCTAATAGCCAAAATTATCAACAAATTAGGCTTTAATATAACGCATATGATTAAATGTACTCAATAAAGTACTTAGACCCACTGTAGTATTAAAAACTTTATTATACCACTTAAGAAATTTAAATTAATTAAAATCAAAATTAATTTAGCATAAATAAAAATTTAGATAAAAATTCTTTTTATATCTATGATTAATTTCAAGTATTTACTCAACAATCAATTGGTGTATAAAAAGTTAAATATGCCTTGTAGAATTTATAAAAAAACTCCAAAGCAAATACTAGATTTTTTAATTTTTTAATGGATGATAATTAGACATATTTTGATTAATTTATATAGATAAATTATAAGTACTTTCTTATCAGCAAAATAATCAATAAAGTTGTAAATGAATATATTATTGAAATCAATTCTTAAAAATAAGTTATTTCTTATTAATATCCCTACATTAGTAGTTTTAGCAAATTTTATTACATACAAAAGAGAAATCTGCTGATTGTATAAAATGTACCACAAATATTTAGTTTAGATAACTCTTAACCAATTATATAAGACCCCCTAAGTAATAATTTTTCCTTAGAAAACTTTGCCATTTTAAACGATGACTAGATTCTTTACATAGCTTAGAATTAATCATAAGAATATATCCTATATTTGATTGATCTTAAATCTTATTTAATATAATTACTTTACAACTTCGGCTAAGATAATTAACCCTCTTTCTATATTATAGATAAATCTATTTATTATCCATTGGTTGCTTTTAATGATATCTTGTATTTGAACTTTTATTTTAGCTACTGCTAGCCTTTTTCTTTAAGCTAGAAATAGTTAATTTATAGTTTAACTTATTTGGTGGTACCTATGCAAGTCTATACATTTCTTAATTACTAGAAAACAGGAGAAATCTTTATTTTTTTAGATTCTCTAATTTATGTATATAGCTACGATTTATCATAATATAAAATGCTTAAATTTGGTGTGTCTTATCCTTATTTTCTGAATACTCTTAATTATAATTCCAGATTTGTTTTTTATTATGATTAAAGCTATTTATATAGGTTTGATATGGAATTAAAATAAATTAATTTTTTGAATGCGTAAACTGATAAAGATTTATATAAGAATTCCTAAATCAATTTCTATTCTTTAGACAACCAGTCTTTGTATATTAAAAAGTCAAGAAATCTGATAGAAACAAATAATATGATAATTATTAATAGCTCTCTTGATTATAGCAGATATATAGGAAACTTAATAACTGATGATAATTCTTAGATTCAGATTTTTTAATCTTAGAATGGAGTTTTTTGGCACATCAACTTATTTAATAATCCATTCAATGTAATAAACATTTCTAATTCATAACAAATTTAATACAATTAATTACAACGTAATAAAATTGCTTTCTATGATAACACTAAAAAATAGCTAATCATGTATGATATTCTATAATCTATAGATCAGGGTGCTATAATCAATTTAGATATTCAATTTGATTTATAAATTGCTATTGTTGATTGGGATTAGCCTTCTTTTGTATGGGTAAAAGGCACATCAATCTATTAATATAACTAAAATTCTAATCCTTAAATAAAAAGCATTTTTGATTTAGATTCTTAAATAGTGTTCTATTAATATTGTCCTAAATAGAAAATTATGATAGTAAAAACAGATTCACAAACCATTTATTAAATTTCAGTAAGAAAATTTATTTATTAATAATTTTATAAAATCAAAAAATAAATTAAAATAGATTAAAGATTAAACAAGTTCAGAAATTGATAATTATGATTATGGTGAACCAAATATTCTTTTAGATGTTAATTGTGAAGAAGAGTTAATAGTAATTTACTGTCCATATATTCAAATAATCGATCTAATAACAGGTTTACCTTCAGAATCATTTGCTTATGTAAAGATTTCATCGAACATTTCATTTTAACATTTTTAATAGAAATTAAAAAAACTTCCTTTTATTTTAACACCTCTATCAATATTTTTTAAATCTAACATTTGATCATTTAATAAAATATTGGTTATTGTTTTTTTATAAAAATATTAAAATAATTAATAGCAAAATTAACTTATAGTTAATTATTTTTTTATTTATTTTACAGTATATTCAATTTTATTTTTTAAACATTTAATAAAAAAATATAATTAAAAATAAATTTTAATTAATTACTATTAATAGGATGATATGAGTCTGAATCTATTCTTTACTTTAAATCCTTAGTGTGTTATTCCTTTAGTAAGTAAGATAAGCGGGTTAGTAGTAGTTTTCTATTCTCAGTCATTAAATTCTTTTTTTTTAAAAGATTTTACTTCATATACATACCTATTTGAATATAGGTATAATAACACTAATTTATATTATGATGAAGCATATAATATTTTGATTGGTGTAACAGGAAAACTTAAATAAATTAATTTAATTAATATCCCTGGTATATAATAATTATCTATTTACTAATGTGTAAGCTAATTTGAAAATAATGCAGTATACTTTAATAAATAAGAAAAGAGCGTTATCATAGCAGATAATACTCCTATTTTGTATTTATTCAACTATTTAACTTAAAATTTGACTTAGTATAATATAGAAATCAGTAATATTATAGGCTTGCTAATGGATGAAAACAAAAAGGTTATTTTTTTATATTCTAACTAATTCATTCAAACATATTAGTTTCCTGATATGAAATTAATTGAAACACTTTCCTTACAAAATTATAACACCACATCTATAATATAAGTTTTTCTCAATACTTAATTAAGCTTAATAACAGCTTAGACTTCTACCAATATTATTTCCTTTGACTTAACAGAAACTGTATATGCAAGTGAAACATATCTTCTATAGTACTAAAAAAATTAAAATTTAAATCTAGACTAGTAATTTTAAGTTAGCTATAATATTGTAAATTTCTCCCTCAATCTCTTCAAAAATGCTTAATTAGTAGACACATTATTATTTGAGCCCTCCTTATATAATATATTTCCGTACCTTACAGAGTTAATTTTAATAAAAGATAGCTTGTTTGTGTATATTTAAATGGATAATTTAAATATAATTAATGCAGATTTGAAATAATAAAAATTAATTCTAGTTTAAAAAGTAAAATTAATCTCTTTACCTGATAATTTTTTCTATGATTTAATTACAAATAAATTTTACATATTATATTAACAAAACTATCAACTAAGTATGGTTGATCTTAATGTTTAGAATATTCAAGAAACAATAATTACTAACTTTAGTTAAGTAGATATTGCTTCATCACTTATTTGTAGTAATTTCATAATTATGCCTTCTACAAATATTATCTACTTTTACGATATCATGCTGTAATAAACTAGTTAATTAGCTTTTTCAAGTAATTAAAAAATTTTATTTGCTTTAAAGCTTTAAACTAAAGATGTTTAGAATTATTAATCAAATTGGTGGAATATACCTTTTAACTATGAAGAAAAATTTAATAATAATGATACTTAAAATGTTGAAGAAAAGCTTATATTAGTAATCACTTAGCAGGACAATTTATAAATCCTTTTAATAATTAATGTTGCTTCTCAATAAATTACTTTTTCCTACTAATTATAATATTCTCAAACTACAAATGTAGTATGTGATCCATTTAGAAAGCTAATATATTTAGTGAATAACAAAAGCCTTACCTTAGTATTTTCTTATAATTTGGCTTTAATAACGAGTATCCAAAATGGATGCTTGAAACAAGCAATAATTTCATTTGATTCTAATTATATATATTCTATCTGCCCAAATGATATAATTATTTATAATGCTCTAAGTTTTTAATAATAATTTCCTATTATCAATTCAGGTATAAGAGAAGTGTAAAACTTTATAAACACAATGTAAAATAACTATTTTATAATAGTAAGTAAAAATAGTATTTAGTTAATATAGTTAGATTTTTTATAAAATTATGAACTAATTTATTATCTAAATTAAAGTAATTAATAACTTCAGAATATGCAATTAACATGGGATAATAATCAACAAGCTTATTTAATACTATTATTTAGTTCTTATGAAAGCATTTAGTATCTTAACATAGCTTTACAATAAAACAGTACATGCTTCATCAATATTCAGTAGCAAAATAGAACATTAGAAAAAATTTATACAGATATTTCGCTTTATTAAAGTTTAACATCTTTGCAAACTTCTAATCAGAAACTAAAATAAATTGAATTATAGTATTAAGAAGGATAGTATTTATAAAGTATTGATCTTAATGAAATAAATAGTGTGAATATTGACCAAAGCTATTTAGTAACACTTATCCTTAAATCTGAGTCTTAGTTAATAAATATCTATTGGTCAAATGTTGGCATTTACTCTTAATACATTTAAAATATTTATTTGAAGAATATGAACTTATCGATATAGAATTAAATAAGCTTAAATGAAAACAAATAATTAAAAAATTTTTAAATGTTTAATATAACATTAAATATTTAATAATCCTTAATAATACAAAATTTTGGCAAAGTTTTTTTATAAAATTTAACCATTAATAATTAGAATTTGGGATTAAATTAAATAATAATTAAAAATTGTCAAATTGTTGTCATTGAATAAGTTGACATAATAAATATTTAAACATTAAATTCCCTATTTTTGTTAACTAATAACACCATCGTTACAATCAATAAAATTAACATTTCTAAAAGCAATTCAAGTAATATTTTTGAAATAGATAGTAATTAATCAATTAATATATCTTATTTCTTTATTTCTTAATCTAATTAATTACAAGCTCTTTAGATATTACTATCTAAAAATGTGAGTATCGCGAATTTCAATATTTCATAAGTACAATTTTCATAAATTATAGTTATATTAGGATCTAACACTGTTTAAATGTAGGCTATTAGTGTTGATAATTCGAATTAACTTAAATTAATATAAATGTTACCTTATACATAAGACGATACGTAATATTTATCAAGAAATTTCTCTTTGTAAAAAATAAGTTTAACTAATTCTACAAGAATTTCTTTGAATTTTGATGTTAATACAATTTAAATCTCAGACTTATATATTAATCAGCTAGAAATTGTTGAAAACTGTTTTTCAATAGTTACAGGATAGTTAAATATTAATAAAATTAAAATATTTAATTCAAAGATTATTAATAATTAAACTTAGTTAACAAGTTTACCAGCAGTTTTATAGATATCAAGTTATAATAATTGTATCATCTAAGAGGTTAATACTACTGACAATAATGTAACACTTTTATCATTGAATTAACAAGGTTTAAGTGGAAATACTTTAATTTAAAATTTTTATATTTCTAACTTTAATATACAAAATTCTTTGATTGAATTAATTAATATAGATAGCATTAAAATAGATACATTTGAAGTCATCAATATAAATGTGTTTGATAGTATCAGTTCATCTATTTTGTTAATAAAAAATAGTAACAAAGTAACAATAATTGATAGTAAATTTGAAAATAATGTGAATGTAAATGGTTTTGGAGGGTCTATTTATTCATTAGATAATTAAAATCTTTAGATTTCAAATTCCCTATTCTAATTAAATAA
Organism: Tetrahymena malaccensis 436; assembly: GCA_000231845.2. NCBI lineage: Eukaryota > Ciliophora > Oligohymenophorea > Hymenostomatida > Tetrahymenidae > Tetrahymena > Tetrahymena malaccensis. Next base: position 258,533 of record JH719963.1, read on the forward strand.
ATGCTTACATTAAAATGGAGGTGCCTTAAGTATTATAAATACAATTTAAATAGGAAATGTTTTAATATAAGATAGTATTTTTATAGAAAATTTAGCTCAACTTTCTACTGGTGGGGCTATGAGCTTATAAAATACAAATTTATCTATGAAAAATACTACAATTTTAAATAATAAAGCTGTAATAGGTGGAGGAGTATACTATAAATAAGTTATACCTGATTTTATTTTCGACTTAAAAAGCGGAATTGATAATAGTACTATAATAAAATAAAATAGTGCAAAATTATATGGTAATAATATTGGCTCTACATTGAGAAGCATATAAATAAGTTTAAATGATATAAAAGCAACTGACGACACTATGTAATCTTCAAATGCAAATGATTAAATAATTATCAATCATTTTAAAAGTGGTGATTAAATTTAATTTGAAAAAATATAGTTGATTGATGAAGAGAATAGTCCTCTACAAATATCAACTGCGAGTAAATTCGAGAGTCTTATGTATAGCGATGATGTTCTAGCAATAATATAGCTATTAAGTCTCTCAATATAATAAGATTAATCAAACTAATAAATTCAGTGTATAGGATAGCTTGAGACTAAACAATTTATTGATAATATTGGATATTAATTGAATGCATAAGTAATATATAAACCAAAAAGTTAAATGAGCTTACAAATTGTTTCAAATATTTTCCCATAGCTAATAGATTCTAGTGGAAAAGTATATCTAAAATAAGGAGTTCTAAGTAAAAGCATAGTGTTTAATTTTGATGATTGCTAGGTAGGATAAATAGTTAAATAATATAGCAGTTCTATAATTTGTGAGACTTGTGAAGAAGGCAAATACTCTTTAAATAAATAAGATAGTGAATGCTAAATATGTCCTAACTCAGCTGTTAATTGTTTCAAATCAACAATTAGTTTAAAGAACGGATTTTGGAGAAAAAGTGAAAATACAGATATAATATCCTACTGCAATCTTAATCCTCTTGCTTGTTAAGCAGAATCTCCTCAATCGAAGGTAATTGTTTAAAATTTTTTAATCTTTTAGTTTTAATATAAAAATATCAATTTAATGACATTATTTATTTTAAATATATTATTATCATAATCATTATAAAGTAAATAAATATTTTTATAACATTTTCAAAAATATTATTGACTTAATAAGAAGAATTCGCAGTTCATACTAAATTTGATAAAAATGTTATACCTTCTAATAGTTTTTTTAGATAACTCCAAACTTTTATAATAAGTTAAAATATAAAAGTAACAAAAACAAAAATTTTAAGGTGAATTGATATTTTAAAACTGATAAAAATATTATTAAAACTATAATCAAGTTATATAAATTTTAAATACAAACTATTAAGTGATTTAATTTGTTTATCAATATAGTAATATTGCTTATAAGGTTATAAGGGTCCAATATGTTATTCTTGTGATGTATATGGTGAAATTTGGGGAAAAAAATATTCTGAAATGTATAGCCCAGGAAAATGCTATAACTGTTCTGAAAATATAGCTAATATATTAATTTAAAATATATTATTTTTCCTTTTAATATTTCTTTATATTTTAGCTATTTTAAAAAGTATGTTAACTAAACTATAGGCTAAATTAGCAGGTTACTTTATAAACAGATTAGATATACTATACTTAGGATCAACAAGTAATTTTATAATTAAAATTTAAACTAAATAATTAAATAATTATTATATAGTAAAAACTTCAGAAAAATCACAAATACTGTCCAAGATTTTTACAGATCATCTTTAAATACTGTCACTATTTAGCTTTTTTTCAGTTAATATCCCTAATTATTTTAAAGTACCTTTATTACTATCAGGTAACTCACTAAGCTTAACTAGCAAATCAATTGATTGTTTCTTCTCATAATATAAAACTTTATAACCTTTATGGTTTTATTAGATAATCTGGTCTTTACTTTTACCACTCTTTTTATTTTTTGTCTATCTGGTTTGTGGTTTACTTTTATTTTTTTTCAAAAAAAATAAAATTATTCTAAATTATAGAATTACTGCTTCAATTTTCATATATCTTTATTTCTTCCCAACTGTTGTCACACTCTTGAGTAGATCTTTGAATTGTATTAACATAGGAGATGAAAGTTACTTAGATTTAGATTTTAGCGTAAAATGTTTTGATCCTGAACATCACTTACCTTACATGATTTATTTTAGCATCCCGGTACTATTTATTTGGATATTAGTGATGCCTTTGATATTATTCTTGAAAATCAGGAATGGTAAACTAAAAAATTGGTCCATATTTGCTGAAATTAAATATTCAATTATATTTGGAGGACACAAAGAAAAATTTTATTATTGGGAATTTGGTAAACTTGCTTTTAAATCAATAATAATTATGGATTCAATATTGTTTCAACAAAATATCCTTTATAAAGTAATTTTTTTTCTTGCTCTTTTTAATAAATTAATTATTTTTTTAATCACAAAATCATATTTTATACTGTCCTGACCATTAATTTAATAATTTTTAAAAATAAAGATATCATTGATGAATGCAGTCATATTATTTTAGTTATATTTAACAACTAAATTCAAACCTTTCATTAATGAAAATTTTAATAATCTACTTTAGAAGTCCTCTATACTATTAGCTTTATCATTAAATTTAATTTCTGTAATTTCAGCTAACTAAAATCCTCATTTAGTTACTCAAGCTTTACTTTTGCTGCTGTTATTTCTTCCTAATTTTAAATTTATCTTCTAATTATTCCTGGGAATGTTTGTTATTACATTATCAAAAGAAAGGGAAAACAGGAATAAGATTTAGAATATTATCTTTTATTTAAAAAGTAAATTTCCATTGCTATTAGAAAATGTTTAGGTTTAAAACTCGAAAAAAATTAGATCTCTCATAAAATTAAAATATGTTTAGAGAAAAATAAAAGTTTTAATCAAATTTTTAAAAGGATAGAATTTTTATGGTTAAGAATCTTTCTAATAGCTTTTTAATATTTAGAGTACCTAAATTCAATCATCTTCTAGAAGTCCTTAACAAGAATTAAAATCTCCATAATAAACTGATAGGTTTATTCTCTAAGATATAAATGAATAAACACATAAAGAATACTTAAAGAAAATTGATTCTATTAAAAATAACAGAGATAAATGGTCTTATTATTCAAGATCGACTAAGTAGAATATGCTGACTAAATAAATACCAACTGATTAAGATTCAAACGATTATTAAGAGTCAAGATCACCTTAAAGTAGATTTACTAACATTTTAGAAAGCGCAAGAGGTTAATACACAACAACATCAAATTATGACCAAGAAAAGCTAACCAAAGATTTCAATAATCTTTTAGATAAAAGTAATTGATAAATATTATTGAATATTTTTATGTTTTATATTCTTATTTTTTTAAATATAAAATATCATTTGTTAAAAATTTACTTAATTATAATAATTTTTCTGTTAACAAACTTTTATATTTTTATTAGTATAAAATTTTTTTAAGCTATGATTTTTGTTAATATAAAAGTAAAATAAATAATAATTTTTTAAATTTTTATTAAAAATATATTAGAAATATTTGTCTCATTAATAGAGAGAAAGAATTTTATTATCTATATTTATTCCTCATTTATTAAATTAATTAATTGATCTTATATAAGTAAGGTATAATTGTTATTTCATATATTTAAAATATAAATTTATTTTATTTGAATAAAAGTATTTAATCAATTACTTTATATAAAATATTACTTTTTAAAAAGAAATTTGATTTGATTTTTAAATATTAAGATTAAAATAATAATTAATTAATTAATGATTCTAATACTGTGATGTTTTCTAAAATTATTTTTTAAATTGAAAGTTATTAAAATTAGACTTTAGAATTTAAATTTTATTATAAAATTTTGAAAGAATAATTAATAATAATAGAGGATGAGTGAATTTCTTTTTGTGTGGTAAAATTTAATAATTTATATTTTTATAAAGATATAAATTAATAACCATCTATTTTAAAGGCATTTCAATAAATTATATATATTTTCTTCATTTTTTATTAATTCTAAGGTCAATCACAATAAAATAATGAGTAAGAGATGTATTTAATAATATCCTTGACATTCTTTTTATTCATTTAAATGTTTTACATCAAACTTTTTAATATGATAATAGATTTAACAGCAACAAATTAAGGATATTCATAATGCAGTTACAGATAATATAAAATTAGAATGTCATGAGTCCATAACTTATAAGTACATTAGAATTTGGCAAGTTTATTTTACCTATGAATAGTAATGGTGTAGTACAAAATATCAGCTTGAGAACTCTATTTTTGAATTTTATTTAATTTAAGATAGATTTGTCCAAAGTTGCATAACTTACTTAAAGAATATTTATATTTAGTCAAATAATGTGAAGGTGATTTTCTAATATAAACTACCGTCAATCAATTTTAATCTAAAATTTCAATTTAAATACTTTTATAAATAGTTAGCAATTAACCATTTAGTTAAAAAAAAAATTTTTTTGTAAATCAGATTTTAATAGTTATTTTGATTAGTTCTAAAAATGTGATTAAATAATCAAAATAGTATTTATGAATATATCTCAAAAAATATTTTTATATATTAAATATTTATAATTAAACTTAAATTGATAACATTTTGAGATGAATATATATTACTTAAATATTTTAATAAAACATGTTTCTATATTACCAAAAAGCAACAATAAAGATCTTTATTAGTTTGTATTTTTAAATGGAAATTCTCTAAAATAAATCATATAAAGAATATTAATTTCTACTATATTTTTTTAAAATTATATATTTAGAATTTGAATTTTTGATTTTTGGTATAGCATGTAAACTAAAGCTGAAGAATTTACTTTTAAAAAAACAATTCTTAAATATTTTTTTACTAAAACGCTTATAGTTATTTGCATTTTTTTATTACATATATATACATCATTTTTATATTAATTATATCTACAAAAATAGTTAAAAAGAGCTTGGTAAAGCTTTTCAAATATATATTTGTAAATCTAATAAAAGGAATAATAGTACAATAAAAATATTTAAGAATATTTATACTCATATTTATATAAATAGAGAGTGTCATTATATCTTTCATTTTAAAAAATACTTTTTAGCACTGGAATAAATTTTATTAACTGTTTTTCCATAGAAGATAGAAGATTTAGTTATTATACTAATGAAACAGTATAACTACCTTTACTTTTAATGTTTATAAGTGCTAATATTTATTGTACTCTTTTTTAGGCTTTCATTTATATTCTTTAAATGTTAGAACTATAAATTATTCAAATAATTTAACCATACTTGTTAGCAAATTATGTTATTTATTAATTTAGCAATGCTAACTGATTGGTCCTTTTTTTTAATTTCTTTAGATTGTTTAACTTGTCAAAAAAATATTACAGATTACATTAATAAAAGTAAATAAAACATTGATGATATTAATAATTTGAACAGTAAATATAGTTAAACTGCTCTAGTAATAACTTTATTCCAGATTTTTCCAGATTATATAAATATAAAATACTCATCTTACTTTTAAAAAATATTTCTTAAACATTAAAATATTTTGTTTTCAATACTTCATATATAAACTATATCTAAAAGATATTTAAAAAAAATAAAAAGTTTAACTCTTTACTCTTTGAAATAAATACCCCCTTTTATTTAAAAACTCATAAAAACCCATTTTAAAATTAAAAGATTAGATATTAATGAGGGAAGTTTTAAATAAAATGTGTAAAATAAACCTTTAGATCTATTAAAAAAACTAGATGATTTATTATTATTATTACTCTTTCTATTTAAATTTTTTAGGTTCAAAAGTAGAAAAAAAGTTAATTATCACATATATTAATTTGAGGTTTGTAGTAAGTTTATTTTCCTTATTTTGCAAATTTGATAAAAAAAAATTTAATCGAGTTGCAGGCATGCGTATTTTAAGAAAATTAATCATAAGTCTATTTTTTATTTTAAATATTTTATTGTATTAATATTTCTGATAAGATAATTTAAATGAAAAATAATATATTTTAATGTCATAATTTTATTTTTAATTATTAAATTCTATTCATTAATTTAATGGCAATATTTTTAAAAGTAGTCATAAAAATAAAAATATGCATATTATGAAAAAGAAGATGATAGCGAATATAAAATATGTTAATTTGAATGTTTTTATTATTTGCATTATAATGTGAAGTTAGTTTATTTGAATATAAACAACTTAAGTTTAGTATAATAATTGATAAGAATATATAAGAAAAAATTTCAAACTTCTAATATTATTTAAAAAAATAAATTATTTGGAGTAATAAAATATCGATATAATTAAAATATATCAATAAATATTTTAAAAAATTAATATGATTTATATTTATCTGTGATACTTATCGAAATATTCTTTGATTTTTAAATATAAACTTATTTAGAGCAAGATCTCTTGATAAATTAATAGTGTTACATTTATCTATATTTCATTTAAATGCTTTTTAATATTTAAAGTTATTGGAATCTATTACTGATTTTAAGAAAAAACGAAAACGTTTTGTTAAAGACATTTTAACTTTTTGAATGTTTTAGATTGATTAAATTCAATAAATAAGTAAGATTATGTGTTTTAAAGAACCCATTTTTTGATTAAATACTGTAAATCCTCATCTTTCCCCAGTTTCTCCTCACTATTATGAGTGTAAATTAAAAATTCATAAAACTTAAGAAAATATGATAATTTCTGATTTAAATAAAGTAAAAAAAGCATGTATTATGTTATATAATATTTTTTTATATAAAATATAAATTAAATTCCGCTGGTTAGGCCCTTCCAATCAGCTGAATTTAAAAACTAGGAACAGCTATATATGATTTTTTCAAAATAATCATTTAAATTTATTGCGCTTAAATAAATGTGTTATAATTTGGCATTCAAACTTAACCTTTATTAACTATTTATAGTATAATAGCAAATTTTACAAAAATCTACTTCTTTATTTAGAATATGTTGGTTTAAAATGCTTTATTAAATTTAATAATGTTTTAATTTTTGTATTCATCTCTTTAAATATAATTTTAGAATTATACTTACTTACTAAAAATATATATTTAACTTTACAAATGTTAATAAAATTTTAAATAATTTCCATTTTATATAATTGCGTGTTAAAGAATCCGTTAGTCCTATTGATAAATTATAGATTTTTAGCACTTTAAAAACTCCTCTACCTAGGATTAATTATTAAGAAAGAAATAATAATTAATTTGGAAACAAAAAGAGAAAGATTAAACTTCAAAAAAAAGAAAAAAATAATTGAAAATGAATATAAATAAATTTCTGCTAATAATTTTAGTATTAATAGCTAAACTAAAAGCCTAGTGCTCAAGTGGAGAAATATATGATATTGTTAACTAAAAATGTTTACCATGTCAAAAAGCTTGCCTAGATTGCATTAACACTAATGAGAATTAATGTGTAAACTGTGCTAAAAATTACTTCAAAAGCTATTCAGATAGTTCTACATGTTTTTAAAGCTGTTAACCAGGTGAATTCTAAAATTCAAATCAATAATGCGTAAAATGTTAAGTAGAAGGTTGCATTTAATGTGATTCAAATTAGGTTTGTCTCTAATGCAGTGAAAATTTGAAAGTAGATTCTAAGAATAATAGATGCTATCTTAGCGAAGATGTCTGTCCTTCTAAACTAGACTTCATAAAATAACCTTTCACTTCAGATCAGTGTACAAAGAGTTGTCCTTCACCTTTCTATTAAAATTAAAGCACCTAAATATGTGAACATAATCTTTAGTGCATTTAAATTAATAGAGTTTCTAATTAGCTAAACTAAAGAGTAACTTAAATAGAATAGATTTAGTAAAATTAATATCTTATTAGAGCTAATTAATGTAATTTTGCAGTAGCTGATCAAAATTTCTAGATAATATACACATAAGTTCTTCAAAATATGACTACTTTTGAGTATATATATATGTAAACTATAGGCAAAGAATCTAGTTAAAAAAGTTTTATCATTGGACAATATGGTGGCTGTACAGCAAATAATACCTTGATAGTGATGGATTTTGTTAAAAATAGTATTGTATTTTCATAAAGAAACTTAGATTAAGATTACTCCATTATGTATGCTGATACTTAAAATCTAATAGTCTTTCTAAAAGGTAGTGATTCTAGTAAACTTGTTTGGTATGATGCTCTTAAATAATAGCTAAATTCATACTCATATGGAAGCATAACAATTTAAAATATCTTTTAAATATAAAATGCTAATATCACAAATTACTACATACAAAAGTATTTAAATACAAAATAACTTACTTATATGGTAAAATTAATTATTATCATTTTTTTAATCGAAATATTAAAATAATTTATTTATTAATAATTAAGCCCTCAATTTTAACAGAAAATAGAACTATTAATTTCATAAATAGTAATCTCACAGTTAATTATACTTGGACCACTCTAAGAACTGTTTAGAAAAACGATTATCTTATTGGTACTTTTAATACTACAAAAGTAATATATGTTACAAAAATTTATTTTCAAAATTACACTGGTATTTAGTTAACAATACTATTTCAAAGTACTAATAATAAATTTATGGCATATTATAGCACACTATTAAATTCAATTATTTCATACGATTAGCAAAATTTATAAATATAAATTTTAGACTCTATTTCAAATTCAACAAGTAATATTTTCAATATTACATGTCAATTATATTCTCAATTCTAAGTTTATGAAAGTTTGTAGTATAATTCTACTTTGGCCTTCTTTATTGGAAATGAGTTGCTAATAATAAATGTAACTGATTATATTTATAACTCCTAGCAATAACAGTAAGCTAGTTCTTTTTTTCAGAAAATAAATACTGCTTTTATAACAAACTAAACAACAATAACAAATGTTTTCTTTTAGCCAAATAATATCATAGAAATCTTTTTGACTTAAATTTTATAATCTGATAGTTAATATTACCAGCAAATGAGAATATAATTTAACACTATAAATTAATAATATTTAATCTAATATTTAGATCCACTTTAATATTAAAAACTTTATTATATGTAGGACTCTAATTTTAATATTATTTAGTCTCAAAGATAGAATTCATTCAGCACAAATAAAAATAGTGATTAAAACTCATTTTATATATTTGATGAGTATTAAAAATATATTTAGCAAGCGATAGGAGTCCAAAAAATAAAATTTAACTTATAAAATTTATAAAAAATATCTAGAACAAACACAAGATTTTTAGATATCTAAATAAATAACGATTTTAAATTATTTGATTAATTTAAAATAATAAACAATCAATACTTTCTTATGAGCAAGATAGTTAACAAAACAATAATTAATGAATTTGTTGTTGACATTTCTTCATAAAAATAAATAATATCTTATTAATATCCTTACTCAAGTAGTTTCTCAAAATTTTATTACATCTAAAAAAGGAACCTGCTAATAGTTTAAAACCTTCCTCAAATATTTAGTTTAGATAGCTATTAAGCATTAATATAAAATCCTTTAGACAATAATTTTTCATTATAAAGCTTTGCTATATTAAATGATGATTAAATTCTCTATATAGCATCAAACTCAAACTAGTAATCAATCTTATATTTATTAGATCTCTAAACGGCTTAGATATCTTAGCTTTATAATTTCGGCATAAATAATTAACCTTCTTTCTATTTTATAAATAAATCTGTTTATCCATTAATAGCTTTTAATGATATTTTATATTTAAATTTTTAATTTAGTTACTGCTAGCCATTCTCTATTAGCTAAAAAAAGCTAATTTATAGCTTAACTTATTTGGCCCTCCCTATGCAAATATATTCTTTTCTTAATTATTAAAAAACAGGAGATATCTTTATATTTAAGAATTCTTTAATTCATGTATATAACTATGATTTATCATCTTACTATCAAATAAAATTTGGTGTGGCTTATCCTTCTAGCCTTAATATTTTTAGTTATACAGATAGATATATACTATATTATGATTAAAGTTATTTGTATAGGTTTGACATGGAATTAAAATAAATCGCTTTTTTGTATGCCTAAACAAATTAAGATTTATATAAAAACAAAAATTTTAATTTCTATTCATTAGATAACAAATCTTTGTATGTTAAAAAATCAAAAAATCTAATCGAAACAAATAATATGATAATTATAAATAGCTCAGTTGACGATAGTAGATATATAGGAAATTTTTTGATCAATAATAATAAACTTCAAGTCTTCTAATCTCCAAATGGTGTATTTTGGTACACTAACTTGTTTAATGATCCATATAACATAATCAAAATAGATCAACAATTTTCTATATAACATAATTAATTAAATAAGAATAAAATAGCTTTATATGATAGTGGAAACAAATAGCTTGTATTATATGATATCATTAAATCTAATTAATAAGTTATTAAAATTAATTTAGATATTTAATTTGATTTATAGATAGCTATTGTTGATTGGGATTAACCTTCATTTTTTTGGATAAAAGGAAATACAATCTTTTTGCAAAATATCAATTCTAATCCTCAAGTTCAAAATATTTCCGCTTTAGATACAGATATAGTTTTTTATAGATATTGTTCTTAGTAGAAAACAATAGTAGCTAAAACAAATTCATAGAGCATATACAAAATATCAGTAAAAATTTTTTATCTTTATTTAAAATTATTTTCAATAACAATTATAATAATAGATTCAAGATAGAACAAATGTTAAAATTGATAATTACAGTGATGGTAATCCAAATATACTTTTAGATGTCAATTGTGAAGAAGAATTAATAATAATAACTTGCCCTTATGTTTAAATAATTGACTTAAGAACAGGTTTAGATTCAAGCTCGTTTAATTATGTAATAATTTAATAAACAAAATTAATTTTATCTTATTTTCTTAAATTTTTTTATTTTTATATCTAAACATATCTTTTAGATATTAAAAAAAGCTTATTAATAAAATCATCTAATAATATTCTAATTTGAATTTTTTAAATTTAATTTCAATAAACTAACATTTTGATTCTAAATTTTATTTTTAATATTTTTAATAGAAAAAAACGAAGACATATCTACTAATCTAATTAAATGAGTAATGTGTAAGCCCTTTAATAAATGAGGCAAGTGGTTTAGTAGTTGTTTTTTATTCTCAGACTTTTAATGGATTTTTTTTAAAAGATTTTTGGAATGTTAACTATTTATTTGAATATAGATTTAACAATACTAATTTATATTATGATGAAATAAATAATGTATTGATTGGAGCCACAGGAAAACTTAAACAAATTAATTTAATAAATATACCTGGTTATTAACAATTATTTATTTACTAATGCGTGAGCTAGTTTGAAAATAACGCAGTGTATTTCTACAAAAAAGAAACAACCATAATTATAGCAGATAATACTCCTATGCTATATCTTTTCAATTATATAACTTAAAATATGACATAATTTAATATAGAGATCAGTAACATTTAAGGTTTACTAATGGATGAAAACAAAAAAGTTATTTTTTTATATTCAAATTAATTCATTTAAACTTTTTAGTTTCCAAGCATGAAATTCATGGAAACAATATCTTTGTAAAATTATAATGCCACTTCAATTTTAAATGTTTATCTGAACATAAATTTATCATTAATGATTGTTTAAACTTCTACACACATAATTACTTTTGATTTAACAGAGATTCTATATGCAAGTGAAACTTAACTACTATAATTCTAAAAATAACAAAATCTAAATCTTGACTAGTAGTTTTAAGTTAGCTATAATATTGTAAATTTTTCACTAAATCTCTTTAATAGTGCTTAATTAGTGGACACATTGTTGTTTGAGCCTTCTTCATATAATATATTTCCATACCTTACAGAGTTAATATTAATAAAAGATGGATTGTTTTTATATATTTAAATGGATAATTTAAATATCATAAAGGCAGATTTATAACAAAAAAAGCTTATTTTAGTATAAAAAGTAAAATTGATATCTTTGCCTCATAATTTTTTTTACGATTTAAATACTAATCAATTTTACATACTATATTAACAAAACTACCAGCTAAATAAAGTTGATCTTAATGTAAAAAATCTTCAAGAAATAAGTCTTACTAACTTTAATGAAGTAGATATCTAGTCATCACTAATTTGTAGTAATTTTATAATTCTGCCCTCTACAAATATAGTCTACTTTTATGATATCATTTTAAAATAAACTAGTTAATTAACTTTTTCAAGTGATTAAAAAATTTTGTTTATCTTAAAGCTTTAAAATAAAGATTTCTAGAGCTTTTAAACAAATTGGTGGAATATACCTTTTAACTATGAAGAAAAATATAATAATAATGATAATTAAAAATCAAATGAAAAACTTGTGGTAGTAGTTACTTAATAGGAAAATTTATAAATTCTATCAATAATTAATGCTGATTCATAATAAATAATTTATTCATACTAAATATAATATTTTAAAACCATGAATTTAATATGTGATCCTTTTAGAAAATTAATATATTTAGTTAATGATTAAAGCCTTACCTTAGTATTTTCTTATAAATTGACTTTAATAACCAATATTTAAAATGCTTGTCTGAAGTAAACTATAGTTTCGTTTGATACTACTTATGTGTATTCTATCTGCCCTAATGATATTATTATATATAATGGTCTAAGTTTTAAGCAATAGTTTCCAAATATCAATTCAGGAATCAGAGAAGTCTCAAACTTTATAAACATTAAGTATAACAATTATTTCATTATAGTAAGTAAAAATAGTATTTAATTAGTTTAATTAAACTTTTAATCAAACTATAATGTTATCTACTAAATAAATTAAGATAGTAAATAACTTCAGAGTATGTAAATTACTTATGATAATAACTAAAATGCATACTTAAAAATATTATTGAGCTCGTACGATAGTATTTAATTTCTTAATATACCTTTATAATAAAAGAGTACATGCTTTATCAACATTTAGCAGCTTAGTAGAAACCTAGAAAATATTTACACAGATATTTCACTTCTTTAAAGTCTAACATCTTTACAAAGTTCAAGTCAAAAGCTTAAATAAATTGAGATATAATATTAAAATGGGTAATGCATAAGAAATATCGATCTTTAATCAATCAGTAGTTAAAATATTGATTAAAACAATTTAATTACACTAATTAGCAAATCAGAGTCTTCATCAACAAAAGTTTGCTGGCTAAATGTTGGTGTTTTCTCTCCATACATTTAAAATTTTTATTTGAAGAATATGAACTTATAAATTCAAAGCAATATTATCTTAAATGAAAATAAATAAATGAAAAACTTTTAAATGTTCAATATCACATTAGATATATAATAATCTTTAATACTATAGAACTATAACAAAGTTCTTTTGTAAAATTTAATAATCAGTAGCCAAAATTTAGGATTAAATTAAATAATAATTCAAAATTGTGGAATAGTTGTGATTGAATAAATCGAAATAACAAATATTCAGGCATTACAAGCAATATTTATGTTAATAAATAACACGAATGTGGTCATAAATAAAATTAGTATTTCTAAGAGTAATTCAACAAATATCTTTGAAATAGATAATAATTAAAATGTTAACATATCTGATTTCTTTATTTTTGATTCGAATTAGACACAAGGAATCTATATATAACTATCAAATAAAATAAATATCTCAAATATAAAAGTCTTCTCAGTATAATTTTCTTAAATTTTGAATATTTTAGGATCTGATATTGTTTAAATTTAGTCTGTTAATGTTGATAATTCAACTTAACTTCAATTGATATAGATAAAACCTTATAAATAGAAAAACAATTAATACTTAACTGAATATTACTCTTTATAATAATTTAATTTGATTAATTCCACAAATGTGTATTTAGATTTTTAGGCTGATGCAATCAAAATTTCAGATATTCATATCTACCAGTTAAGTGTAATCAGCAGCTGTTTCTCAATTGTAGCAGGGCAGTTAAATATTAATAAAATTTAAATATAAGATTCAAATATTGCTAATAATTAAATTTAATAAACATATGAATCATCACTTTTACAGATATCATAATACTAAAATTGTACTATTTAAGATATCTTTTCCACTAACAATAATATAACGCTATTATCATTGAATTAGCAAGGTTTTACTGGCAGCACTATATTATCATCTTTCTAAATATAAGATTTTACTATTCAAAATTCTTTGATGTAATTGGTCAGTATAGATTTTATACAAATAGATAATTTTAAAGTTTAAAATGTCTATGTCTTTGATAACCCTAACTCATCTATTTTACTAATAAAAAATTGTAAATAAGTAGTCATAACTAATAGCAAGTATTATAACAATGTAAATGTAAATGGGTTTGGTGGAACAATTTATTCTATAGATAATCAAAATCTTTAGATAATAAATTCTCTTTTCTAATAAAATAAATGCTTACATGAAAATGGAGGTTCCTTAAGTATTATTAACACAATGCTAATTGGAAATGTATTAATACAGGATAGTGTGTTTCTTGAAAATTATGCTTAACTTTCTACTGGAGGAGCTATAAGCTTATAAAATACAAATTTATCTTTGAAAAACACTACTATTTCATAAAATGAAGCTCTAATAGGTGGAGGAATATTTTATAAATCTGTTGTACCTGATTTCATTTTAGATTTAGAAAAAAGAGTTGATAACAATAATACTATAAGTAAAAATATTGCAAAATTATATGGCAATAATTTAGGTTCTACTTTGAGGAAAATATAAATAAATTCTAATGATATAAAAGCATCTGACAATTCAACTAAATCTTAAAATGAAAATGATATTATAATTATAAATCATTTTAAAAGTGGGGATGAAATTTATTTCCAAAAAATATAATTGATTGATGAGGAGAATAACCCTTTGTAAATATCTAAATCGACATAGTATGAGAGCCTTACGTTTAGTGATGATGTCCTAGCAATATTACAGTAACTTAGTGTTTCATTTTAATGGGAACAGTCAAACTAACAAATACAGTGTATTGGATAGCTCGAGACAAAATAATATGTTGAAAATGGTAGTTATTAATTGAATGCATAAGTAATATACAAACCAAATAGTTAAATGAATTTACAAATAGTTTCAAATATCTTCCCTTAGCTTATGGATTCAAGTGGAAATACTTATCTAAAATAAGGATAGCTAAGCAAAAACATAGTTTTCAATTTTGGCGATTGCTAGGTAGGACAAATAATTAAATAATATAGCAGTTCAATAATTTGTGAATATTGTTAAGAGGGTAAATATTCTTTAAATAAATAAGATACTGAATGTTAGGCATGTCCAGATTCAGCTGTTAAATGCTTCAAAAATACAATTTTGTTAAAGAATGGATATTGGAGAAAAAATGAAAACACAGATGTAATATCTTATTGTAATTTAAATCCTGTTGTCTGTTAAGCAGAATCTCCTAATTCAAAAGTATTTTATTTTTTTTCAAATAAAAATTTCATTTCTCAGATTTAATAGAATAAAATTCAATTAAGCAAATCAATAAATAATATGTTTATTTTAAATTTTAAATAATTTCGAAATAAAAAATATGTTGATTAAATAAATATAATCCCACATATTAATACATCGTTTAAAAATTCTTCAGTTAGATGAAATTTCAATTTTTAAAATTGAATTGAAATTAATTTTGGATATTATTTAACTTAGTTATTTATGAAAACTTCATAAAAATAGATTTTTATTTATGCTTTAGTAAAAAAAAAATATAATTTCTACAATAAATAAATTGTTAAAAACAAGCATATTAATATTTTAACAAATTTAATAAAAAAAATAAGCAGTTAAATTTAAATTGTTTATTAGGGTTAATCTTAAAATTTATTTTTTCAATATAAACTAACTAATATTGAAAATTTAAAAAATTAAGTAAATAATTATCAATGACAAAATATAAGACCTATTTTTATTTAATATTAAATATTTATTTTTTTTCAAAAAGTAATATTGTTCATAGGGATATATGGGTCCACTATGCTAATCTTGTGATGTTTATGGAGAAATATGGGGAAGTAAGTATTCTGAAATATTTAGTCCTGGAAAATGCTATAGATGTTCTGAAAATTTGATAAATATGATTATAGTAAATTTATTATTTTTCCTTCTAATTTTCCTATATGTATTTATCCTATTGAAAAACATGCTATCTAAGTTATAGGCTAAGATAGCCGGATATTTTATCAACAGATCAGATATATTATATTTAGGATCAACACGTAATTTTTATAAATTAAATACTGCTATTAAATTATTTTTATTTAAATAGTAAAAACTTCAGAAAAGTCACAAATTTTATCAAAGATTTTTACAGACCATCTTTAAATATTATCTTTATTTAGCTTTTTTTCAGTAAATCTTCCTAGCTATTTTAAAGTATCATTATTACTATCTGGTAATTCTTTGAGTGTAACCAGTAAGTCTATTGATTGTTTCTTCTCAAAGTATGATGCTTTAAAACCTTTATGGTTTTATCAGATAATATGGTCTTTACTCTTACCTTTTTTCTTATTTATTTTTTATTTGGTTTGTGGTTTTTTATTGTTATTATGCAAAAAAAATCGACTAATTCTTAATTATAAAAGAACAGCGTTTATCTTCATTTATCTTTACTTTTTTCCAACTGTTGTTACATAGTTGAGTAGGTCTTTGAATTGTGTAAAAATAGGAGATGAAAGCTATCTAGATTTAGATTTAAATATTAAGTGTTTTGATAAGGAACATCATTTACTTTATGTTATTTACTTTTGCATACCGATGCTATTTATTTGGATAGTATTGTTGCCTTTGCTATTATTCTTAAAAATCAGAAAAGGAAAACAAAAATAATGGTCTATATTTATTGAAATGAAATATTCAATTATATTTGCAGGATAAAAGGAAAAGTTTTACTATTGGGAGTTTGCTAAGCTAGCCTTTAAAGCAATTATAATTATGAATTCAATTTTATTTCAATAAAATATTCTTTATAAAGTATTTTTTTTTCTTTTATAACTAAAAAAATTTTAATTTATCTAAATATTTATTTAAACTTTTTGAATAAAAGGTATCTCTGATGAACGCAGTCATTCTATTCTAATTATATTTAACTACTAAATACAGACCATTTATCAATGAGAATTTTAATAATCTACTTTAAAAGTCAGTAATTCTTTGTGCTTTATCACTAAACTTGATTTCTGTAATTTCAGCTGACTTAAATGCTAATTTTATTATATATACACTGCTAATGGCTATATTAATATTCCCTAATTTGAAATTCCTCATTTAGTTAATATTAGGAATGTTTGTTATTACTCTGTCAAATGATGAGAATAAAAGAAATAAGATTTAAAATGTTTTATTTTACTTAAAAAATAAATTTCCTTAATTATTAGAAAATGTTTAAGTTTATAACTAAAATAAGATAAAATCTCTCATGAAACTAAAAAAAGTATAAAAAAAAATAAAAGTGCTTGTTAAATTTTTAAAAGGATATAGTCTTTATGGTTAAGAATCATTTTAATAGCTATTTAACATTTAAAGCACATAAATACCATAATCTTCTATTCCACCTTAACAAGAACTAAAATCACCATAACAAATAGATAGATTTATTCTTTAAGATATGAATGAATTAAATTTCAAAAGTAACTTTAAAAAAATAGATTCTTTTAAAAAAATGAGAGATAGATGGTCTTATTATTCTAGAGTAACTAAATCAAATACACTCTGCAAATAAATATCAAACGATTAAGATATAATTGACAGTTAAGAAGATAGGTCACCTTAAAGTAGATTTACCAACATTTTAGAAAGTGCAAGATCAAACGAAGATTAAGTATAGCTAACCAAAGAATTTAATATGTTGATTGATAAAAATAACTGAAATAAAAAATTAAAAAAGTATACTTATAAATAAGTATTTAGGCTATTGTTTATGATTTTTATTTGTAAAATTTTTTTCTAATAAATTAAAAATTTATTTAAAAAAAACCCTTTTTTATTTATTTAATTTAGTAAATATTCTAATATAATATACCTAAAATACATTAGATAAATATCTGTAAATGAAAAATTTGAGATTGATTTTTATTAAAAAATTATAAATAAAACCTATGTAGATAAAATTAGAACTTATTCATAATTGTTTTCTTATAAATACTAATTTTTCCTTTACTTAAACTAAAAGGACTGTCTATTAGTTTAATCAAAATTTTATAACTTCTCAAATATTACATTCATATTTACATATTAATTTTGATTCAACATAGCATTGCTGTTATTTAGGAATTATATGTATAAAAACAAAAATCAATAAAAAACCTCTTGAAAATTAGATTAATTTGAATATGTGTATAAATTTTTTTTAAAATTAGACATTAGATTTATAATTAAATTAAAATAATTTTGAATTTTATAAAAAAATATCCTTCATCCTAATTAAGTGACATATTCTCTAAAAACAGAAATCCCCACAAATTAAATCAGCTTAGAATTTCTCTGATTTAGGGATGTGTGATTTGCCTCATATTCTGATTTTTTATTCATCCTTAATTGGCTAATTGTATAATAAGTTTTTTTCAAGAAAATACAAATAAGCAATTCAATAAAGATTTTTTTATATTGAAATATTTTTTATCTACCTCTTTCATAATTATTCAAAAAACTGAGACACATAAAGAATATTTCAATTTTTTTTACTGCCATTTATGATTTTACCTTCTTTTGGTTAAACCATAAATGTATAAAACAAAATGCTTGAAAATGAATGATTGGTTCATCAGAGAATCAAATAAAATTGCAATTTTTTGCCCATAGTCTTTTCTTTAATTAGTATTGTATTATCTTTTCTATTTATATGTTATTTAGTGTGACAAATTTTGTACTCATCTTAAAGTTGAATGTGGAATATTTTTGGTTTATTTAAGGATCAATAGTGGCTTTTCTTAGCAAAAGCTGATGATTATTTTAAAATCTTTAAATTATTTAATTTTAATAGCCCTTCTCCATACCCATAATCTATTATGCACAGTTTCTTATATATTTTATAAAATAGTATTAAATAATTTTTAATAAATATAGAAAACCTAACTATAGATATGATAATTTATTACAATAATATATTTTCAAAAATTTAATACATTAGTAACCTATATTTCATTAAATTTATTATAAATAATTATAAATGAATCAAAAAGAATAAAATTAGCTAAAATAGCCTATGATATGGGAAAATTATTTTTAAAATTAAATTATTTTCATTCTTAATACTTAGAATTGATAATTAATTTTTATATTCAATAATGTATATTCTTTTATATCTTATTTGTTATTAAATTGATTATTAATTGGAAAGAAATTATCTAATTTTATTTAATTTTGAGGTAAGAGAAAAAAGGATTATGAATATTTAAAAATTAATTAGTAAAAAAATAAAAGAAATTAAATATAAATAAATAGATGGGTTTCTTCTTCAATTTAATTATCATAATATCTTCTTTAAAATTATGTATTTGTGAGTAATGCTAAGTCAACGAAATTTACTCTCTTATTACTTAATCGTGCCTTAAATGCTCTGATAACTGTTTAAAATGTTTTAATATCAATGAGGATTCGTGTATAAATTGTTAACAAAATCTATTTAAAAGCTCTATAAATAGTTCTACTTGTATAAAATAATGTTAAGAAGGTGAGTTTTTAAATGAAAATCAATAATGTGTGAAGTGTAGAGTCTTTGGATGTGTTAAATGTGATGCATAATAAAAATGCTATTAATGTGATTAAAATTTGGAACTAGATTAAGATACTAATATGTGTGTATTAATGAATGATATTTGTCCATTTTTTAAAAATTTTATTTAGGGTCACTCAAAACTAAAACAATGTTAATAAGAATGCTCACCTAATTTTTACTAAAATATGGATGCTTAAATCTGTGAAGAGACTGTAAAATGCATATAAATTCAAGAAAGCTAAAGATTCTCTTTTGACCAAGTAATAATAGAAGTTTAATCAATTAATCAAAATCAATATTTAATTTCAGCAAATGGCTGCACTTTTGCTTTTGTAGACAGTGATTGGAATATTATTAGTGTATAAATTCTTTAAGATTTATTAGATTACGATGATTTATATATATCAAATGGTAAAGAAACTAACAGAAAAAGCTTTATAATTGGAGATTAAGGAGGATGTACAGCAGGAAGTAGATTAGTAGTTATGGATTTTAAAACATAAAAAATATTGTTTGCTTAAGAAAATACAATCTATGATTACTATCTTTTATTGGCAGATTAGATAAATTAAGTTGTGTTTTTATCTACAACTGCCAATACAAACACTTTTGTTTGGTATGATGCTGTTAATAGAAATTTAAATTCATTAGATATTGGTTTTAAATTTATTTATTTTTTCTTTAAGTTTCAAAATAACACTTAAACTTCTTACATTATTGAATGGTAGGACAATTCATTTTCAGTAAAATTTTAAAAATATTTTAAATTTTATGTTAACTAAATTTATATTTATTAATTAAAGTTTGCATATTTGCTTGAAGATAGATCAATAGCAGTAAAAGATATCAATTCATAGTAAGATTTTCAAGATTATTATCAATTTAATTAAAAAAATGACTACTATATAGCAGCTTCTTTTGATTTTTTTGGCATATTAACAATTTAAAAAATTACTGTTTCATCAGATGCGATAAATGTAACATCATAAATAGAATAATTTTAAAATGATCTCTATCAATATTATTTAATTTATTATTCAGATTTGCTTAATTCGATTATATATTTAAATTATCAGGATAATAATTTGCAAATGATTATTTTAAATGACTTATCTGACTAAATAATTTAAAGAATCAATTTGACATCTTCATAAGTGGATTATTTTCAAGTTTTTGAAGATAAAAAACAAAACTTTACAATGATTTTTATATATTCTAATAATTTTTAAATATTTAATTTAACATAATTTTTAGTCTAATAGAATCAAGGCTAAGAGTTTATTAATAATTTCCTGCCTTTGAATTTTATATTCATTTCTAAATTATCAAAAATTATAAATGTAATATATTAGCAAGATAGTACTATGGATGTAATTTTATCTTAAAGGCTTTATTAAAATAGTGTTAATCAATAATAAATAAGATTAAAATATAATCTTACTGATTATACATACAAAATTAACTATTTAAATCCATATTAATCTGAAACTTTATATTTTGATTAAAATTTAATTTAAAACTAAAATTAATTAGCTGTGACTTTAGTAAATAAGTATAAAAAAAACTAATTTTACATTTTAGATGGTTATTAAAATTTTTTAAATTAAACTTTCGCAATAGTAGTTATATAAGAATCTGTTTAAAATTATTAAAAGATTCCTAAAATCAATACAAGAATTTTAAACTTAACATCATAAACAAACAACTTTCTGCAACAATATTAGTTTTCAGCATAAATTGATAACAAATATATTATACTTTAGTAATAAATAGGCTAAATTATGTATGAATATATTTTTGATATACAATAAGAAAAATATATCTTATAATATAACTACCAAATATCCTTAGCCTAAAATGCATTTAGTTATAATAAAAAAAGAAATTTATTGATAGTTTAAAATGTAAAATAGATTTATAACCTTAGCAGCACATAATAACTATTAAATTATGATCAACTCAAATTATTTTCGCTAGATAATTACATTTTAATTAATGACGATTATTTAATATATACTATTTAAAATAGCTAAGCATAATTAATCTTGTATTTGTTAGATTTTTCAACCATATAATTTACTTAAATATTCAATTTTTAATAATCTAAAATAAAATCTTTTTGGACACTTTACAGCTCTTCATTATAACCTGTAATTTTTAATGATGATATTATCTATTTCTGTTAAACTAACTCTTAACCAATTTGTCAACCTTTCTCTTTAAAAATAAAAAATTTTATAATGTAACCCGCTCAGTTACAGCTTTATCCTATTAATAACCCTGCTACTACTTATTAAAAGACAAATGAAATATTTATATTTTATTATGGAGTAATATTGATATGTTCGTATGATTTATAAAATTAGATTTGGTTAAATCTTGGAATTTAATACCCATCCAATACATTAATTACTTCATAAACTATTTTATAAAGTGACAGATATGTATTTTACTCTGATTAAATCTATTTCTATAAATTTGACATGGAATTAAAATAATTTCAAATTATAGAATCTTAAATAACTAATAAACTTTTAAAATATTAATAAATAATTAACTTTTATACATTGAATGGTACTTCAATTATAAAAAAGTCAGGAAATATAATCAACACAGATAATATGATTGTAATTAAATCAAAATAAGAAGATAATAATTTTATAGGTTAAGTATAAATGGATGACGTGTAATACCACTTATTCTAATCACAGAATGGAGTTTATTGGCATAAAAATTTACTAAATATTCCTTTTTAGATACTAAATTTAACTTCAAACTAAAATCTTTAAGATATTTATTTTGAAAGTCGCTAAAATTTAGTAGCTATATATGATTAAAGTTCTTAATCAATTATGATTTATGATTTAATAAAACAAATTGCTTTATTAAATTAAGTTTAAATTAACTTTAATTTTAATTTATTAATTAAGATAGTTGATTGGAGTATCTATTCATTTTTCTATATAAATGGCTAAAATATATTTCTTTATACTCCTTAAAAAAGTAATAATAGTCAATAAATAGCTTAATTAGACTCAAATATTTTAGAATATTAATACTGCTTTATGTAAAAAATAATAGTTGCAAAAACTTAAAAATAAAGTGTATTTATTGTTAAGGTATTTAATTATCAAAAATATATTTTTTTAATGATATTTTTAAATGAAAAAGGTAATAGATGGAACTAAAATCTAAGTTAATACTAAATTTTCGTACTTAAATTCATAGATTGTTTTATAGCTTAAGTTTACTTTATTGTGTAGTGAAAATTTGTTGATATTTTATTCTCCTGTAGTAAAAATTAAAGATTTACTAACTGGTTTAGACTCCTAATATTTTTAATCAGTAATTTACTAATTTTAATTCTATTTTATTAAGATTTAATATTTTAAAAATATAGGTTAATAGCCTGCCGCTTTAAAATTACTAGCAAAATATTCCAATAGTAAACTCTAAAGAATAACTTGTAATATGTTTTGTAAGCTAAGCACTCACCTAATTTTATAGAAAAGATTTTAGAAGCATATTTTAATTATTTGATTACAGAACAAACAATACAAACGTCTATTATGATTTAAAATATAACACCCTTATAGGAATTACTGGTGTTATAAAATAAATTAATGTAATAAATATTCCTGGAGACAAAGTATTATTTACATACAATACACTTAATTAATTTTAATAAGGAGCTACCTACTTTTTTTAGGACTAAACAAGTTTAATTTTAGTTGACTCAACACCCACAATATATCTGTTTAACTATCAATCAAGAGAAATAAATACATTTAACACATTTATTAAAGATACCTAAGGTATTTAGATGGATGAAAATAAAAATGTAATTTTCATGTACTCATACCAATTTATTTATGCTTTAAGCTATCCTGGAATGTAGCATATTGAAACTTTTTGTTTACAATAGTATAACTAAACAAACATTCTTAGCTTATATATAAATGAAATGCTTTCAGTAATGGTAGTCTAAACATCTACTACTTTTCTTGCATTTGATTTAACTGAAGTACTTTATGCAAGTGAAACTTCACTATTTTAATATTAAAACATCTAAAATGTATATTTAAATAATGAATACTAAGTTTTTTACAGTCTATCTAATCTCTCTTTAAATTTGTTCAAAAATGCTTAACTTGTAGATACATTGCTGTTTGAGCCATTTGGTTATAACAATTATCCTTACTTCACAGAACCTATTTTAATATCTACAAATTAATTCATTTACATCACATTTAATTAATTAAACATTATAGAAGTAGATTTAAAAACTAATTCTTTAATAAAGCAATTTAAAATTACTTTAAATAATACACCTGATAATTTTTTTTATGATTAAAATCAAAATCAAATATTTTTATTATATAAATATCAATTAAGTGTAATTAAACTCTAAACACAGGAATTTAAAGAATCATTTCTTATTAACTTTGAAGACGGTGATATTTAAAATGCCTTCATCTGCAGTTTTTTTATTGTGATTCCTTCTGACAACTACATCTATGTATACAATATTTAATCGAACTCAATTAATAATATTGTATTACCTGATTTAGGTTAAATTTAGCTCATTTTTAAATTACTTGTAAAATAATTTGATACCTAATAAAATGGTTGGTGGTAAATTCCTTTTGAAGATTTTAAAAGATTTAATACTAATGATTGGATAACAATATCAGAATATACAAAAAATATTTTTGTTATTTAAAAACAGGATAATGGATATATATTACTAATTGCTGATTTGATCAACTTAGAAATAACTTAAAAATATAATATAATTTAGTAAAAGGTTATGAATATTGTAAATGATCCATTTAAATAATTAATTTACATTGTGAATAATGAAGGTATTACTGATATATTTAGTTATACTTTAAAATATATTGCTTCAATATAAAACCGTTGTTTAAAACAAGCATTTATATCTTATGATATAAATTTTGTATATTCAATCTGCCCTAATGATATCATTGTATATAATGGAATTAGTTTTGAGTAGTAGTTTCCTGCAATAAATTATGGTTTCTCTGAAGTAAGCAATTTAATCAATATGAGCTATAATAACTATTTGATTGTAGTCTCAAAAAATAAATTATCAATTATCCAATTAAAATATAATGACACATTTACTATCGTTTACGAATATAATTAAGAAAATGTATATGTAAATAATTTTTAGCTTCTTAAAGACACTAACAATCAAACTTATGCATCACTAATAATTTCAAATTTTAAAAACATTTCTTAAATACAGTTACCTTTAACTTAAAATAACTTATGCTCAGTTAGAATTGATTAGCAAAATAGAATATCTGAAAATATTTATACAAAAAATACTTTAGATTCAATAACTCAATCTTTGTAGACTACTAGTTAAATACTTTCTTTAATAGAAATAGTATATCTTGACGGGTAATTTATACAATAAACAGATTTTTAAATATAGAATTAGAATGTTGATTCTAAATATCCACTCAACTTAAGATTGTTATCTTAATATTAAAATAAGATTTTTTGGATTAATGAAATACTTTTTTCTTATCAAATAATTAACTTACTATTTAGAGAAATGTCTCTTCAAGTAATGGGATAAATTAATTTAAATTTAAATAATACTATGAAATACTATTCAATGTTTAATGTTTCTTTAAATTTAAATGGCTAGTTTAGCCTGTAAAATTTTGATAAGGTATATTTAAGTTAATTATCAATTTAAACTGTGGGTAATAGCTAAATTATCATTTCTAATTGCTAGAGAGTCATAATCGATTAATTATTCTTAAAAAATATAAGCAGGAATTAGAATTTTATATTTACCTTAAGCAATAATACAAACGTTGTAATTAATGGAATCTTTCTATCTGATTCAATCTCAAGTAATATTTTTTAGATTAGTCTCAGCAAATTAGTGAATATTACAAATATTAATATAAATAATTGCTCTAATTTATAAAACATATTTTATTTATAACAAATAACTAATTTAAATATAGTTAACACTATTATAAATCTAAGTTAGAATTCTTCAATTTACTTAATATAAAGTACAATTTTATCATTTATTTAGTAAATTTAAACTTAATAATCAAAGAATAATACTATTTTATAGATCTAAGAGTAAGATGTAATTACAGTATAATACCTATGTGATACTTTATTTTTAAATGAAATAGAGCTTTTAAACTCTGTAGATGCTAAATTCAATATTTAAGCTAATTCAATTTATATCTAAGATTTAAGTATCAAAAATCTTGAAACTTCCTTTACAGTTTTTAATATGTAGGCTGATAAAATAATTATAACTAACATAAATATGATAAATATCAAGCCATAAGTTTAAGGACTGAAATTAAACTTTATTAATATTTAAAGTTTTACTGATACATAGATAACTAACATAAAATCTAATAACAGTTAAATTTCATTACTTTCTATTAATTAATAAAAAATTGGAGGAAATGCTATTCTTTCTTAAATAATGTTTATGGATATATTTATCTTTGAAGATAATCCCTTATTATCATTTAATCAATTATAATAAATTATACTGGAAAATATTTTAATAAAAAATGTAGTTAACTCAGACAACTAATACTCATCTATTTTTTACATATAAAATTGTGAAACTGTAAAAATTATAGATAGCTAATTTACTAATAATACAAACAGTAACGGTCCAGGTGGAGTCATATATGCTATTGAGAATAAATAAATTACAATTCAAAATTCAAAATTTTGGCTTAACACATGCTAATAATAAAATGGAGGAGCGATTTACATTTCAAATAAAATTATTTTGGGAGTTCTCTTTATTCATTCAAGTTAATTTATAGAAAATAAAGCACTTCTTTCCTCTGGAGGAGCAATTTATCAATAAAATATTAATATAAAAATACATAATTCAGAAATATCTTCTAATTAAGCTTAAATTGGTGGAGGAATTTATTATTCTTAAATTATCCCAGACTTTCTTATTGATTTAAATCATGGAAATTCCTAAAACAATACTTTTAAGCATAATGTTGGACACATTTATGGATAAAATTTTGGTTCTACTTTAAGAAAGGTGTAAATTGATATAGAAAATATAGAAGTACCAAAAGGTAGTATAAAATCCTATGCAGATGGTGATATTTATATTTATGATTTTAAAAGTGGAGATTAAATTAACTTCAAAAAAATATAATTGCTTGATGAAGAGGGAAATCCTATTAAATTTGATAACCTTGGTTCTAATAATCAGAATTAACTTAGTAGCGATGTATAGTCATTAATATAGTAAATAATTATTTCTTTAGGTTGGGATCAATAAAATGAACAAGTGTAATGTATTGGATAGCTTCAAACAAAATAATTTTCTGATGGAGGTTATAATTTAGCTGTTTAATTGTTTTATAAGCCAATAGCTAATACAATACTCAAAATATAGAGCAATATATTTCCTTAACTAAAAGATTCATAAGGAAATATAATAGTAAATGCTGGATAAGTAGAAATGAATGTTAAAATATACTTAGATTAATGCTCAGTTGGTGAAATATTTACTTAATATGGAAATTCTATAGCTTGTGAGTAATGCCCTGAAGGCAAATATTCTTTGAGTTTAAATGATAAAGAATGTAAAGAATGTCCTGATTCAGCAGTGAGCTGTATTGGTTCTAATATTTAATTAAAAAATGGCTATTGGAGAGAAAATGAAAATACAGATAATATTTTATACTGCAACTTAAATCCTTTACCATGCTAACCACAACTTTCTACATCTAAAGTATATTAATATTGATACTTATTTTTATTTTAAATACAAACTTTTCTAGATTTTTTTATTTTAAATAGAAATTATTATTTTTAAAGGCTAAAATATTTTAAATAATGTTCACATTTTTAATATTTATTAACTAAAAAATATTAAGTTTAATTGTGACGAAGGTTATAAAGGGCCGCTTTGCTAGTGCTGTGATGTTTATGGTGATATATGGGGAGAAAGCTATGCATAAATGTTTAATCCTGGATATTGCAACAAGTGTTCACAGAATAAAACCAAAATCATAGCTTACAACTTATTTATATTCATTCTAATTTCTTCATACGTGTTATTTATTTTAAAAAGAATTATAATGCAGCTAGAAGCCAAGATTATGGGCTACTATCTAAATAAATTAGATATGATTTATTTTGGATCAACATGTAAATCATATTTTATTAATTAAAAAACTTTTTAATTATTTTAAAAAAGTAAATTAATCTGATAGATCTTAAATTATATCAAAGATTCTCACCGACCATTTACAAATATTATCTTTTGTATGTACTTTTACAGTAAACATGCCAGTTTCTTTAACTATCCCTATTCAAATATCAGGAAACACATTCAATATGACTAGTAAATCTATTGACTGCATATTTTCAAGCTATCCAAATTTATAACCTCTTTGGCTATTCTAATCTCTATGGTCTTTCAGTCTACCCTTAGGAATATCATTTTTATATTTACTGATTGGAATTATTTTTAATTTTTTTAAAAAAAATATATTTATTAAATACTTAAGAACAGCTGCTTTATTTATTTACTTTTATTTCTTCCCAATGGTAATTAATCTTGCAAGTCGATCAATTAACTGTATTTCTATAGGAGATAAAAAATATTTAGATTTAGATTTAAGTGTCAAATGCTTTGATGTAAATAAGCATAAGCCTTATATCCTTTTCTATAGTTTGCCGGTTATAATAATATGGGGAATATTAATTCCTATTTATTTGTTTTATAAAATACACAGCACTAAATAAAAAAACAAGTCAATATTTATAACAATAAAATATTCTTTCTTTTTTGCTGGTTATAAAGATAAGTACTATTATTGGGAATTCTGGAAACTATTTTATAAAGCAAATTTAATTTTTATATCAGAATTACTGAAGCAAAATATTTATATAAAGGTAAGCATTAATTTTTAATTACCAAATAACTTTTAATATCAAAAAACCATTTGAATTTATTTTATTTTATCACAACTTATTTTTTAATAAAACATCGAATTATTTTTATATTTTAAGAAACAATATTTACTACCTTGTTTTATTGAATTCTACTCACATCTTAAATAAGTAAATAAATAAAAAATATCACTTTTTTATGAAAAATTATATAAAAATAATTTGATTTTAGATATTTATTTAATGAGAAAATTAAGTATACTATTTGATAGTATTAAATTGAAAAATGCACAAATAAAAAAATTGCAAATATTCTCTTAAAATCTAATTAAATTATTAATATATTTTTTAATTAAAAAATATTTTATAATTTTATAGGTTGGAATTATGAATCTTGCTTTATTGTTTTAATTTTACGTTTTAGTTAAAACTAAACCTTTTATTAGAGAATACTTTAATAATTTGTAGTAAAAGTCTATAGTTCTAAATGCTTTTTCTCTGAATTTATGCTTCATTCTAATAGTTGGAGACTAAAATGGATTAGCTTATTAAATGACATTGATTTTGATAGTCACTTTTGCTAATCTTTTTTATATATTTATTTTATTAATAGGATTATCAAGGTTATTAATTCCTACTTCAAAAGAAGATAGAAACATCATTTAAAACATCATTTTTTAAATTAAGAAAAAATATCCATAATTGCTAGATGTTTAATTATAAAACAAACAAAAGATAAAGTCACTGCTAAAGTTAAGGAAAGTTAAATGCAAAATAAAATAATTAATGAAATATTTAAAGGCTTATGATTTTTACTCCTCCTAATCTCTACAATCGTTTTTTAATATTAAAAAAAACTAGGATGTTTCTTTATCACCTTAGGCATAATAATTTAATTAAAATTTGTCATCAGAAATATCAGATGAAAAACACTTACTTTTCAAAAATAGTAATTCTATAAAAAAGCTAAGAAACAAGTGGTCTTATTACACTAGAAATACGAAATCAAATTAAATATGTAATTTATTCTTTTTAAACTAATAAAAATAATTTTAATAATTAATAAATAGCTTTAAGAACATCTAATTTACATTTTCCGCCAAATAATTATGAGAAGGATGATTAAGTTATGGAAACTCAAAATTCTTTATAAAGTGTTAAAAATAGTAGCAACATAAAATTTTAAATTTAGCTTTCTGATCATTAAAATTGATCATTTATTTATGTTGTATTTACTTTAATTCAAAATTAAAGCATAGGTATTTTTAGTTTTGTAATTATATTAACTCAAAAACATACATATCATTTTCTTTTTATTTTTAAAAAAATATTTTTTCATATTTTTTGTTATTAAAATTTTTTAATATTATCTATCATCAAAAAAAAGTTTTGTAATTTAATCTATTAAAACGAAAATATGACATATATTTTATAATTAATATATTTTGTATAGATAACATAAATCTTAAGCAAGTATAATTTTTCATATATTATTAGGTATGTATTTTTTTTTAAATTAGAAAATATTAAATATTTATATTATTTAAAAATAAGTAAAAATAATTTGTATTACTATTATTTTTTTTATCATAATCAATAATGACAATTTAAAAAATATTATTTCTTATTAATTTTCTTTCAACTTTAACAGCTATACTAACTATATTTTGATCTTACAATATAATATTAAAATTCTAATAGAACAATAGCTTAAAAAAATAAGTATATTAAAAAATGAGAGTCTTAATAATTGCTTAAATTATTTTTATTCTAAACAGAATTTGTTTTTCCTTTTAATGTCAATCAAATTAAATATACTCCTTAGCAAATTAGTCTTGTTTATTATGCTCTAAAGAGTGTTAGACATGTTTTAATACATAATCATCTTCCTGCATAACCTGTAATCAAAATCTATTTAAAAGCTCCAATAATTAGTCAACCTGCGTACAAAAATGCTAAATGAATGAATTTTTAAATGAAAGTAAAGAGTGCGTAAAATGTTAAGTTTATGGATGTATTAAATGTGATGAAAGCTAAAAATGCCTTTAATGTGATTTAAATTTAAAGCTTGATTTAGCTACTAATCAGTGCGTAATTATGGAAAATGTTTGTCCATATTTAAAAAGCTTTATTTAGGGTGCACCAAATCTTTAAAACTGTTAAAAAGAATGTCCACCAACCTTTTACTAAAATATGGAGGCTTAGACTTGTGAAGAGACTATATAATGTACATAAATTCAGGAAAGCTAGAGTTTAACTTTTGATCAAAGGGTAATAGAAGTTTAATAAATTAATTAAGAATAATATTTAATAGCTGCAAGTGGTTGTACTTTTGCTTTAGTAGATACTAATTGGAACATAATAAATGTGCAAGTTATGTAAAATTTAGATAATTTTGAAGATTTATATGTTATAAATGGAGAAGAAAATTTAAGAAAAAGCTTTATTGTTGGAGATTAAGGGGGATGCTCTGCAGCTAGTAGATTAGTAGTTGTTGATTTTAAAACACTTTAAGTAGTATTTTAATAAAATAATACAAACTACGATTATTTCATATAGTATGTGGATTACATAAATCAAATAGTATTTTTTTGTTCCACTTATGGAGATAATATTATGTGGTATGATGCTATTAATAGAAGCCTAAACCAATAAAAATTTGGAACAATAAATTTTTTTTTTTTTAGCTATATTGGAACAATTTAAAGCTTTCTCATATAGTCAGGAGATTCAATATTTTAAGTAATTTATTGTAGAATAATTTATTCCATCTTTTCATTCAATATATATATAAATAGATAGCAAGTTTGAAGTAAAATAGATCAATAGAATTTTTAAGTGTTAATTAAAAAAATTTAGATAATTAATATTTTACAAAAGTGCAATAATATGATGATTATCATATTCTATTTTCTTATTAAGAAGATTAAACTTTGACAATATCAAAAATTATGATACAGTAAGATCTAATAAGTATGCTATAAATAATAGTATAATATTAGAACGTATATAATATGTACAAGTTAGTCTACTATTCTCAAATACTTAATTCTATTATTTAATAAAATTAGCAAAATCTCAACTTAGAATTGCTAATGTTAAATAAATAATCAGATTAAATTATTGAAAAAATAAATTTAACATTATCAAAATTAAATTCTTTTTAATTGTTTGAAGATAAAGACTCTAACTCTACCTTAGCATTTTTATTTTCTGAAAATTTGCAAATAGTTAATATAACTAATATTTTAGCCTTTTAAAATAATAGCTAATAAGAAAGTATTTTATAATAATTTTAACCATTAAATTACACGTTTATTAATTAGTAATCAATAATTAATAATGTTAAAGTGTTTATAAATCTAAATGTTATGGATTTTTTCATATCATAAGTTTTATCTTAATTCTCTGCTTACAGATAGTTTATTAGGTTTAGATATAACCTTACTGATTATACGTATCAGATAAAATACTTAACCCCATACCAATTTAAAAATCTTTATGAATATGGCATATCTAGTTTAAATTAAAGTCAACAAGCTGTTACTAAATTGAGTACTACTAATAATAATAATAATTAAATTTATATTTTTGATGGTGAATAAGGATTTGTAAATTAAACTATCGGAGTTATTATCATTTAAGAATATGTTTCAGGCTATTAAATATTCCCAAAAATTAGCACTAAAGTTTTAAAACTAAATTAAATAGAAAGCACTTCATAAGAAACATATAAATTTGTAGCTTAAATAAATAATAAATATATTTTGCTTTAGTAATAAATTAACTAAATTGTTTATGAATTTTTATTTGACATATTTCTACAAAAACAGATACTATCATATAATTATGTGCTTGCTTTTGATTCTGAAAAAACTTAGTTCATTTATATTTAAAAAAGGAATATTTTAATAATTAAAAATATTCCTTAAATTTTTAATTTAAATAATACAGAATAATAAATAAATGATGGCTTTGATAATTTATATTTTCTTTATTATTTTATAATAGTGAATGAAGATATACTGATTTACTAATCTTACAATAATTAAGACTAACTAATTTTGAATAAATTAGATTTACAAACTTTTTAAAATACTTTAATATTTAATTTTGATTAAAGTTCAATTACACTATTTTGGACTATTGATTAATATTCAAATTATCCCCTTATTTTAGACGATAATATAATTTATCTTTGTGATGAAAATAAATATCAATTTTGTTAACCTTTCTCACTTACTGAAATGAATTTTATTATGAAAATTACCGAGTTATAACTACTACCTTTATATAATCCAATTGCTACATATTAAAAAACAAAAGAGATATTTATGTTTTACTATGGAACTATCTTAGTATACTCATATGATTTGCAAACCTTAACTCAGCTTAATCTTGGGTACTAATATCCATCTTCCTCAATGAAATAAAATCCAACTATTTTTTAAAATGATAGATTTGTATTTTACTCTGATTAAGCTTATTTGTATAAATTTGACATGGAACTTAAATAATTCTAAATAATAGAAGCCGCAACATATTCAATTTATTAGATTTAAGAGTAAATTAATTTTTATTACATAAGCGATAAATCTTATGTTAAAAAATCTGGAAATATAATCGATATTGATAATATGATCATTATCAAATCACAAGAAGAGGATAATAGTATAATTGGTCAAATATAAATGGATGGCATAGAATTACACATATTTTAATCATAGAATGGAGT
Organism: Tetrahymena malaccensis 436; assembly: GCA_000231845.2. Taxonomy (NCBI): domain Eukaryota; phylum Ciliophora; class Oligohymenophorea; order Hymenostomatida; family Tetrahymenidae; genus Tetrahymena; species Tetrahymena malaccensis. The sequence goes on from JH719963.1 coordinate 292,085, forward strand.
TTATTGGCATAAAAATTTGCTTAATACACCTTTTAAAGTAGTTAATTTTACTTCAAGTTAAATCTTTTAAGATTTATATTTCACAGACAGTATTAATTTAATAGCCTTATATGATATCAGCTGCAAATGTGTTCAGATTTATGATATGATAAAAAATAATGAACTTGTTAAAGTAAGTCAAGCAAACATTGAAAGTGATTTAATTATACCTATAAAAATATTAGATTGGTTTGAAACCAGTTTTGTATATGTGCAAGGAGCAATCATAAATATATTTAATTCAAAACTAAATTAATAAAGTAAATAAATCGCTTAGTTAGAATCTAACATAACAGAGTATTAATATTGTAGTTAGTAATAAATCATAGTTGTTAAAACTTAAAATTAAAGTTTATACATAATTAAGGTAATTTATGATTTAAAATAAAAATTTTAATGTTAATTTATTTAATAGGTTTTAACAGGAGTTTAATTATAATTAAATACAACATTTATATTTGTGGGGATATAAAATATTTTAAAGCTAAAATTTACTTTATAATGCACTGAAAATCTGTTAATAATTTATTCTCCTTTTTTGAAAATTATTGATTTGGACACTGGCGAAGATCAAGAATATTTTCAAAATGTAATTAATTAAAGTTTATATCTAAAATCTTTTTAGAAATTATTTTTTATCATCTAACAACATTAATTTTATTTTATTTTAGTTCTACTATTGGTTCTCTTATAATTAAAATTATCTTTAAAACATACCAATAATAAACACATAAGAACAGCTATTAATATGCTTCTTAGATACATAAATGAATTATTTTCAAAGAAATAACTTTACTGGTCTTTTTACTTTGTTCGATTACAGACAAAATAATACAAATATTTACTACGACTTGAAACATAATATATTGATTGGAGTAACAGGTATGACAAAATAAATTAATATCATAAATATTCCTGGAGATTAAATACTATTTACCTACAATACAATCAATTCATTTTTGTAAGGAGCTACCTATCATTATTTGGATGATGCTAGTATAATTTTAGTAGATTCGACTCCTATTATATATTTGTGCCGCTATTCATAAAGAAATATCACAAGATTCAATACATTTATCAAAGATACACAAGGAATCTAAATGGAATAGAACAAATAAATAGTCTTCTTATATTCATATTAATTTATTTATGCCTTAAAATTTCCAGATATGTAACTCATAGAAACATTTTCATTGCATTAATATAATCAGACAAATATTTTAAGCATATTTATAAATTCCCTTATTTCGATATTAACTGTGTAAACTAGTACTGCATTTATTAGTTTTGATCTTACAGAAGTACTTTATGCAAGCGAAACTAACTTACTGTAGTATTAAAAAATATAAAATATATACCTAAATGAGGAATATTAAGTGTATTATAGCTTATCAAATCTCTCTTTGAATTTGTTTAAAAATACATAAATTGTAGATACTTTACTATTTGAGCCATTTTAATAGAATATTTATCCTTATTTTACTGAACCAATTTTAATATCTGAAAATTAATTCATATACATTACATATAATTAATTCAGGCTCATTTAAGTTAACACACAAGACAATACCATAACAGAAATATTTAAAATTACTTTATAAAATACGCCTTATAATTACTTTTACGACTAAATACAAAATTAAATATTTTTACTATATTAGCAAAATTTGAGACTCTATGCTATTAGTTTCAACAATATAACTTTAAGCGAGGTATTCTTAACAAATATACAGGATATTTACATATCTTAATCTATCATCTGTAGTTAATTTATAGTTATGGCATCTACTAATATCATATAGATTTACAATATTTAAAACAATTTGATAGATATACTTGAATTACCTAATCAAGGTTAAATAAAGTTAATTTTTAAACTATTAATCATTTAATCTGAAAATGAGTTTTGGAAAACTCCTTTTGATAACTATGATCGAATTAATTCAAAGGATTAGATACAAGAAGGATAGCTTTTAAAAAATGTTTTTGTTCTTTAATAAAATAGCTTTGGTTATACTATGTTTGTTGTTGATTTAGTAAATAAACAAATAATTTAGTAGTAATCTATAACAGAATATATTGTAATCAACATTGTAAGTGATCCTTTTAAATAACTGATATATATAGTTAGCAATTAAGCTTCTACTAATATTTATAGTTATACATTATAATTTATAACATCTATTTAAAATCCTTGTTTAAAACAAGCAATCATAACTTATGATGCTAATTATATTTATTCTCTTTGCCCTAACGATATTATAATCTACAATAGAATAAGCTTTTAGCAATAGTTTTAAACTATAAATTAAGGAATTTCAGAGGCAAATAATATTGTAAATATGAACTATAATAACTTTATTATTGTTGTTTAAAAAAAAAAATTGTCTGTGTTATAACTGAGTTATAGTGACAATTTTTAAATTATTTACGAGTATTATAAATAAAATTTATTGATATAAAGTTTCTAGCTTATTAATGATTATAATAACTAAGCTTATGCTTCGTTGATTGTCACTAACTACGAAACTGTTTCTTAAATATAGTTACCACTCTCAAAAAATAAATTATGTTCTATTTAAATCCAATAAAAAAATAGAATATCTGAAAATATTTACACAAAAACTTTTTTAGATTAGCTGACTTTGTTTTTGAATACTACTAATTAAATGTTGTCATTAATAGAAATAGAATATTTAGAAGGATAAATTATATCATAAATTGATGTTTCAGCTTAACTTGAAAATATTGAACCATCACATTAAATCAGCTTAAGGTTATTTTCTCAAAATATGAGTAAAATTTATTGGATTAGTAATATTCAATTTTCTTCATATATAAAAAACTTATTTTTAAAATAAATGTCTCTAATAATTTAAACATAAATTGATCTGAACCAAAATAAGACTATGAACAATTTATAAATGATTGAAATTACATTAAATATAAGTAAATCAATCAGTTTATCAAATTTTAATAAAGTCTACTTTTAACAATTATCTATAGTAGCTCTAAGTTAAATCTAAATTACCATTTCTAACTGTAATTTAGTTGTTATAGACTAATTATTCTTGTAAGAAATTTAAATGCAAGATTAGTTTTTATTTGTTTTAAGCAACAACACTAATGTAATTATTAATGAAGTTTATATTTCTGATTTATCTGCTTATTCACTTTTCTAGATAACTTATAGCGAGTAATTAACAATACAAAATATAAACATAGAAAATTGTTCTCACTTATTGAATATATTTGATATCAAATAGATAAAAAATCTAACAATCATAAATACTTTCTTAAATAAAAATTCATTTTCTATCATATACTTAATATAAAGTACAATAACCTCATCTATTCAAAATATATTAATTTAGAATTGTACAAAAAGTGTTGTTATTTAAATTGAAGAGTAAGAGATTAATACTGTTTAATATCTTAGTGATAGCTTTATGCTAAATAATGTTACACTTCTTAATAGTATTGATACACTTTTCTCTTTTAATGCCTAAACAGTTTAAGTATCGAATGTCGTTTTAGATTTTGTTGAAGTCTCATAAACTATTTTTAGTATTTAAGCGAATTAAATAAGTTTAGATAACTTTAATATCACAAACACTAAACCATTATTTTAAGGAGATGGTAGCAAATTAGTAAATATAATAAGTTTCACTAATTGTTACATAAAGAATATCAATTCATTTAATAATGAAATATCAATGATTTCTATGAATTAACAAAAAGTAGAAGGTTATGCTCTTATTTCTTAATCAAAATTCATGAATTTCACAATATTAAATAACAATCCTTTGATATTTTTAAATGAACTTTCAAGTATTGAGTTGGAAAATGTTTTAATAAAAGATATTATAAATATATAAAATTTATATACTTCTTTATTTGTAATATAGAATTGTGATTCTATAACTATTTCTGATAGTCAATTTATAAACAATACTAATAGCAACGGTCCAGGTGGAGTAATATATGCAACTGAAAACAATTTGATCAGAATATTAAATACAAAATTTCAACTAAATTCCTGTATCACACAAAACGGAGGTGCTATATACATGTTAAATTTAATCCAGCTTGGCGTATTATAATTAGACTAAATATAATTAATAGGAAATAAAGCACTTTTTTCATCTGGAGGAGCAATTTATTTAAAAAATAATAATTTAGTAATGACAAATTCTGTGGTATCCTCTAATTTGGCATAAATTGGTGGAGGTATTTATTATACATAAATTGTTCCAGATTTTATTATTGATTTATAAAATGGAAATAAAAATAATAACACTTTTAAAGGTAATTTAGGATAAATCTATGGATAAAATTATGGTTCAACACTAAGAAAATTATCCATTGATTTAGATAATATAGAGGCATCAAATACAATTTTAAAATCTAATTAAGACTAAAACATTTTAATCAAATAATTAAAAAGTGGAGATTAGATACATTTTAAGAAAATATAATTATTGGATGAAGAAGAAAATCCTATGAGATAAGTAGATTATAATTCAACTAAATTTAACCAAATGAGTAATGATGTTCAAGCTTTTTTAGAATAAATAAGTGTTTAAATCACTTGGGAATAAGAAAATTAATAAATACAATGCATTGGACAACTTTAAACAAAATCATTTATGAATGGAGGTTTTAACTTAAATGTTCAAGTATTTTATAAGCCTATTTCAAATATGATTTTAAAAATAGTAAGCAATGCTTTTCCTTAATTTAAAGATTCAAATGGAAATATTTCAGTTATTGGAGGATAAATTGAATTAATTATTTAACTATCACTGGAGTAATGTTCAGTTGGAGAAATAGCTAAGTAATATGGTAATTCTATTGCTTGTGAGTCTTGTCCAGATGGTAAATACTCTTTGAGTTAAAATGATGATGATTGTAAATAATGTCCAGATTCTGCTGTAAGATGTATAGGTTCGAATATATACTTAAAAAATGGATATTGGAGAAAAAATGAACACACTGACAATATCTTTTATTGCAGTTTTAATCCTCTATCATGTAAACCAGAATAATCTACATCTAAAGTAAATTTAATATTTCTACTAGAAAATAATTAATTAAAATAATATGAATTATCAATCGAACATTTTTATATTTTTAAAATATTTAATATTTCTGACTCACATTTTAAATAATTAAAATATAAATTTATAACTTTATGATTAAAAAGTTTAATTGCGATAAAGGATATAAGGGCCCTCTTTGTTAAAGCTGTGATACATATGGTGAAATTTGGGAAACAAGTTACTCTGAAATTTTAAATCCTGGTACTTGCTATAAGTGCTAAGATAGCAAACCCTTAATTATAGTTTATAATTTGTCTATACTATTTTTTATTTTTTGCTATATTTTAACTATTTTAAAAAGAATCATTACTTAACTTGAAGCTAAACTTGCTGGATACTTTCTCAATAAATTAGAAATCATTTATTTAGGTTCAACTTGTAATATTTATTTTTAAAAAAAATTTATACCTTAATTTTTAATGTATAAAAGTAAGCTAACTTGATAGATCTTAAATTCTATCAAAAATACTCACTGACCACTTATAAATATTATCTTTAGTATGTACTTTTTCAATTAGCATGCCTCTATCATTTACTCTTCCCATACAGTTGTCAGGGAACCCTGCAAGTTTGACTAGTAAATCTATAGATTGTATTTTTTCAAAGTATCCTAATTTATAACCTTTGTGGCTATTTTAATCGCTATGGTCTTTTACTTTACCAATCGGAATATCTTTATTATATATTCTTACAGGATTTATTTTTATTGCATTTAAGATAAATATGTTTCTTGTGTACCTACGTACAGCTGCTATATTTATTTATTTCTATTTCTTTCCAATGGCTATTACTTTAGCAAGTAGATCATTGAACTGTATAACTATAGGAGATATCAAGTATTTAGATTTAGACTTGAATGTTTAATGCTTTGATAAACATTAGCATATGCCTTTTGTATTTTATTATAGCATCCCAATAATATTAATATGGGGTATTTTTATTCCAATTTTACTCTTCAAAACAATTTACGATGCCAAATAAAAAAATAATTCTATATTTAAACAAATAAAATATTCTTACTTATTTGCAGGTTACAAAGAGAGATTTTATTTCTGGGAATTTTGGAAACTATTCTGCAAAACAAATGTGATTATTGTTTCTGTTTTATTCAAGCAAAACATAAATGCTAAGGTAATACAATAATTCTTTTTTGTCAACTATTTTTTTTATTGTATGAATAATTAGAGATTTTTATAAATCTAAGTTTTATTTTAAATTTATGCTATAAATTTTAAGAAAATACAAGTAAAATTAAATTTGAGCTAATTATATTTAAAATATTAATTTTTTTTTAATTTTACTCAAAACTTATTAATTATTTTATTACTACAGGTAGGAATTATGAATATACTATTACTTCTATAGTTTTATTTACTTTTCAAATCTAAACCTTTTGTAAGAGAATACTTTAATGATTTATCATAAAAATCTACACTTCTTTGTGCTATTTCTTTAAATTTGTGCTTTTTATAAATAGTTGGTGATCAAAATAGCCTATAATTCTAAGTCCTTTGGATATTTTTAGTTTTTCTAATTAATCTGGTTTTTATATTAACTTTATTATTAGGGTTATAAAGATTCAACATATCTAATTAAAGAAAGAATAGAAATTGTTTTTAAAATATGATATTTTAATTTTCTATAAAACATCCTTAATTATTTGATATTCAAATATAAAATGATCAAAAGATGAAATCATTGTTGAAGGTAAGAAAACTAATATAGCATGTTAGATAATTAATAAAATAACGCAAAACACATGATTTAAACTCTTAAGAATCCCTTCAAAAATACTTTAATTCAAATAAACTTCAAGATTTGAATCCATCCCCAAAATCGTCTTAGACAACCTAAATAATCTCCTCTGAAGCAGCTGATGAAAAATAATTTATTTTTAAAAATAATAATTCAATAAAAAAGATGAGAAACAAATGGTCTTACTATACTAGAAATTCTAAAATAAACTAAATATGTAATTTATTTTACTTTTCAATAAAATTCATATAAAATTTTTTTTAAATATTAAAAGCATTTAAAGATAAAGTTTCATCCCAATATTCCAGTTTTGCTATTAGCTATTTAAAAGATGACTATATTTAAGAAACTGAATCTTCAGTATAAAATAAAAATATATAGCTTTGAATTAAATATTAAAGTAATTGTTAATAATGACATATCTCTATTTATAAAATAGCTAGAATGTTTTAAGTTTTTTTATAAATGATTTATTATAGCATATATCAATTAACCAAATATATTTTTAAAATTCTAATAAAATAAACTAATAATTAAATTTGACACACTAAATATTGATAATAAAATATTAACTTTTGAATATTAAAATCTTATTTATTAAAAAGTTTTTGTTTTATATATTCAAATATTAATTTCTCAATAAATATCTAGCTTAATGAAAAAATAATATTTTAAATAATGATTATAGTTTTAATATAATTTGATAAATACATATTGTAAATGAAAATATATAGTTAATAAATTGATTTTAAATAAAATTTATTCAAATAGTTTTTTGTGATTAAATAACATTAAAAAATAATGATAAATTATATAATTTATTGAAAAAAAGAAACTAATAATAAAAGTAATGATACTTATTAAGTCAACTAAATTAAATTGCCCTAATAATTTAGTAGTTCTCCATGGTTTATGTGGTTAACCTTCAAATTTTATTCAATTTGCTAACCAAAAATAAATTATCAGCCAAGTTGATTCTCATTTGCTCTATTGGCATACATAAAAATTTAATATAAATACTTAGTCATTATATCTTAGAGATTATATTAAGAGTATATAGAATGGATAAATTTGTCTAATGGGTCACAGTTTAGGAGCTAAGATAATTATGAATACACTAACCAATTATAAATAATAATTAGAAGATAGAATTAAAGGAGCAATAATTGTAGATATGCAACCATTTACTGAATAAAGAGAAGGAAAAGAAACAAGTCGTTTTTCACTACATTTATTTATGATTTCTTTATTATTAAAAAAAATCATATGATATGATATATTTTTTTTTGTACAGAAAAACTAGGGGTAATGAAACTTTATTTGGGTAGAGTACGTAACTTAAATTTGGCTGATAAAAACGAAGAACAAGTACTAAATGAAATAGAAGCTGTGGTACCTTCTAAAAGAATAGCGAAAATATTACTTTAAAATTATAATATAGAAACGAAATAATGGAGAGTAGATATAGATGATATTTTACAAAACTACGATGACTTTGTAATTTATTTTATTTTATATTATCGATAATTTTTTTTATTTTTCAAATAGCTTTATCATGATATCTAAGGAAGTTGGTAGGGTAGAGTTATGATATTAGCAGGAAAAAGATCTGTTATTGTAAGTAGAAGTTAATTTGATCCCTACAAATCTATATTTTCACAAATAGATTTGTAAAGAGATATTAAATTTATTAAAAAAGCAAATCATTGGGTTTATACTGATAAACCCACTTTATTTGCTAACGAAGTTTCTAATTTCTTATAAGAAATCTTTGATGAAAAGCTTACTTGAAATAATAAATGTATTATCTTATAATTTCTTATTTTTTCACCATTTAGTAATTAGATGTAGCATTTAATTTGATACTTAAAATATTTTATTCTATATTAAATTATAAAATTTTAATCAATATTCTTTATTATGTTGTTTAAATTACACATAAAATTTAATTAAAATATTCTCGTTTTCTTAAAAACAATTATTTAAATTCTAAATATTTACTATAGCTGATGACATAAACTTCATTTTTTTCTCTGTTTACAATATGATTATATTTGATTAAAGAATAAAAAAATAAAATTCATTCTCTACAAGACATGCATTTTCCTATTAGATTAATTTTTTTAACTTTACAGTAGTACTTTGAAATTTAAAAAAGTTTTCCACAAGTTGTGCAGGCTAGATCAATTTAGGAAATAGAGCATTAAAGCTGGCATTACTCACAAAATGTTTCAAGTTTATTCTTTCTATTATAAATGACTGTAGATCTCAAGGATTAAAAGCATTTCTTGCAAAGAGAACATTGAGTGCTTACTTTTCTTTCTTCTTAATTTTGCTATTTATCTTTATCTTCTTTGTTTTGATTTTCTTATTAATCAGATTTTTTTTCCTCTGTTTTAATTTCACAAGGCTATTGTTGCTTAAGTTCATTAATTTCTAATCCAAACATATCTTCAAAGAATAAAAAATTTTATGGAACTTACCCAACAGTTTTAGGGTGAATTAAATTAAACTTTTAGCAATATGAGTTGCATTCGTGAGTATAGAAAAACCTTAGCATTCCTTCATATCCCAAATCTCCTTAGCCATATAATTTAGATCTGTTTTTAGTATGAATTTATGGATCAGTTAAAATACCATTTTCACCTCCTTAAATATCTACGACTAATAACTAACCATGAGAATACTGCCATGTAAAATGACTAAATGCTTATGTTATTTTATTAAAATCTGATGATGTAGTAAGATTCGTCCAACCTGCGTTATTATTATACTTTTGATACTCTCCTTCAATTAAATTCTCCACAAAATAATATTTTATCTCTTTGTTTGGATGACCAATAATTTCATAAATTGTACTATTGACAAAATTAAGCAAAATGGAGTTCTATTTATAAATAAAAGTATTTAAAAATATGTATTTATTCATCTTTAATAATAATAGTTTTGTTTTAAAAGTTAAAGTTTATGTGAGGAGAGGGAGTTAGGGTTTCAACATTAGTTTAAAATTTTTTTATATTAGGTCTAACCATAATAAAAATATTATTTATCTAAAAAGTTCTAATATTGTCTTTTTTGGTTTAAATATAAAAAATATATATTTACTTGATTTATATCTACTTCTGTCTTTAAGAGGAGCCTTGAGTTAAATTCTTCTGCAAAATAATGACAAGCGATTAGACTCATAGAATCTCTCTTCATTGATTCTAAATTAGAGTTTTGTTTCATTTCTTTATGTAATTTAGCTACTAATTTTAAATTGAGAACTTAATCGTAGGCATAAAAAGCATATCTCATAGCTCCTTCAGCAAAATACTTCTTCATCACTTTTATTTTAGAGGTAAGTTATTGTATTTTAATTTAAGGATTATTCCAATTAACATCTTATCTTTTATCTACATAAGGTGTAAGGCACGTGCATGATAAAGTAAAAGAATCTTTTGAGTTAAAACCATTATCCCAATCCATATTACCCATCATTTAACTAGGAATGTAATTTAAATTATTATTATCTTGCTTTTTGATATTTTTTTCTGGTTAAATAATCTAGTTTGCTGGAACTTCAGTTTGGTGTGATTCAGTTTGATTTTTTTTCATTTCCCATTCCTATTAGAAAAATAATAATTTTAAATAAACATGCTTTTATTTGATAAATGATCATTTAAAATATTTATTGGCTGTAATTATCTTAATCTTATGAATTAGTATTTATAATATTGAAATTTAATGTTAAAAAATATATTACTTTTCTTATCTTTTAAATCTCCTTTTATTCTAGCATAATTTTATGATCTTAAATATCTTCATCATTTTACTTTTCGTCAGACTCTTTTTCCTCTTCGCTGTTTGATTCATCTTCTTCTTTTTCGCTATCTTCATTTTCTTCTTCAATAATCTACTTCTATTTGTTAGGTTTATTAGAATATTAATCTTATTTAGTTTTCCCTTGAGAACTTTGAATTAGTTCTAATTCTGTTTTTGATAAACACTTTGTATTTAGCAATCCTTTCTATGCTCTTAATATCCTGAAGGCTTTTTGATAAACTTCATCTCCTTGATGCGATTTTTGACTAGTCTAAGTAATTGTTGTTGCTACAGTTTATGAAATCTAATTTCCAAACTATAAAGTATTTTAACCTAATTTTAACCTAATCATAGGTTTTCCTCGAGCATCTTCATAGATCTTTGAAAATATTTCAAACATTTTATTTGTTTATGGTTATATATCAATGACATTTAGATCTATACCTTTCTTTCCAATGATATAAATATATTCTTCAATATCGATACCGTTAGGGCAACCAAAAGGGTAATGATCATTAGAATCATGATATGTATCGCCATGGCAGGGTGCATCAGTGATGATTATCATAGTTTTTGCCTAGCTTTTCCATTCTATTTTATTTGATTCATTATTTTGATAAACAATAAAAAATTCTAATTACCAAACTAGTTTATAGCTGTTTCTAAAGCTCCAGCCAGATCTTCTGGTTCATCTCCTCCACCTGTTGCCTTAAGAGAGCTGATAAATTTTTCTAAATTCTCATAATCCTAATTTATAAAAGGATACATTTCAATCCTTTAGGTATCGCAATGGTCTCTATAAGCAACTATACCTACCCTCAATTCGCTACCCTAAAACTGTTACTTAACATTTTAAATAATCTTTAAGATATTTTATTTGCAAGCGCTAATCCAGCTCTACATTGAACCAGTGCAATCTAAAACAATCATCAAGTCACAAGATGCTAAATTAGAGGTTTTCTTCTTTTGGTTTATCTTTTGCTCATAAGGAAGAATGACTTAAAAGTCTTCATATATCTCTGATAAATTATCTTTGAAAATCTAAAATTAAGGATTCATTTTTTCACCTTTTTAAGTTTAAGTTATAGTATATAGTACCTACACTAATTTGATTACAAATCTATGATCAATTATTTAAAAATAATTAATAATTCTTTTGATTAAAGTGATTATGTTGATAAATATAAATCAATCAGAAAACATCAAATTTAATTTCTATTTAACATATTCCTATTAATATCTTTCAGTCATCAGATATGTATTTAAGTAGGTAAAATAATTTAAAGATTTACTAAAATATAAATCAAATTCTATTTCATTTTTCATAAAATTATTAAAATTTTTATAAATCCTAGACAAAAGCTCAATAAATAGATAAATCAATAATCAAAATTAAATTTTGAATGTTTAATATTAACAAAATGATTTTTTGTAAAATAAATTAAAAATAATTTTTATTTTAAAATGATTAATCCTTAAATTAATTAAATAAGTTTTAAATATTTCTATGCAAATATTTTAAATATATGTTTAAATTACCAAAAAAATTTATCTATTTATTATCATATATCTTATAAGATTAAAATTAAAAAATATTAATTTATTTTTTTCTCTAACTATGAAAAATACCTTAATCCATTCTACTATACAAATATATATAAAAAGGATAAAAATAAAATAAATAATTTTAAACCAAAATTATTTTAAATATTTTTCATAGAAAGTATAATATAGATGAAACAATAATTTATAGTCTAATTTCCTTTAAAGTATTGCATGTGAGTTGTTTTTTTTAGATACTATTTTTCATGACTAAATATTTTTATAAGTTTATTTTGTAAGTTCTTAATTATTATACAAATAGTACATTAAAAGTACAAGCAAATTAAATTAGTAAGGCTTGAAATATGTTACTGAACAAGTTAAATTATTAATTTTAAATATATCTTTGAGTAAAATCCTTAAAAATAATATTTTTATTAAATAGAAAAGGTATATATTTTCAAAATTTCATTCTTATTAGCATAACAATAAAGAATTTAATAAAAATTAGTTCAAAATATAATTTGAAAACAAACAAGCTATAATCAAAATTATATTAAAAGTCATTAATGTGTTATATTAATTGATAGGAGATTTGATAGTGATGTAAATTTAATAGATTCTAACTAATTCGTTTATTTATTTATTTTGCAATATTAAAACAACTAATTTTATAATATTTATTCAAACACTAAAATTTCAGCCACAAATATGATAATAGTTTTTATAAGAAAAAATAAATAATGAAAAGAAACTTAGCAATTCATTTTTACCTGATTTATTTAAAAAATTTTTGATTTCATTTTTAAAAAGCAAATAGAAGTAAATAAAAAAATAATCATAAAATCTTAATGTGTTATCAAAAAAATTAAATTAAAAAATGATTTTAATAAAAAAATATTGGATATTTGTTTAAATTAATTAAGAAATAATTTTTATTTTTTTCAAATGAATTTGATAATAAAAAGTTAATTATTAATAATTTTAAATATCTTTTGAATTTTAAATTTTCCATATTTATTTGTTAATAGGAGATGAATGATTGTAACTAAAAAAAATAGATGGTAATAATTTAGTTTCTTTAGATATAATCTTCAATTTAAATCATAAATAATTATAAAAAATAAAATCAAAAGGCCTAAAAAGTTAATTTTTTCTATAATTCAAGAAGTAAATAAAACTAAAAAAGTTATTAATTTTACAGGATACAATATTGTAAAAAATTAACAATTCATTTTAATAATTTAAGTTTTTTTAAATTTCTATTCATTTTTTTTTATAAGTGACTATTTGGACTTACTCTTCTGATGATAAAGCTTCTTTAATTAAATTAATCATTATTTGATGGTCATATAAGTTATCTGCTTTTGAAAAATTCAGCCAATAAATTGATTCTTTTTCTAAATAGCACTTAAAAATCTTGCTCAAATTTTCATTATAAATTAATCCTTTTAATATGTGATTCCATCTATTATTTTTTTTCTTCATTGCTTTTAAGAAATTTTTCTTAATATTAGAAAAACTTTTATCTGTCCCTAAAACACTTGTAAATCTTTAGATAGCATTTTCATTGCTTAAGTTTTTCAAATATTTTGAAAAACTTTTTATAATATTTTTTATTATATTTTACTTTTATTGAAATTTTAATGATGTATTAAGAAACGATTAATGTTTTTTTTTTAATTTTTATTTAATGGCTTTATCTTGAGAATTAAATATGGTGTTTTCGTTTTGTTAGGTATCAGTTTTACTTAAATTGGAGGTACTGAACTCCTCAAAACTTTCACTTAAATTATCAAGCTTTGAAGCAGAGTCATTAAATATTTAATATTATTTAACAATATTAAGAAATAGAGAAATGATCTGTAAAGTCATACTTTAATCCTTATTTTTTAAATTTCTTTAGAATTTTTAAATTATTATCAAAAACAATATTTGATATATGATTATAATAAAAATATATTATTAACTGATATTAAATTACTACACCAAAATTTTACTTTCAATAAGAGCATTTAATTGAAATAGAATGATTTATAAATAAACTTAAATTATTAAAATTTAAAAATGTAAGTATCTAATAAGAGGATATTTATTTATATTAGGCGATTAACATCAATGATTAATTAAAGTAAAGAGTCTTTTTAAAAAAGGCTAGCTGCAATTTGAAAAATCAGTACACAACTTTTATTTATGCCTCAATAAGCTTGTAATAAAATTTTTCTATATTATTTAAAAAAATTATATTTTACTTATTAATTTTTATAAGCTTACAAATTACATTAACGTTTATTAAAGGCTTTTGAGGATAAAAGAGATGGGCTTATTTATGTAAAATTTATAATAATTTATGTATACAAGAAATCTGCTTTTTCTTGATGGAAATTAGAAATTTAGAAGCTTTAAATAATTAAATTTCTTTAACTAATCATCTATATTCAATGGAAATTTGTTAATAACTTAATTTTATTTTTTTAATTTTTTGATAATAGTTAGGAAAGATTTCATTTTTTTATATTGTTAAAAAGATATAATTACAATGTAGCTATTTTATAAATATAAAAAACTTTTGCTCATATTCTCAAAGCTCTTTTCAGAAAATGATTAATTTTATATAGGAAAAAATTATTGAATATTTAATTTTATTCTTTTAGATATATATTTTCCTAGATTTTAGGGAAAAATTTTTTTAGTAAATTTAAAATAATCTAAATGAAAATACATATTAATTTATTCTAACCATTATAACTATTTATTATTAAAAATGAAGAGTTTAAAAATGTCAGCTTATTTAAAATATTTTCAAAGAATTAAATTCTTTAATAATTGATAACAAAAAATAAAAGGAATATTAATTTAAATTTATCATTATTATTTTTTGATAATAGCTTAAAATATAAAAATCAATATAACATCTTTAAATTATTTGATTGTTAATTAATTGCTTTATTATTAAAATTTAATTTTAAATATTTATATTCACATAAATAAAATAAATATAACAATGTTTAATGTTTGATTTAGAACAGTTTTAATCAATTTAAGAGTAATTTTGTTTATTTCAATCATCGGTATATAAGTCATATAAAACAAATTAAGGAATTGTAATTAAACTTGGTTTTACTAATTTAGTAAATACTGTAGGTATAGTTATGGATTAAATATATCCATCTAATAATTGTTATGATTGTAAATCGAATTAAGAAATAGCAAATTAAGTGGGTTCTGTGAATGCAAAACCTTTATCAATTCTTTTAAATGTTTCATAAATTAGTTCATCTTTTCTAAATATTCTAAACATTTTTAAATTAAAAGGTAATATATACTCTTCTTCTTAAAATAAATTCAAAATTTAGCAAGAGCAAGCCTGATTATTACTTATATAAACGATTTGTACTCTCTTCTTTAGTAATTAACATATTATTTTTTGTAATATTGAATAGCCACATATTTCCTCATTTGTTTATTATCTGTGCATGTTTCTATGGCCTGGAAATATTATAGGGTTATATATGTTAAAATAACAATCTATTCTTAAAGTATTTGTACATGTGAAGAAGTATTTTTTATACAACTTTTGCTCATTTTAAATTTTATCTGCCACCTTTTTGAAATCATTATTAAAGCTAATATTAAAATATTTATATGCAGTAAGTCTTTTATGTATTTTTTAAAACCATATGAGTAGAAAAATTAAGCTAAGAAAAATTGCTATTCTCAATAGCAAGTAATGATACCTTTCTGAATTCTACTTTGCAAAGAAATAGCAAAATAATAGCTAAAATAGTCTTAACATTTAGCCAAAATAGCTGAGGTTTCGTAAAACAAAGGATTAATAGTAAGAGTTGTTTGCTTTTATTACATTGCTATAGGAACACAAAAAATTAGTAAATACTCCATCAAATAAGACTTAAATAAAGTTGAGGATAGGTTATCTCGTATAAGGTTAAGCGTTGCAATAGATTATTAAAGCTGTGATTAGAATTACAATCTAAAAGTAAAATAGACTAAAATCAACCCAAAAAGTTGAATTTAACATACATTTTATTGATAAAAAGTATGAATTGAGTGCGAAAAAATATTAGATTGACCTTTTTAAAGATAATTCCTCCTTTTAAAATTATAAGATATATAGAAGAGATCCTAAAAAAATTATTAAAGCTTAAAGAGATATTCCTTATGCATTTTCTTAGGATTTGTTTTCTAAATTGTAAAGCAAATTCAATGATATAATAGGAAAGACAAATAGATATATTTTGGCAGATTTTTGTATCAGTTCTTATCTTTTAATGCTTCGCAACCATATAAAATCTTAAAAAATTATTTCCATCATGTTTTGAGTAGGCAGATTTGGCTACAAGTAAAAGTAACCAATTTTTTCGAAGCAAAAAATGATTAAAAATATATTCCTAAAAGAATAAATTTCTAATGTTTCAGCTAAATAGGCTAAATAAACATTTAATGATAAAAATAGTAAGCTGATAACTATAAACAAATTTTGAGTCCACATTTTTGGCTAATTTCTATTTATCTATCTTCTTGCTTTATAATTGATTGTTTAATTAATTGTTTTTTTTGATAAGAAATAACATATGAATAAGATATGATGTGAACATATATTGCATAATCCATAAAAAGTTAATTGTAATTGAGTTAGAAACTTGTTAATACTTATTTTATGAAAATTAAAATACCAAATTTAACTATCAGATTTACAAACAAGTTTTGTTTCTGATAGCATGAATAATAGCAAAAATCAATAAATTATGATTTTTTAATTTTCAAATTCCTCCCTAATGTTAAAATGTTAAAGAGTTTTATTAATCATAACAATTATTCAAAATAATGGAATATCAATAAAAAAAACATTGATTAAAAGTAAAAATTGTTTATATTTGTATTTAACATTGTTTTTCATTTATTTAAAAAACTTTAGGTTATTTAATAAATGGTCAAAGTAAAAAAAATGTTTAACTACTAAACTCACCATTTATTTTAACATTAAATTATTTTTTTTTACAATGAGATTACACAAATTTTACAAATTCTGGATTATTTACTAAGGGATAAATACTATTTAAAGTTACATAGAAAAATCATAAAGTACTTTATTAAGGTTAAATATTTGCTTCATAATACATACTTCATAAGGACTGATTTGCAAAATTTTTAAATATTGCAAATCATCAACTACTTAAAACCAATTACTTGTTGATTCTATAAAACAAATATAGTTTGAACTTTAAATATCATATTTTGTCTCATTTATAAACCGTTGAGTTGTCTTTTAAGATAAATATATTATAGTTGACTTTGATATACATTCTTTTATAACAAAAATACTCACACAATTTCTTATATTATTAGTAGATTAACATAACCAACTTTAATCACTAACTCTTTAACAGTATGTGTTTTTAATATGAAGAATCATTCGTACATATAATTTTTGAATAGTGTGATTGATTATTTAAAGGTGTGCTTCTATTTGTTTCGCATTAAATATAATCTTAACTTTAATAATAAATATGATGAGTGAATAACTAAGATAACTAATGATATAAAGGGGTTTTTTTCTGATATTTTATGATTAGCGTTTTTATTTAACTATTTTTCCTTAAAAATTTAAGGAAATTAATTTTATTAACAGTATAAAATGATTCTGCTGTCATGCTGCTTTAAACTAAGAAATACGAAAAAAAATTAAATAAATATAAATAGGAATATATTTTTTTTACTGTTAATTATACATTTAATTGTAAAAAATAAGTCATTAAATTCCAAAGAATGAATGAATTAATATAAATGCTCTGATTATTTCTAAAATTCAATTTTATTTTTAATTTATTTAGATTAATACAAAAATAAGCTAAAGCAACTACCTCGATATAAAAATTTAGTGCCCAAAATTGATATTATTTTATAATTAAATAATGTAAAATTGAAAAAAAAAAATTTTTTAACTAATTTATCACGATTTTTAAAATGTTTTACTTGTTCTCTTGCTTTTTTACTTTCTATAATTAAAGAATAAAACTTTAGATTATCAATTTAATTTACTAACAAAATTTAATCAACTATTATTTGAATTTAGTGATAATAGATTGTATTTAAAAAAATTCACCTAAATTATTTTAATTTTGAAATAAAAGGCATCTTATCATTTTATTCTTATATTTAGGAACACAAATTTTAAAATTCTTAAATTAATATTTTTATAAATTAATTATGATTTTTTAAGTTAAAAAATAAATATTATGGAAATATAAAATTGTAACTTAAATAATATTTTTATCAACATTAATTAGTACAAAAAAATCTATATATTAAAATTATGCTAATTAAGAATATTTAATTTTTATTTTTAGATTTAAAATATTTTTAGAGGAAAGTTTCTGTAAGATTTTTAGAGCTTCGTAAAAGAAATTCATCTATTTTATTTCAATCAAAAAGCATATTAAATTTGTAGAAATTGGTAGAATAAATATATTGAAGCTTTTAAGAAATTCAGAAGAAGTTAAAACCAGTTTCTTAAGATTTATTTCTTTATTAGAATTTATTAACTAAATTGGAGTTTCTATCATCTTTTTTACACTTTTTTAGCTTCTTTCTTAAATTAATTATCAGCTTACAAAAATAAAAATAAATTAAGGTTATTAGTGGATTGTTTATCTTTTTAGATGTAAAACAAACAGAAAGACTGTAATTTTTCCAGTTTTAAAATCATAAAAATTAATCAAGAAAAATATTTATTTTTCTACCTAAATAAATAAATCAAGATTCCATAAATATTTTATTAAAAAACAAATTTATATAATTATATATTTCTTTTTAAAGTAATATTTACTAAATTTTACAAAAAAAAAATTTTAATGTTAGATTCTTTCAGAATAATTTATTTGCTTGCTTGTTTTTGGAAAAAATTCTCAATTTAATAATTAATATATTTTGATTAGAGATGGGCAAATAAATAATAATAGAAAAAATAAATTTACAAAAAGAAGCTTATATATAAATATATAAACAGAAATACT
The DNA here is from genome assembly GCA_000231845.2 of Tetrahymena malaccensis 436. NCBI lineage: Eukaryota > Ciliophora > Oligohymenophorea > Hymenostomatida > Tetrahymenidae > Tetrahymena > Tetrahymena malaccensis. The sequence continues at coordinate 311,361 of JH719963.1, forward strand.
TAATAATAATCTATATTATTTACAAATATATTTATGTATGAAGACAATTAAAGTGAAATGAAAATAGTAGTGATTTAATAATTACAATTTATATAAAAAATAGAATTTACAATATCGATATTTAAAATTTCTCAAGATTATTTGATGATATTTTACAGAAACTAAAAAACTAATAATTTTTGTAAGGAATTAATGACAAAATTTTTAGTTCACAAATAAATATCAAAAATTATTATTAATAATAAGCATTTTTATATCATTTTAAGGTCTTAACTTTTTATTTTTTATGAATGGAAATTATTATTATATTAATTCAAATTTTATTGATTTCTGCTAATCCATTCAGAATTTTTATTTTGAACTAAATTTTTACATACTAAAATATGGCTAGCACACAAAGAAGAAAATTTACTTTTAAATATAATAATTGATTCACATATTTTTTAAAAATTTCATTTTTATCTTTTTCGTTGTATTTAATAAACAAAAGATTAAGTCATTTGTAAGTTTTGTAGAAATAAAATATAACCAAAAAATAATAAACAAGATTATTACTTTTAATTAATATTTGTTGTTTGATAAATTAATAAAGTGTAATTCACTTCTTTTTATATGTTTTTATATTAACTTACACTTCTTATTGTAATGCTTCCTTTATTAAATTAATCATCTATTGATGAGATATAATATCATCTGTTTTAGATTAAAAGAGCCAATCATTTGATTCTTTTTCTAAGTAGCTATAGAAAATCTTGCTTAGATTTTTACTAGATATCATTCTTTTTAAAATATAATTCCATCTATTATTTTTTTTCTTCATCTCACGAAGGAAGTTTTTCTTTATATTTGTAATATTTTTGTGAGATCCTAAAATGCTACTAAACCTTTACAGGGCTTTTTCGCTACTCAAACTCTTTAAGTATTTTGAAAATCCTTTAATTATATTTTTTATGATATTTTATTTTTGTTAGAATTGATAGTCCATATCAAAATTTTATTAAATAGGATTTTCAACAAACACCAAGCTATCACTTTCTTATGATTTTAGCAAAGTACTTTATTGGAGATCTTAAAAATTTGAGAAGGAATTGGTAATTTCATGTTATTCAGAGAAGAAAATTTCACTTTCTTTAAACTCTACATCACTATGAGATTATGAAACAATATCAAGAAATAGAGAGATTAGTTGTTGTGACATTTATTTGCTGGTTATTAATATTTAATGAATATTTATCAAAAGAGTATAGGTTGGTTGTTGTTAATCTTGAATTTAAATATTTATTTAATTTATATTAATTATTATCTTATTATATTTCTCAATCCAACGATTCAAATTTATAATACTAAAATCCCTTAGGCTTACTTTGTTTTCAATTTAGAAATCGATACAATCAATATTTCTAAGCTAAATCTGGTATAATTTTTAAATTTTTATAAAATTAAAGGTTTTTATAGATATATCTTGCTTAATTGCTATAAAATTTCTATAGCCAACTTTATATATTTATGTAAGTAATTAAAATGAACATTAAATCAATTTAATTATTATAAAATGGCTGTTTCTTTTTTAACATTATAAAAAAAACATTTGCTTAGATTCAAGCTAACAAAAAGATGAAATAGCTTCTTATATAAATTCAACTCCTTGAATAAACTAAGGAGGAAATTCTCAACAGAATTTATACAAATATTATCTTACAATATGTAAAAACTATAAAAATGAGGATATTTCATGTCTCACAAATTCATACTTTTATATTTTAAAATATTATTTTTAATTTGTAGATTTATTTATTGATTTTTTAAAATGTATTCTAACATAAAAAAGCTAAATAATATGTGTTTTAGTAAAAATTACACTAATTTCAATTAAATTTAATCAAGACATTAAATTGAAATGGATTGAAAGAATGAAAAAGCTAAATATTTTAGTATATTTCTTTACTTTTATTCAATTTATCCTAAAATATACCTGTTTAAATTGATTTTCATATTTATCAATGCACATTTTTTACTAGCATTGTTGATACATATAATTTTTACCACCATTGAAAAAATTGTCTCAGAAAAATTAGTATTAGCTTTAAGAAAATTAAAATATTATGAAAGCACAACCTCAAATATAGAAAGTCTGACAAATATAATCTATGAAATTATTTTAATAAAGCAAATTTATAAACTGAATAAAAACAAAAATTTGTTATAACAAAAAATATTGTGCTAGATTTTTAGAAATATAAATTTTAACTAATACAAAGACTCTTTATATTTGTGTAATTTGATATCTGATAATATGCTATATATTAGATTATGGGAACACGAACCCACTTACTCAAAAACCTAGTTTAAGGAAGATTTCAAAAAAATATTTTTTTGAAATCTTCCTTAAACTAGGTTTTTGAGTAAGTGGGTTCGTGTTCCCATAATCTAATATATTATGCTTTCTATAATTATTCATTCTATCATGTAAAATTCATAAAGTAATCCAAATTTGCTGATTCAAATTTTTTAATTTAAAAATTTATGTGATGACTTCTAATTAAATACATGTAAGATTATTGTGGATTTTTATTACAAAAGGTATGCTTTGTCTAATCTTTATGAAATTTATTAATAATTTGTTTTTAAATCATATGATTAAGATTGTTTACAATTAATTTATTATAAACAAACAAATTAAGAGTTATTAACAATTTTCATTTAGTTATTCTCAAGTTTGTGAAATTATGCAAATTCTAAAATATTAAAATTATAAAAATATTATTATATTTGCATATTAAAATATTATCAAGTATCTAATTTTCTTTATGAATTATTCGTATTTAAAACACAATATTTTCTGCATAAAAAAATATGCTTTAAGTATTAAAAATTTTCTTTAATTCTTCATGTTAATTGTAATTTAATAAAATTTCATTAATCTTGATAATTAATTTTTGAGCTAATTAACAAATTAATGCTTGCTTTAATATTTTAAAGAGTTTATAAATTGTTTTCATAAAATTTTACAAGATGCCAACTATTTTAGAAGGTAATTTGAAGATTTTCTCATTTTGAAGTATTCATTTTTAATGTAAATAAAATCGAATAAATCTAGAAATTCAATAGAATAAATAAGAATTTTTCTCATTTACTTTTATTTGCTATCTAGATTTTGATAGAAAAGATATTAAAATCATCATTTAAAAATTGTTTACTTAAAAATAATATTGATTAAATAGATTTTATAGACAAATGTTTTAAATTTCATAGTAAAGTGAGCTAGGCGATGTCTGCTCTGGAAAAAATTTTGGAAAATTGGTAGTAATTGCATTTTATGCAGACTGGAATGAGCATTCGTTGAATTATACTGAATAATTAGAAAGTTTAACTGATATTGATCCGATTCCAGATGTTGTTTTTGCTAAATGTGATGCAGAAAAAGTCCCTCAAGTAGCTGATAAATTCCAAGTAACTTGCGTTCCTACAGTCATAGTCACAGAGACAAGAAGAAACTTGATTTAAAAGTTTGAAAATGTTGCTCCTGCTTTACTTATTGAATAATTAACATCAGCAAATGAATAATTCAAGAATAATTTTGAAGAAGAAAGAAAGAAAATGTATGCTAAAATTGATGGCTTGCTCAGTAAACCTGGTATTATTGCTTTTATTACAGGAACACCAACTGAACCTGAATGTGGATTTACTCGTTAACTTGTTGAAGTCTTCCAAAGTCTCTAAGTTAGATTTGATTACTACAATACTGAAGCAGACATTGATATGCTTTAATTTATTCGCCATTATTCCAAATGGCCAACATTTCCTCAAGTTTTCTTTAATGGAAAATTAATTGGTGGCTTAGATGTTGTAAGAGAACACATAGCAAAGGGCACACTTGAAATTCCTCCTGAAAGTAGAATTTCCAATCCTGAAAATAGATTGGAAATCATATTAAATGAAAATAAAGCTATCCTCTTTTTAGAAGGAAAACCAAGCGAATAAAATCTTAACTAGGAAAGCAAGCAAACCATAGAACTTCTTTAATAGACAGGTATCAAATTTAGTACATTTGATTTGACAATCGATGCTCATTTAAAGGAATACCTTCAAAACAAATATTCAAAATAACTTCCTGTCTTCTTTGCAAATTCTAAGTTTGTTGGAAATCTTACTACTCTTTAAGAGCTCTCAGCAAAAGGAGATCTCTTGTAAACAGTCCCTGGAAGCTTATGGGTCCTTAATGGAGAATAAAAAATAAACTTCCTACTAAAAAAATGTGAAATCCTCGTTTTTATTAACGGAATACCAAAAGACACAAAAACCAAAGAGTCTGAAAAGATAATTCATTTGTTAGAAAGCAAACAAAAGAATTATGATTTTTATAATGTTGATGCAGATACTGAAGTTAGAGAAGCCCTGAAGAAAATAACAGGAAAGGAAACGATTCCTCTTATTTACTAGCACTAAAAACTTATTGGAGATTTAGAAAGTGCTGAAAAGCATTTTTCTTAGTGACAAAAGTAAAATTTAATCAAACAATAAGGTTTTTGAAGTCCAATTAGATATAATTATAAATAAATAAGTAGATTATTTAGTATTTAGTTTTATAAAGAATGAAACAAAAAAACAAATATTATTCTATTAAATGTATATTATTACAAAAAATAATTTTGAAATATTTTGAATAAATTAAAACTCATTTTTGTTATTGATAATGAATGATATTTTTATAAGAGTTGTCAAATGAAGATAGCTCATTTTTTAAAAATTGTGGTTGGTACATAAAATTTATTAGAATTATTTAGGAATAACTATGTTTTCAATCACTTGTTTAAATTTTAGTTATCCAAATAAAATTTTTAGAGATATTTTTAATAGAATTTAAATACATATGTTACTAATTTTAGTATTAAAAAATTAAATTCAATCCTTTTTAGTATCGTTTGAGTTATATAATTTGATAAAATAGAGTTAAATATGAGAAAAAATATTAATTTTTAAGTGATTTAAAGATGGTAGGGCTTATAAAAGCAGATATTATTAAGCTCCTTAAAAAACCAGGAGTTACTTTTATAATATAATATGTTTTCTTGTCAAGGGTTTATTTAATATTAGTGCATCATAATATATAAACTATTTAAAATAGATAAAGAATTTAATTTAAAAAATATTGTTTGGAAACTTTTGATTGGTAGTGTTCGAATTGAAATGGTCTAATATTAAAATATAAATTATATTTCTTTTTCAATTTAAATTAGAGTTTTTATATATTAATAATAATGATTAACTTTTTAAAGAATTATACTGCTTTTTTAATTAATTACAAAATTTTTTAATTCCTCACTTATTTTTTATAAACATTTACATTCTTCACATTTGATTTATTTTATACTTATAACTTTCTTAATTCATCCAGCTCTAAAGAAAATTTTAAGATCTAAATCATAGTGGTAAATATCTATCATTGACATGAAATGAAGGAATTATAATTGAAATTATTTTAGATTAATAATTTAAAATAAATTTCTATTGTTTAAAAACAAGCAATTTATGTAAAAATGAGCTATGAAAAAATAGAATATACATTTTTTACTAAGATTGATTATCTTAAATTTCTTTTTTATTTTAAATTTCAAAATTCAGATTTTATCAAGAGGGTTTCTCTTGAATTAAAAATCCATAAATAATAAATGATGTAGTAGGAATGATTATTCTTAAATCAATATTTCACCTTAATTTATTAAATTTCATTATAATATTTAAGTTTTTGGGTTATAAAGTATTGAATTTTTAATTAATTTTAGGGGTAAGTAAGTAAGATTTATGCTGCAATAATTCAATACCATTTATTTAAAAAGTATGGATTATTGCTTTTAAACTTTATTCTTATTTATTTAATCTTAGATATCCTATTTACATCAAAAATTATTAGCAAATTTTAGTGTATTTTAATGTTTTTGAGATTGCTATTTTGCTAATATCATTCTTGTTAAAAGAAGAGTTTAGTTTTAAAAAAATTTTTAAATATAAAAAATTTCTTTGAAAATAAAAAAAATATTTTTTTGTTAATTCAAATAAAAAGATTAAAAAATATGAAACAAAAAACTAACTTATTAGTGAAAAAGAGCAAATTCTTATTTTTGCGAATTAATAATAAATAATATAAAAAAACCACATGAATCTTTGTAAATTATAATTATTATTGTTTAATATGTTAGAGTTATACAATTACACAATTAATTTGGAGGTATGTTACAAAAATCTGGATTTATTGATTAAATTTTGTTACACTTAATACTGTAAGTTTAGGAAATAGTAAAATGTTGGGTATTTTACAATTTATTTCTAAAAGAAATATATATTGGTATTCTCATTTAAGTTGAGTAGATAAAATCTTTAAAATGAATTATACCTCTATATTTTAATTTACTTTAAAAATTTACACATATCACTAAAAATATGCTTACTATATTTTAAAATCGGATTGTGAATTGAATTATAAAAAGAGTTTTTCAGGTGAATTTTTGAGTCTAAAGAGAAGAAAAAAAAATTTGTTTGAATATAAAATTTAGGATATTTATGCGTCCCAAAAAATACTTTTGAAATGATTTCTTTATATGAAATATTGTAGTTAAAAGTTATTATAGAAGAATCTGCTTTTTATATCATTTGATTTCTAATTTCTTTTATAAAATCTGTTTTAGATAAGATTGGCTACTTTTTGTAGAGACAAAGACTTATTTACTTTTATTTTTTTTACTTTATATTCAGCTTGATGTATTAATTAATATAGTCCCTAATTTTATTGATAAAACCAGCTTAGCTCTTTATAGTTTTACTTTTTAAAAAGATATTTATTATATTATTTACTTAATTCTAAATCCTTAATTAAAATATGATTTTATTTATGAACATATGAATATTTAATATTTTTATAAAATTTGATTTATTTCTCTCTCTTTGTATTTTAAATTTTATAATTTTAGTAAATAAATATTCATGCTTAAGATCTTTAAATATAGCAAAAATATTCTTTATAAAGTAACACAAAAAAGCAATTTATTTAGTAAACAATTTTCTTTAATTTATTTAAATTTTATAATGCAAATCTACTATTTTCATAAGCGAAGCCATTATGAAGTCTACCCAAAAGGTAAAGCTATGTAAATCAGTTTTTCATTTGAAAATTGTTTTAATAAAAAATCTAAATATTAAATTCTGTCAAATTTTGTACGGGCAGCTCATTAAGATTATACTAATGAGGGATTAAAAATGATTAATGAGATATATTTTATATGATCAAAATTGGGTATTTAAAATAAATGAAATCTTTTGGTAATGTTAAGTACTTGTCATTTAACTCAATCAATTTTAAAATAATATATTTTACTTTAATAATAATATATCACTCAATTAATTTAATTTATTGCTTTTACCGTCCATCAATTACTGATTATTAGTAATTAGAGTTGATTCAAAAATATTAATTAATTTTAACAAGATTAATAATTGAATCAAAAATTAGCAAATTATTGATTGCATCTTTCTTTCTACGTAGAAATTATTTAAATTCTGACTGAAGGAATTCAATTATTAATTAAAATTAATATGTGTCATTAAATATAATAACTTGATCTTCTATTTAACAATGAGAATGATAAGAAAAAATGCTCTTGGATGAGCACCTAAATATAAAATAAATACAAGCTGTTTGAAACAAATATAGTAATAGTGTTAAAGTTATATAATTTAAATATTTTAATATAGGTTTTTGATAAGATTAAGAAGAATAAATCACTTCTTTTTATAGGTTTTTATATCAATTTAAACTCCATGCTAAAGAGCCTCCTTTAGCAACTTAATCATAGCTTAGTGAGAAAAAGTGTCATTAGTACGGGAAGTAGAAAGCCATAGTCGTGCTTCATTTTCCAAGTAGCTGCAAAATATTTTACTAAGGTTTTTACTACTTATTATTCTCTTGAGAATATAGTTCCATCTGTCATTTTTCTTCTTCATCACACGGAAGAAGTTTTTTTTTATATTAGATATATTTTTTTAAGACCCCAAAATATCGCTAAATCTTTAGAAGGCTTCTTCGTTATTAATTTTTCTGAAATAGTTTTAAAAGCCTTTAATTATGTTTTTGATAATATTTTATTTTTGTTAGATCTGATTAGCCATATCAAACTCTTATTAAATTTAGTCTTTGATGTTTCTAAAACCGCTTCTTTCTTCTATATTGTCGCTTAAGTTTTATTAGATTTCAGATTGAGAACAGCAGCTGATTTTATCTTGACTTTCAATATTTTCAACTCTGATTGATTATTTTTCAATTTCGTGTTACGAAGATTCAGCAATGCTTAAAAACAACGAGATAAGTTAGTAAGACATTTTTAAGAAGAGGGATGGAATTAATAATAAATAAAATAAGTATTTCTATATAGTGTTTTATCTTTGTATTCTTCTTATAAATTAACAATTAATTTATTAATAATTTATTCTTTATGATTATCAGCATTACATTCTATTTAAAGCCAATAATCATTTTTTACTTCAATTTCTAATATATTTCAAGAAAGTGTCAAAAAAGTTACTTACATCTCAACTTGTAATAATTATAATAATAATTATTATATTACTTTTTAGAATGAATCACTCAACTAGCTCCCAATTTAGATTTTTAATTACTATTTTTACTAAGATTATTGCTTGAATTTGAATATTAAAATTATAATTTATCAAATTTTGATCAATTCATGATGACATACTATTATTCAACAGAATCTCTTTAATCCTTACAAATCAACTATATCCTGAGCTACTATAAAAAGGTGATTAATTGATTGATTGATCTTACAAAAAAGAAAAGAAAATTAAATTGCAAATCATTCTATCACTATTTTAGTTCATTTACATTTTTTGAGAATTATTTATAAATACTTAAAAACTAATTTTTTTTTGCTAAACTACTAACATTTTCATCCATTTTAAAGATAACTTTATTTATTTCCATTCAAATTTAGTTAATTAGCTAATATACTAGTAAAACTTAATTCTTGGCATTCTATTGATTCTTTTTTAGGAAGTTTGATTTGAGATTAAGTTATTAGCTTTGTTTTTTTTTAAATATGATTTTTTCCTTAAAAGAAATTTTGCTTAAAAATTGACCTACTTGAAGGTATTTCAACTTTAATAGACAAACTAAAAATATAACAATTATTAACTAAAATATTTCATAGGTTCAAGTAATCTATTGTACTTATAATCATATAAATAATATAAAAATGCAAAATTATACTCCTTAAAATAAATTTTAACACCAAGTTAGTTTTTTTTGTTAAAACAATATTATAAATAAAATTTAGCAAATAAATATAAAGGTACTCAATGAAAAGTATCTAGCATCACTCATTATTTTGTTTTAATTTTATTTAAAAATTGATAAAATAAAATTTAAAATATTATTTCTTTAATCATCCTTAAATAAGTTATTTTATATATAATTTCAGTTTAATTATGCGTTTGCATCAGAATTACTAATTTTTTTATATGAGTAATAAATAAATAACCATTATCTAAATAACATACGTAGTAAAAAGATATTTTAAAATCTATCTAGCTTTTTTGTAACCAATATTGACTCTATAAATTATTTGAGCTTTTTTTGATATTTAATTACAGAAGAAAAAAAATGCCATCTAAAAAAAATTTTACATATATTTTAAGATCAATAAATAGATTAAAGAAATCATCATTTTTTTCATTTTGGATTGTTTGAATAACATTTAAGTAATTATTTACTTTTTTGTTTATTAATACAATTTTTCATTAATATTTTGTAATACAAAACAAGATATAAAAAAAACAAACAATTAAAGAAAATAATTTTTTTAATTTCTTCTTTACTTGCTTAGAATATTAATTTTATTAAAGAATAATAATTATTTCAAAAACTTGAAATTTTTTGGTATTAAATGAATTTAGAGATGATATTTTATTTAAAATTTCAAAAAAAATGTACATATTTTGGATTTATGAATAATAATAATGCAAAACTAATATTTATGAGATCAAATTTATTTTCGTTCTATTGAAATATTTTTCTTGTAAATATTATAGATTCATATGAAATTAATTTAGATAACTTTCTTTTTAGTTTTAGTCTGCAAACAATTAAGTTGTCTTTTTTAATATCTGTAATATAATAAAATGTAATTCTAGAAAAATGGTTGTTTACAATTTTATAATAAAAATGACTGAAATAAATTAGCCTTCCTTCGTTGATACAAATAACTATAAAAATGCGAGCATATTTCTTACTGGGTAAGAAATTTCATATTATCCTATAACGCTGCTAATGTTTAAAACAGGCTAGTAATATATAAATTCTAAATCTTCTCAATTACTTCTCTTTTTTTACACATCAATAAAAATTTGAGTCAAAATGGTAAAAATTTACTTTCCAATGCGTTTTTTTAAGTAATTATTAGTTCTTCTACTATTTTTGATTATATTTTAAATTCACAAATTTTTTAAAATAAACAATTGAAAATATGCACAAAATAGAGCAATGTATTATATAATTATTTCATCAATAGTTTATTTTTAAAGATTCTACGCAATTTTAAAAGTATTTTTCCATAAAATCCAATATAAATCTTGAAATTATTTGCTAAAGAGATATGATTTTGAATAAATCCTCTTTAATTTTTTTATAAAATTTATATATTTACTTGAAAATCACTTTGGAAAATTAAAATTTGTAGATTAAAATTGGTAACACTCTCTTCTTTACATAAAAATCAAGCAAAGAGCATTCTCTCTTTACCTAATTTCAAGTATTAAGATTTAAAGAATTATGAAAACTAAAGAATAAATATTTTTTATTAACAAAAATCAGTCAGCTATTTACTGATTCATGCGTTTGGTTGTTATAACAATAAAAACAAATTAACAGTTAAAATGTGACGGTCTACAAAAGAAAATCTTTTTATTTTAACTTTTATAATTCACACATATAATTTTTTAATCTTTTTAGGATTAAATATGTTTTCATTTTATCAGCTAATAGTAAGTAAATTGAGGCTATTTAATAAATTAGTGAGCTGTTTATTATTTGAATTTAATATAATTAATAAATACTAAATTGTCTTCATCTTATAATTATCCATGAAAAAACTATGTAACTTATCATTTTTATACAAAAAAACATTATATAATCTCAAAGTAATAGAAATTCTTAGCTTTTTTATATAATATATTCAAGATCTTTAATGATTATTACATTTATTTAATTTAAATTTTATTTAACTGTCTTACCTAATTGATTGATTCTTTAAAGATAAGCACAAAAGTTGTTTTTAATTACCTTTGACTGTAAACAGCTAAGAATTTATCAAGTAAAATAATAAATAATAAGTAAGATTAGAGCTTTTTCAAGAATAAAAAATATCTCTCTCTCAGTCAAGATGTAACAGAGATCACCAAAAATAAACAATACAGAGGAGTAGAATGAAATTCTTTCAAATATGTGGCTTTTAATTAACATTTATTTTGAAATAATCTGAAGGATGATGTAGGAATAAAATAAAACTATAAAGCTAAATAGATAAAATACCATAAAATTAGGCAAAACAAAAAGATAAAGAAATAAAGAGGCACACATATTTTAACTATAACAAATAAATATATTATTATTTTTTCCACCTCCATATTAAAAGAAATTTATAAGAATAATGGTACATATTTAAATAAATATATTAATTTCAAACAATTTTGGAAGCAAAGGTTCTTTACCAAAATACAAAATACGATTTGTAAAAAAAATAATCAAAATATGCTTTGAAGTATGAAATAAAAAAAAGAATACAGAAAAGAAAATCTGATAAATAAAGATAAATAGAATATATTTTTTATAGTCCCATATTTAGTAAAGGACAATTTTTTAATAAATAAGAATTTATTAAATTAAATTATTATGTAAATATGCTTAAATAAATAAGATTACTCTATCCCATACATAATAAATTTATGCACTAGTTTTTTTCTTTTAAAAATAAAATAAAATTTTAATTAATCTAAAAAGATAAAAGTAAAACTTAGATTAAATATCAATATAAAAGCTAAAATATTTAAATCAAAACCAACAATGGTATTTAAATCAAAAAAATAAATTAAATTTGAAAAAATAATAAAGTAGTAAGTTAATTGATTTATTTTTCGATAAACTATCTGATTATTACAATATAATTTATAACAAAAATACTTAAAAAAATAAATTTGATACTATTTCAATTTGCTTATAAGTCATGTTTAGAGAAGAAATTAATTAATTAATTTAATTTATTTTTTGGTTAATTATTATTAATATATAAATTATATATTTTGTTTATTTTTTTGCTTGAACTAAAATTTATTGATCTATTTTATGTTATTTAATTGATAAAAAAATGTTTTGTGATTTTAGTAGTGAGGCATTCATTTTCAATTGGCATCGTTAGTAAAGTATTTGTTTAATGTAGAATTTGATGACAATAATGTTATGTTAAATAGAGAGAAATAACTTTTTATTTACTTGATATCTGAAATTAATCTCTTTTGAATTGCAATCCACACTCCAAATATCACAGAGGTAACTAAAATGATTTAAAGAATAAAAAAAAAGAAAAAAATGCCTTTTATCTTCTGGCAATATGAAGAGGAAGTGTAAATGAAATATTTTCTAAAGGAATCAATAGATTAGTTTATGAATTTCAATAGATTATTCAAGTCAGTTAATGAATTTCCATTTATGAGATTTTTTACATAATAAGCTTAAGATTAAGTAACACCATCTGGAGTTATTGGGTAATTTTTATAAAAATCCATTAAAGATTCCAGCTCCTAGAATGCCTTTTTAACAGTGATTAAAAACCCCTTTTGCAAAATACCTTAATACAATTAATTGCAATCATTAAGGGTAAAATTTGTTATAAAATATTATGGATATCGCTGACTCGTTTAGCACATGTTTCCAATAAGCATTTATTTATAGAATTATTGATATTCAATTTCATTATAATTTGGATCAAAATCTTACTAGGCCAGCTTATCCACTATTTACAAGTTTTACTAATTTTCATTTGCTTGACTATTTATCAAATTAAGAAAAACAGATTATGTTGGATCTTATTATCTCCAAAACCACTCAAAATTGAGTACCTGCGGAGCTGCTTCTTAAATTAATGTTGCAGATATAGTATAAATATCTTTTTATTGTTAAATAAGCCATTTTTAATCATTGATATATGGACTGAATAAAATTATGCTCAGTATAGGTTGAATATTGAGCATAACTAATATTAATATAACTAAAAGTAAATCATTTAATGTAAAAAATTTAAAATCATCAAACGAAGCCTGCAGTCTTTTTCTCTTTTAAATGTTAGGGCTTTCAAATAATTTGTTATTTGTTTGCTAATCATATCTAGGAGAGGCAAATGATTTTGAGAGAGCCATACTTTGATTAATTTAATTTTTATAAGATTTGTTATTAGAATTATTAAAAGTACAAATTTAGCAATTGAATTCTTTATACTCTTGAATAAGATTTTTTAATTTAGCAACTTTTGATTGGAGTTCTGATGGCTAAAAGCATCCAAGAAGAGATAACAATCTTTTCTTTTAGATTTACTAGACTAAAATCACAGATCCTATAACTAAGATTAATGAAATACTTGAACAAAGAATGATAATTAACGAAACATTGTTATCGTTTAAACTTTAACTAAGTACATCGTTCATATTGTCCTAAACCTATTCTTAGAAGGTTATGATGCTTTGCTTGAAGCTTAAAATGCTGTACCATAAGAAATTTTCTCTGAAAATATCTATCTTTGTAAGAATAAACAGCGATGACATGTAATATTAAGTCAAAGCTTAAAATAAATCGATAATATTAGAAAATGAATTTGCATTATCATCAAAAGTATTTTAATAATCTGTAACGTTAACACTAAGATTTTGTAGCATAGTTATAAGATTTATATTTGGATTATTAATCAGAAGATCAACGTAAGCTTATTTATACTCAATCAAAATATTTATTTGATCAATTCTAGTTATATTCATTTCTTTTAGTTCGTTTTGTCTATTGATCGAAGGCGCATTTTCTTTCATTAAATAATAATATGAAAGAGATCTCATTGTGTCTAAAGTTTTCATATACATAATAATAGGATTAGAAACCTTCTAATAAGAGCTAGAGAAATCATCAATGCCGTTCAAGTTTATGTGGTACACAAAATAATTAACTAAAAGAAGCAATGTAAGAGAAATAAAACCAATAATAAAAAAGTAAGATAAGTTGCAAGCCATACTTTTAGATTTTATTTTCCTTGATAAAATAATTTTGTAGGTAGAAGTTCTGCTAAAAAGCGATGATCCCACATTAGAAACAAGTGCTATCTCTTCAACAGCTTTTATTGGGCTATCTATTTTTTAATCTTCAGCAAATTCTACCTTTTTCTTTCCAACCTAACTAGAAGGTGTAAAATGTATGGCTATTTCTTGTTAGGAGTCTATTCTTGCAGATTTAAAATCTCTAGTTGACATAATATTGCATAAATCTTCTCCTGAAAGCAAATCTTGTCTACCAAATTAAGTAGGAATATTTATTTCTCTTCTACTGCTCATTAATTACAAGTTATTTAGATTACAACTCTGTTTTTGTTGAAGTGCAACAGTCTATCTCCTTTCATTAAATTTGATAGTTTGTTAAGAATGAACTTTGACTGATGTATTTTCAAAGATAGAAGTTTTCAGATTTGCATTTAATTTTGATGCTATTCTTTTTGAATCAATGAGCTAGCTTTATTTTTGAGTTTTTTCTTCTTTATTATCTGAACTGATACTTTCCTCTTATTCGAAGACAAAGCTATTACTAGCGATTTAAATATTTTATTAAGAGTTTTTTATGATATTTAACTAGTTATCATAGATTTGAAGCTTATTTTAAATCTCTTAATAACTGTCTAACTCTCTAAATTCTGATATTTCTATATACTGATATAGAGGTTTATTATCTTATTAAAAAGTTATTACCCTAAATGTGATGTCAAAAAAGATATGTGAATTTAGGTTAAATTAATTTATTGATGTATTAGAGAACATTTATGTCTATTCTTTCTTACCAATTATGTAAAATATTGATTGCTAAGAGCAGTTATTTAAATCAGACTAAATTCTTGTGAATTTCAAAATTGGAATAAACTCTTCAATATTTTTTCCGACTAGTTTTAAAAATTCAATTAAAATTCTCGAAAAAAAGAATAAAATTTTACTTAAATCTGTTGTTTCCACAAAATTTAGTTGGAAATAAAATGATCTATTTAATCCTAAAATTCTTCCATCATTCTATAAAAGTATTAAGCCAAAGGGTAAATATATCTATTTGACAAGAACGCATATCCCTACTTCATCGCTCATTTACTGAATTTTAGTTGTGAGTTTGACAGGTACAATAAAATTTTGTTCATTCATTCCAAATCCAAATCTGTCTCCTTTTAAAATAAAGAAAAATATCCTTTATATATTTGAACCAATCAAAATAATTGAATTAATTTAAATAATTTATCTAAGAAAACGCAAATACGCAATTTCATAAAATAAATTGTATTTTTTTAATTTATGTAAGTATTTCTGAGTAATTAATAAAAAAATATATTTTTAATGAAGTATTCAGTAATAATGCAATTAAAAATTAATATTAAAGTAAATGAGAAAAGTAAATTAAAAGTGTCATAATATATAATAAAATAATATATTCATTTTAAAGTAATTCATTTTTATTTATTTATTTTAATGAAAAGTAAATACTTACTTGAGTTTAAGAGGTAATGTCTATTTGATGGATTCAATTAAAATGACTTGAGCAAATACTTTTCTGTGGGAAAAAATACATCTAAATCAAAATCATTCATGGTAGTGCGTTAGTGTTAAATAATATTAATTACTTGTTCTGAGAATTGTTTTATTTTATAACTACTGCCAGTAAACTAACAATAAACAACACCTTCGTTTGGATTAATTTATTCTGTATTTTTATTTTATAACAAAGTGTATTTTCTTGTTTAGCGCTCTTACTCTTAGAAGAATTGAGTGATATTTTAGCAATTTTAATCAAAGGCTTCTAAATAGATTTATCCAAGGATGTTAATACCTTCATTGAATTCAGCGAATTTAGAGAGAAATTAGAAATTGTCTTTGATGTTATTCTTTTATTTCAAGAGATTTTAAGAAATTTGTTCAAGCTCTTTAAAACTTAATTAGTGGTTTTGAAGGTAATCATAATAATTAACCATAGATTTTATGCAACAAATTATGTCATCCTCAAACTAATTTTTTTTCTGTTCAAATTAAATTACTTCGATCATTTCAAGTTGGTGATTTGTAGAGTATTGCCTCATGAATTGGTCATTGAATATTTGTGAGATGCGCAGCTCGATTTCATAAATTATTGACTGATCTTTTATGTTTTGTTACTTTTATTGTAGAGTAATGTTTTTAATTGAAAAGTACGCTTTAAGACACTCTAAAGGATCATTAAGAATAAATAAAGTAAAATAAATATATTAAAAGCCTATTTGAATATTTTTGCTGCTATTTTTTGAGTAATCATTTTATATAATATCATTCATGTATCCAATTAAGAAGTTATGTCTATCTTCTTCATCTTGCTCGTTTTGTTATTTGATATAATTGGCCTATATTGAATATGAATATCTTAAATTTGTTATTGTTTTTTCAAACTCCTCTTATCTTAAAATAAATAAATAAATACTGGTTTAAAATTATTGATCATAATAATATCATCAATAAAGAGTATAATAAATTCAAGTCATGAAAAATCATATAATTAATAAGTCCAAATTTGTGGGATTGACTTCTAATTTACTCTCCGATTTTACATTTTTAAAGTAGTTTGTATTGTAAACATTTTGTTTATTTACTAAATAATTGCACAATTAAAGGTCAAATAAATGATTTCTCTTAAAAAGCTTGCAATATTTTTACATTTTTCTCAATAATTTTATAAAATACTTCATTAGTAAGATTTAAGAGGAGAAAAAAGCTAATATAGAATAATAATAATAGTTTTTTAATTTACCTTATTAAATCTCAAACAAAAACACTCTTTCTCTATTTATTGGCATTAAGCTTAGTGGTTAGAAAAAATTGTTTCATACAGCACTCCCTTCCCTCTTTTGTATTAGTTGTGAAATGAGGGTAATTCTTGTATCAGGATATCAAGCATTTATTTTAAATTTTTACCAAATTCTTTTGGATTATTTTATACCAAAATTTATCTGAATTTATCCAGCTTGATGTCCTCAAAAATCTGAGCAATTTTGATTGATACAGGTAAAAAAACAAATAAAAAGAGACTATTGTGAGATGTTTAACCCAAGAACTAATTAGATATAAGTTAGGCGATTGAGTAAAAGCAGAGAGTCACAGCTGAGTAAAGAGAAATACTTTGAATTTTTAAATTAGTATACTCAGGCTCTTTATAGTTAATGTATAAATGCATCAGTAAGCTGATAAATAAAACTAACTAAGTAATGATTTGTATATTAAATACACTTACAAAGACAATAATCTAGAATATAATATATTTAAATATTAGAAAATCATATGGATTCTTTTGAAGTTAATTTGTGTAATCAAAGGATAAACTCTAGCTGTGATATTCAATAAAAAGACCTTTTAATTAATTTAGATAAAGAAAATAATTAATAAAATAATTTATGGTTTCAGTTAATTTGTATTTTTTGCGCTTTTTTTAATATCTTTTCTTTAATGAAAGCATAGTAGTAATCACTAAAAAGAAATAATCCTATTTTTGTTACCTTTGGTGAAAGAAATCATTAAGTATACAATTGATGAGCACTAAACCAAAAATTCATATGATTGTCTAGATTAATTCAAATTTTATATACAAGTTAGCTAAAAAGGTAGATGAATAAAATAGCGGTAAAAGCAATTATAGTATTATAAAGCAGTAATGAAACTCTAAGTAAATAAATGCCTTTTATTAAAATAGTAGAAAAGCACAGAAATTATAATAATATAGCTTAAATACACTACTAATTGAATAATCAGCATCAACATTTAGCACTCCTTAAAAAGTTTGTCTAAGAAGTCTATTCTCATTATTAGAGGTAAATGACAAATATAGTAAAATATAATG
Source organism: Tetrahymena malaccensis 436 (assembly GCA_000231845.2). NCBI lineage: Eukaryota > Ciliophora > Oligohymenophorea > Hymenostomatida > Tetrahymenidae > Tetrahymena > Tetrahymena malaccensis. Next base: position 329,569 of record JH719963.1, read on the forward strand.
GCTACTGCAGATAAAAACTCATTTATACAATTAATTTTGAGTGATTGACTTAATATTTTAATGTAAAATAATCTAATTTATTCTTAAAAACCCTAGTGAGTTTTCTCAAAATGAATGTGCTAAAGCATTTTATGCAAATGAAAATCAGCCTCTGCTTTTTTGCTAATATTTAAATCAATTTTAAATAAATTTTTTGTTTTCTTTTTCTAATCAAATTATTGTTTACACAAGAGATAATTCTAAAGCCTTTGATTTCTTAGTTTTCACAAGATTTTTTATAAAATTTTTAATTCACAAAAATTTTTATTTTTTTTAAAGCTAATTATTTGACATAAATATTAAATCTAATGATTATGCTTGAATAAAGTTTATCAATCAGTAAATCAAAACTTATTTCCTTCCTTAATTTTCAATATTTAAACAAAACTAAAGTCATCAAAACTAAAATTTGATTGCTCTATTTACCTAAACAAAAATTTTAATTAAAACGTCATCTACATACTTTTAGCAAGATCTATTTTTACTGTTTTTATTAATTAATTAGTTTATACAGAAGAGTCACACATTAAAAATTATTTTTTTTACATTTAGTAATACCAAATTTTTCTCCTTCCTTAATTTTAAAAACACTTAAATTTTGAATATTTTATTTTTCATATTTTTTTTATATAAAGATAAAATATATAATTTTGGATATTTGCTCAATTAATTAAATATTGTGGTAAATAAAAGAAATCATCTAAATTTAGAATAGTCGTGTATTTAATTACAAATTAAAAGTAGAAAAATTTTATTTTAATTTGTCAAAATTAATCAAATGCGAGAAGAGGAATTTTATTAAAAGGTGATTAACTGCTTATTAAAAGTGTAACACTTATCTTTTACTTTTTTTTGAAGATTATATAAAAAATATATTTTTTATCATTAAAATATCAACTATTTATTCAAATTAAATCTAATAATAGCTAGCTGAAGAAAAAAAAATAAATAAACAGATAGATAGATACATTTTTTTATAATTAAAAAAAATACTACTTCATATTGTTTAGTTAATGTAAAATTTTCTTAAAAAAATTTTTTTTTTTCAATATAAATCTTATTTTATTAATTTAATATGTTCGAAGTCTTTTAAAAGTTAACCATAGATTTAGTAATATTTAAGTAATTCATTTATTCTAATAAAATTAAATCAAGTTATTTTTAGCAACAACTTCAAATAATTCAACTACCTTGATCATTTTTTAATTATGTTAATTTATTTTTTTTTAAAACTAAATTTCATTTTTATGTTGTTTGAAAAATATTAAGGTTTATAGTAAAATTAGTTTAAAAAATAATTTATGGAAATAACTACAAACAAATGAACAAAATAAATTATAATATTATTTTTGATAAAATTAGTAAATTAAGGTATTTTAAAATGAATTCATTTAAATGATTATACTTTTTTGTACTGAAAAAATTAGTAGATAGCTGATTGTAAATATTCATAAATCTTTTTTTTATTTGTATTGCTTACAATTTTTATGTTTAAAAATATATTATTTCACTTTAATTTTGCATTTTATATTTTAGCACTTCATTACATTTTTTATTAATAATTTTATGTCAAAAAACACCGAATTTATTTGTTTAGAAGTATTTTTTAATTATAACACTCTCTAGGAGGATATCAACATGAAATAGTGTCAAAGAGGATTTTGTTTAAATCAAGTCTTAGTTTATTGCTGAGAAAAGCTTATTCCATCCTATAAAAACAGCTAAACACACAAAACAAAGCTAGTACCAGAATAAAAAGTAGATAGTATTTGCAATAGAATCAGTATATTCAGCTGTAACATAATAATAATAAATGTTCAAAGCTACAGCCCCGTTTTCTATTGCAATTACTAAATCATTCAGCTCAGTGAAAATACTTTGCATTTATTATAATTGTTATATTTATTATTATATATTTTGGAATTCTATTGGTGTATATTGTGTATATTGCATATAAATTTCAGTGAAAACATTTATTTGTTCAACAGCATAATTAAAACTTTGTATTAATCCCTTAGTCAAAATGCCTTAAGCTAATGTATCACATTAAGTTCCAGTTTAATTTGCCCTAAAGTATGTTGGATAGTTTATCATAACTTGACATATGTTATCATTTACTATTTTGTTGTAGAGTTCATTGTATAATACTTGATTGTATCTTGTAAATTAGGGAGGGTATTGTAAATATGTTTGATAGCTCTTCATATTTTAATAATTTGCCAATTCTTCTTGCATATAATCAAAATACTATGTTTATGTTGGGTTTTAATTTTTAAATATAGCTTAAAGGTTGTAGAACTGAGGGGTAATTACTTATTAAATTGCTACAATTAATTCGATTACTGCTTTCTTTGAATCCAACAACCAATGTTGTTCTCTAACATAAGTACTCACTAAGACTAAGTTCAAGATAGGTTGAAAAACAAATGCTACTATCAAAATTAGCCCAATTAAAACATGGATAAATTTTATCTTAGGGAGGCTATCAAATTAAGCTATTGAGCGTTTACGCTTCTAAGAAACATTTTAAATTTGATAAAACTTCTTAATTTCCTCTTCTTATTCAAGTAATTCGTTAGAGAAAACATTGCTGCCTATATTTTAAATGCTGCGGCCTCCATTTAGCTTATTTTACTTTTTTATGATCTTCTTTTGAATAAATTCTACAAATTCATTTATTTTTTATACTTACAATTCAAGCAAATCAGGTTTTATTGATCCCATCAGAGAAAGAATTTCTTCTTTTTGCTTTACAGATAAAAATTTAATAACAAAGAAAACTATTACAAGTAATCCAGCCATGCAAATTACTATTGAAAACTAAAGCCAGTAGTTTTAAGTAGTGCCACTCAAAAAGCTGCTAATATTTGATTCTATATATGACTAAAAAGAAGTTTATTTTTATCTTAATTCTGGAAGATTTTCCCATTCAAAATACTCAATTGAAGGAGTATTTTAGATCAAAAACCAATTAGTGTAATAGTAATAATCCTTTAATAAATCTATTTATTGCTTTTATTTACTGCTGTAAATATTTGTTGAGTTATTTATTTATGTCATCACTTTAACTTCTGATATCTGTTTTTCTAGGTAGGAAATGGAGTCTTAATTTGAATAAGTCAAAATCAAAGCAACGTAGTCTCCTTATAAATCACTAACGCCTGATAGAGCTTTTTGGTAAGCCGCATTAGATTAAATATCCCTTAAATTTGTATCCATTAAAGGAAAATAATTTTAAATCAAATTTTAGAAACACACTTATCTTGCCACATCAAGAGTATTATACAATAATTCTATAGGTTTAGTGATTGTTTTGAATGAAGGAGAAAATAGATCTATTCCATTTTAATTATTTAAATATCCCATAACAGTTATTGTAATAAAGATTCCTAATGAAATGAATCCTATGAAATAGTATGCGATCAAGTTTTTCAACCCTACTTTTGATTAAATTTTCTTTATGATTAAGTTTTTTTCGTTTGAACTTCGGCTTTCCCCTGAGAGAGAAACACTATTATTAGAAGCTTCTATTTAAAGGTTAGATAAGAACTAGTATTTTTGCTTACTTTTCCTGCTTTATTGTTTTTTTACTATTTTATTTTATGGCTCTTATTCTATGCTCTAGCTCCAAGGAGCTGATAATTATTGCATAAAATGTTACTATCTCAATATTTATCTCTATTTTTTTTCACTTTACTAAAAATCTTCTTTCATTTAGCTTATGGGAGAAACCTCATTTTACCTTTCTTTTATAACTTCAAGATAACTTTAATCCTGATACAGATATCCAATTTAATCTAGATCCTACTTTGTTTGTGTAAGATTCATTAATTATTCATAAGACTTATCAAAACGAACAGAATTTTATGGTTAATTTTCGTTTCTTTGTGTCTCCTCAAACTTTTAGAAAGACAACTATGAAATGTTTGCTATTTTCAAGTCAGAAGAGCTTTAGTTTTTTAGAATTAGTGAGTTTTGGTTTTTATTAGCTTCAAAGTTTGTAGAAAGGTTGGAACAATTTTATTGAGTTTAAGCATTTTCTTTTTATTTATTTTATTCATATATTTATTTATCACCAAATATGATAGATTGCTATTGATATTGCTATGATAATTCAATAGCATTTTATATTTCTTTTATTTCTTTCTTCACTTGCATCCCATTAAACAAATTTATCTGTCCTAATAATCCCTTTTTCAAAAATGGAGAAGGTGATGATGTTAATTTTGTTTCCTGAACTGATTCACTATCACTTTTATTTTCAAATTATTAAAGGTAAGCTTTAGAGCTATTTTTACCTTTAAAGGCATTATTGATATTTTGAATTTCCCTTTAAATTTCAGAGGCGCTTTTGATATCTGAGATATCTTTTATTTTGATATACTTAAATAAAAATTATCCATTACTTTCTTTTTAAATATTAAGCTAAAATTTTATTGAAAACACTGCCAGAAAATCACATTAATTTTAAGCTTTTTGTAGTTACTAAATAGTAAAAGTTTCAATTGAGATTTAGTTTTTCTCATGAAATAAGCCTTTATGCTTTGGTATTATCAATATTGTGGAGTAATACTTATTATCGTTTTCATATTCCTAAGAATCAACTAGATTCAATAAAGGTATCAATTCAGTAATTTAAAATTGTCTAATAGAATCTAAATTATTAATTAAAATAAAATTTACAGAAATTGTAAAGTATATTACTAGTAATAAAAATCAATTATCATCACTCAATTTTATTATCAAAATAATATTTTTAATTAAAATTTCAAAAATAAATAAAGCCTTAATTCTTCAATTATTTACCGTATGATAACTTCGAATGCAAATTGCTTGATAAAATTGAATATAAGTTCTAGCTTATGGCTTGAATTCCTCCTTACATAGAAATTAGAATGTAATTGCTTTATTTGTTAAGTCTGTTTAATAAATAACAAATGCCTACTTCATCGCCATACTTTTGTAATTTACTTGTTACTTTTAGAGGAAAAATAAATCCTTTGTCATCTAAACCAAAATTAAATCTATTTTCTATTAATAAAAAATATGAATTTTTAAAATAGGCATTTTATTATTTTATGATTAAACATTATAATTATTTAGTTAAAGAAATTTGTGGCTGTTTTTTAAATTAAATTATCTTGAAAATATAAATATTTGGAGGAATATAAACATTCATTAATTTAAAAAAAAGTATGTTTTACTAGTGTTTAAGAATCTACTTTCTATCTAATCAGTTGAATTCTAGCAGAAAGCATTTAGAATGGTATTTATCTCAGTAGGGATGAACTCGCACAAGTTTCTACCTTTGAAATTCATAATACTTAAAGCTGAATTATCTGAAGAAAAAAGCTAGAAAAATTTATCAGTAGTTAGACGGACACAACATTTACCCTAACTAAAAGAACAGAAAAGTACACATTGATTTTCAGAGATTCCAACTGTTTTTCTTTTAAAATATGTATTTTCCTCTTCACTTTCTCTATAATTTTTGAATGATTAGTCAGGTAATTAAAATTATGCCGAAAAATGATTAATTTAATATTAATATTTCTCTTGACAATAAATTTCATAGAAAATAGAACACAGATCTTTAACCTGAGAGCTATTTGGAGAGTTTCTCTTTAAATTATTTAAAATTTAAATAACTTTCTTTTGCTCCTTGCAAAGTAACTGAGCTTTTTCTTTAATCAGACTTAAATTAATTTAGTTCTAGCAAAGATAATTATAAAATAATCCTGTCTTTTTCATCAAACCAATTATTTTAATTTAAACATGTCTGTTTTCTCTCTCATGATATATTATCTGCATCATGTTCATGTTTTGATTTTTGCATTGCAAATTGAGCAACTAATCACTATAAATCCTTTGCATCTAGCATTAAATCTCATCAAGTGTAATTCTATCAGCTAATGTGATGCCTTGATTGATAAATTTATTTTTGATGAATTCTAGGTTACAATAAGACTTAATTGGGTTATTAAACATTTCAATCACAAAGTACTAGTAGCTAAAGAGAACGTTTGTATCAATTCTACGATTATTGCGGGCAATAAAATTCGTAAATGAATTATCTATAAAATCTAGGAGAAAGCCTTTTCTCTACTGTTCATCGATAAACTATTACTATCTAGAATATTATAATTCCTATTGATTTTTAAATATTGAATTAAATATACTGATAAAGAAATAGTACTATTTTTATTAATACTAGCTAAAAAAAATATTCTTACAGTAAAATATTTCTTGCAAAAGCAAGGGAAAGATGAATTAGTCTAACAATTTTCTATGTGATTTATATATATTTATTCAAATATCACTCCGCTTTAGCCTGTTGCGTATTTTTCTTAAATCTTTTAGATTTTTTCAACCAAAAAAGTATTACATGAAATGAGCTCATACGCATTGATGGATTTTTAAGGATCATTCATTTGAAGCAATCGTTACAAAATTTTTTCGTTTCTTTATTTAAAGATAGATGCACCAATTTTAAAAGAAAGACCAATCACTATAATTCCTGCTAGAAATGAGGACTCTTCAGATTAGTTAACCAAATAAGTTAATGAAATAGCTAAAATAGTTGCTTGGTTTATAATATTTACTAATTAAATTTACTATTTTTAGAACTCGCTCCTAAATACCAAAAATGCTATTTTTAAAATTTATTTAAAAGAGACAAATAAGCACAATATTCTGCTTGAAGAAATTCTATAAATAATGACCATGATTAGCATAAGTATGAAATTTATCTATCCTAACAATTATATATTCTTTTATGAATAATTATTAGACAGAAAACTGTACCCAATGCTTTTTTTTTCAATCAAATATCCTTTTAATTGAATTAGACAAATAATAATTGTTGTATTAATAATTGTATGGCAAAAAAAAATCTTATTTTAAGTAATTAAAATTTCATGTTTAGTAAAAGTATCAATCAAATAATTAATACATTAATTCTTTACCTATAAAAGGAGTAAGCGTTAAATTCAAGTAAGAGAGACCTTTCGTAAAGGAAGCACTATTATTTCCAAAAGCGCAATTCATAGACACATGCCAACAAGGAATTAATAATACATATAGAAAGAAAGAATTTATTAATTTTTATACTTGAAAAAAAGAATTCCAAGATTTTCTCATTGCTATCAAAAAAGCAGTTTTAACAACTGAAAGAGCACAAACGGTGAGCGTAATAATAATGAAAATAAAATTGATTATTATTAGCGTTTGTTAATAAATTATATTTGAAGTTAAATTAGATATTCTAACTAAGTCTAAAAACCTATTCTATTGAGTATGATTTATATTTACGAATCTTAAATCTATCAAAAATGAAAGCTCAACTAAAGAAAGCGTTATCAAGAAAATAATAAATAATAATTTATAGGGCACATAAGATGAAAACCCGTCTTTGAATGATTAAACTAGAATACTAATTAAATAGCCTTTACCTTTCCTGCCAAAATTAATTTTTTTAGACAAGGAATTAACCTCACCTTAAAAACCTACTTGTTTACGATTGTCCATGATTTGTTTTTATATTTTTTTTGATTTCTTGTTATTATTAATTTATGCTTACTATATTTATTTATCATTAAATTTATCTATAAATCAAGCAATTTAATTATCATCATATAAAAGGTTATTAAGAATTGAATTATAAATTAATTAAAACTGGTGATTTACTAGTAACATTCTAATTTTTTTCTAAATAATAAAAAGATGATTGGCCAATTAACTAACTCTGATATTTTAATTCTGAGGATTATAATTATATCTTACATATTTTACATTTATGATTGTTTGCTGATTTTGCCATTAATTATAAGCATATATTATTCATTTTAAATTCTATTAGCTTACTCTTAAAGATCATTTAAAAAATAATCTTGAATACAATAGATAGTCACTTAAAAAATTAATCCTAATGATTTATACTATCAGATAAATAAATTTACATAGCTAACACAATTACTAATTAATCTATACATTATTTCATTTTAGAAATATTGAAAATAAGATTTTCTTCAAAAAACAAATAAAGATTAAATAAATCTGATTTTCTTTAATTGCAGTATCTCAATCCAATCAGATATTTAAATAATCTTTAAAAAGCTTATATTGAAAACAGAACATCAACAATAGAATTTAAATAATACATTTTTAATTTTTTTGTTAATGTATTCAGTAAAGTTTAATTTTTGAAAATGATTATTCTTTATAAAATTAGATCAATTCAGCTTTGAAATGAATTATTGATATGATTTGTCTTTTTTCTATTTATTTCAAGTATTTTTTGCAAGAATATTTAAAATAGTAGACCAAAAGAAAAAAAATTAAATTACAATATTTTAATTTGATTATTTGAGTAAATTAAATTTATTATTCAATTATAGAAGATAAATTTATTTACAATATACTCTAACTTCTTATTAATAAATCCTCTTATTTTTTTGATTTGAAAATATTTAAAATGAAATTATAGTAATTTAAGAGTTCAAAAATGAACAAAAAAATACTCCTAATATACAATGGATTAAAGTAAATAGTTCTTTTTAATTCTGTTATTTGGTGTAAGTTTTAATTATTTCTAATCTGAATAATGAAATATATGACGCCTCTATTTTTATGTTATTCCTTGAATTTCAAATACTTTTTTTTACTATTAATTTGATTATTTTAATTTTTAGCCAGCCAACTATTACTTAGCATACATATATATATATGCATCTATAGGCAATAATGCTAAAATGAATGTAATAAATTAAATAGATAATGTTATCATATATATCTATATATACAATTTATACAATTCCTCATAAATTACTAGTCCCTCTGAATAAGCCAATCAAGATATTTAATAAAAATATAAATTATATTTAAATCCTTTTATTTAGAAATCAGCAAATTTTTTGTTATGATTTTTGCAAAGCAATTAATTTACTTAATTAAATAATTAAATACTAACAAAATAAACTAGTATTTATAATTTACATTAATTAAATGAAACTTTTTACATCCTAAATACATAATAATTAATTTATAAATTTATTTTTTAAAGCTAATATATATTTATATTATTTATATCTAAATTTTTCTATTTTTAAGCTTCTTTACAATTATTCAACTATAAAGTATGTATTTAAATGACTTTTTAATTTTACTATAATCTACTCAATTTATGATTTGAAATTAAAATTCTAAAAATTAAATTGAAATATTTCTATTTATGCAAAATAAAAAACAAACAAAAAAAATTAAAAAATATGTATTTAAGTTTATAAAGTTATTAAAAATAATATCTAAATTTTAGTTGTGGTTTGAATAAAAAATAAATATAAAAAAAACAAGTTGATTGGTTATTATAGTTTATACTTATAAGAATAAACTATTAATGAAATAATATAGATTATGAAAAATATTTTTTAATGACAATTCAATCTATAAATTAGTTTTTTAGATAAAAAAATGTTTAAGTCTCATTAGAATAATTAATATTATTAATAAATTTATCTTTAAAACATATTATTGTTTTATAATAAAAAACAAATAAACATTTTTGATTTTTTGCAAATAAAGATATATTGAAGCTTGAAGATAAAATATAGAGCAATAAATATGCTTGCTTAAATTTTAGATATGCGTTTTAAGTATTAGAATAAGAAATGTTTCATACTTGTAGACTTTGAATTCTAATATTTTGAATGATGAAAGAATATTAATAGATTAAAATATATTTGCTTCTCTTATAAAATTTTAATTTAAGATAAGAATTAAATATGTTTGCTTCTCTTATAACATTTTAATTTAAGATATTCATAATGTGTGTGCATTTTAAAACTACAAAGATATTTGTAAAAATGGTAAAAGTTAAAAACAAAAATAACATTAAGTCCAATTACAAAATCTGATAAACTAATGAAAGATACTAAATATTTTTTTATTTAAAATATATTAATTCTTTTTACAGCTATAAAATAATTTATTTTTTAGATAATAAGTAAGGGGATAATTAGTTTAAAGTAAATCTTTTTATTTTAATCAATGAATAATTTATAATTTTAGTCAAAACTAATTGTATATTTTGTTGATTTGACTTAATCACAATAATAAATTAAATTTTTTGGGATAATTAGTTCATTACCTTTTTTCTATTTCAAATAATTTATTTTTTTTTCATGATTTTCTATTTTATTCATTTGAAAAAATCAATTAGATATTTTGAGTTAACTAACTCCTTAGCCAAATAATTAATTGATTAGATCAATAAATTAACGCATTTATATTTTTAATACAATCTCATCTCGCTTACTTAATTTATTTCTCTCGAAGATTTTAAATAAAAAAGCATATACTCTTTTGGAGGAATATTAGAATGAATTTTTGATTTTTGATAAATAATTGAATAATATGATAAATTTCCTTTTGCATTTGGTATTTGGTAGAAAATTGACGTAATAATAGTAAAAGTTTTCAAATTATATAAAACATACAAATAAACAATCTTATCCACCTAATAAAGCTTTAAGTTTTTGTTGTAATTGGAAGGTTATCAAAACATAAAAATATTTAAGTAACTTCATAAATAATTTCATCAAAATTAAATAAAAAAAAATCAGACTTACTTAACTTTTTTGTAGAATAAAGCATATTAGTTTAATAACTAAATAAAGATTATGTAGTCTTCTTAAATTTAAAGTGGAATGATATTCCAAAATGTCTGGGAGAAAGTAAAGCCCTTTTTTATTGGTGGTTTCGCTGGTTGTCCTGCTACTATAATAGTTTAGCCTATTGATACAATAAAAGTTAGAATTTAGATCATAAACGAGCAAATAGCTTTGGGTAAAGCTAATGGATTGACAACAAATCCAATAACTATATCAAAGCATGTAATCGTGAATGACGGATTAAGAGGTTTGTTCAAAGGCATGGATGCTGCTTTGCTCCGTTAACTGACTTATGGATCGACTCGTCTTGGATTATTTCGTTTATTGTCAGACACCCATACTGAAAGAAATAATAGATATCCTACTATGTTTGAAAAAATTATGTATTCTTCTTTTGCTGGATATGTAGCATGCATTGTAGGAAATCCAGCTGATATTTCCGTAGTAAGATTTTAGTAGGATTCCTTGCTGCCTACTCATAAAAGAAGAAACTATAAAAATGTCATGGATGCTATGTTTAGAATGGTCAAGGAAGAAGGCTTCTTTACATTATGGAGGGGGTCAATTCCAACTATTGTTAGAGCAATTTTTATTAATGTTAGCATGCTGACAACATATGATGAAGTCAAAGAGAGAATAAATGCTTATACGGGAACAAAAGATCTCTTTACAACATCGTGCATAGCTTCTTTCGCTGCCTGTTTAGTATCTTCAGCTGTATCTCTACCTTTCGATAATATAAAAACTAAACTGTAAGGAATGAAGGCAAATCGCCACGGAGTTTTTCCTTACAATAACATCGGCGACTGCATGGTAAAATCTATAAGATCAGAAGGATTTTGGGGATTGTGGGTTGGAATGCCAACTTTTTTGTGCAGGATGTTCCCACACTCAATAGTAACTTTACTATTTTAAGATTATTTATATAAATGTTTTTCAAAAAACACACTAAAGAACTGAGTTTATGCTCGTATAATTAGTTAATTAATATATCATTACTATTTATTTATTCTTCTAAATTGCATATTTTATAGTAAAATCATTAAAAATAAATATATTTATTTTATTTTGAGAAACTAAAGTATTCACCTATCTAAATATCCAAAATTTTAAGTTAATTAAAAATTTTTTGTTAACTTTTTAATTAATTTAATGAGTTTGATATGAAATCTAAATAACAGATTAATGTTTATACATAATAATTAATTTGTGATATCGATTGATTGATTGATAGATATTAGTAATATAATCAAATTATTATTTTATTATTAATATTAAATATCTCATTATCATCTGTTATTTCTGATTGCTTTTTTAATAATTTTTTTTTTATAAAAATGCTATCAAAAAAATGAAAAAGTATAAACAATTTAGCTTACATTTATTTCTAAAATATTGGATAATTTTTTAAATAACGCTTATTTTAGGGACTAGTTTTATTTTCAAACGATAAATCACTGACAACCTTGATGATATTTTTAACTTATTTCAGTAGTATCTACTTTAACATAAAAAGTTTTAGTGAAAAAAATATGATCAACTAAGCATGAGTAATGCAAATGGTAAGTGGTTTGTTTTGTTTTAAAATCTTAATACCATATAAATATCTGTTTATTTAATAAATACAAATTGATTTCATCATATAACTTATCTTAAAAATGGTTAATTTACCTCTTAATTACAAAATAATTAATTATTTAGTTATATCTTATTATACATATGAATGTTAAGCATATTGATTTCAAATATTAAATTATGGCTTTTATTTGCATATTTTGGATTAATGAGTCACTTAATAACAAATTTTATATAATAATTGATATTATTAGATTAACAGGTATTTAGATTTTAATATCAAAAGTTCAAAAAGTATACATAGTATTTAAAAGTGGGTTATTTTATAAAACTTATAATTTTTATATAAGAATATTAAAATCAAATATTAATTTGATATTTTATTAATATTCCAAATTTATGAGTATTCATATTAAGTGTTGAATAAATTTGTTATGGAGTTTAATATAAGTAGATATTTGAATGATTTATATGAGAAATCTATAAAATTATTTAGTTATGATTTGGATAGAAAGTATGAATGAAAAAATTAGATTAACTTTGAATAATTATTCAATAATATAATTTATAAAAATATGAAATACAAATATAATTTTATAAATGGAATTAATTGAAGTTTTAGTAATTAGTAAAAATAAATATTCACAATCTTAAACAAAAATCGACAGCAACTTCTAGCATGCTATCAAGTATTCTTGTATCAGGGACTTAAACAGAAGCACCGTATATAGAAGAACTAGAACTATTTTTAAATTGTTCAGGATTCTCTGCAACCTAATATTTTAAATCAATGATTTTATTTTAATATTTAGTAGATACTTATAAAATTAAAAAAAAATTACTTCTTTAACAGCCTCCTTAAGGTCTTTAATTAAATCTTTCACACGATTTGCAATGCCATGAGTGATTGAAATATGAATAGCTGCAGGTCTTTAAATACCAGCAAAAGCCCACCCTTTCTTACTTAAAGCACCTTCTAAATGGTAAATATTTCTATTGACTCCTTTTTTGTAAATAATAGCAACAACAACAGTTTTTGGATTGCCAATTACATCTATTTCTTATAATTCAGGAGACTGTTTAATGGCTTAAACTAATTGCTTAACACATCCACTTATGCATTTAGATTTCTCTATGTATCTATTCATTTAAAATAAATTATAATAAAAATTTATGTGATGAATATTCAATTTATTACCCTTGTTTACCATGATATTACATGGCATACCATGCTCCTGCAATTGGTGCACCAGCTTTTGAACCACAAACAGATGGAGTAGCATAGAAACCACCAGGCCAGTCACTAAGAGATGTGTAGCAAGAATGTCTTAATTCCTAAGTCTTAAACATGCAAACAGAAACACCTTTTGGTGCTAAACCGTATTTATGATGATCACAACTTATTGATGTGACTCCTATATTAATAATTTATAAATTTTTAAATACTCAAAATAAAATTTTTAATTTATAGAAATTTATAAATTGTTTTTGAAAATAGTTTTTTGTATCTTCAAAATTTCAATTCTAATTACCATCAACAGTAAAGTCGAAAGGTGGAATTTCTAAATTGTAATCCTTGGCAAAAGCAACGACAAAACCACCTAAACAGCAATCTACATGAAGACCAATTCCTTTAGATTTAGCAAGCTTGGCTAATTAGGGAATAGGATCAATTGTACCATGAGGGAAGTTAGGAACAGATCCAACAAGCTAAATGTTAAATAAATACATAAGAATATTAAAAATATAAGAAAATTGTAATAAGAATTAGAAAAGTATAAATTAAAAATATAATTTATTACTTTAAGTTCAAATTTAAAATATTTATTGAGTAAATAAATAAAATATTTACTCCATCATTTAATTTAAATTTTTAAGTAAATTAAAATATTTAGTTAAATAAAATATTTATTTATTATGTAATCTGGTTTTTTTTGTGTAATGGATTGAAATAAATTTAATTAATTGAAGAAAGTAATTAAAGATTAATTTAGAGAAAGAAAAATATTTTAAATTAATCTAATTAAAATTATTAATGATAAATTAGAATGGTATTTTTACAGTTAATGATTTAAATTAAAAAAATATATTTTATAATTACCATGATTGTATTAGAGTCAATTCTTTTTTTCACTTCACTGATCTCAACAACAGAGTCTTTATTGACAGGAACTCTAATACATTTTACTTTGAAGAAATTACAAGCTTTGTTGAAAGCAGGATGAGCAGTAACAGGCATAACTCTATTATTTAAATTCATTTTAATTTAGAAATATTTATATTTAAATATGAATTACATGTTTGGTTCAGTGATTTTTCTATATTTGGCAGCATAATTTCTGTGAGCAAGGACACCCATCATGATAGATTCTGTACCGCCAGTTGTTGTGAAGCCAAAACCATCATTTGATCCGAATAAATTACATGTCATTCTAATGATTTCTGCCTCCATTTGTCTTGTTGCAGGAAAAATATCATAGTGCATAGGATTGTGATACAAGAAACCCTCTATTAAAGATATTAATTTAAAGAAGCTGCTTTGAAAATAATTAATTTACTTGCAAACTCTGAAACTTCCTTCTCGAATTCTCTATCATCACCATATCTGGAGCCAGATATCTTACCAGAGCCTGATAATTTATCATCTCTTTCTATCCACTCCTTAAATCTCTTTTAGAGAAGAGCTTAGTTCATTCCTTTGTCGTTTAGTACAGGACATTTTTCGTGAGTGTATTTATCAATAGTATGTTCTAACTCATGCTCTAACTTCTACTTGCTCTTTTCAAGTTCCTTTTTGGCGAAAGGTACATAAGTAACAATGAGCTTGAAAATCTAGGCTTTTAAGCTGACTTCTCTTTCTGTTAAAATAAAATTATTGGTTAGATTGATATATTATTTTTTTCATTTTCAAAAGATGCTAGAAACAATTTGTGTTTAATACACTTAACAATTTTAAAATTCTAATCAATACTTGTGGTTTTAAGCTTACTCTTTATAAATTTTTTAATTTGATTTTTCTTTCAGCTTTTTAGAAAAATGATTATGTCTTTACAATTTATCCGATTTTTGAAATATTTTTATTGGCTGATATTTAAAATAGATTTGAATTCAATCTAAATTTAAAATGATTTTTGCGTTTATTATTTAATTTATTTATTTCTTTAAGCATTCAATTAATAGTCAAGCTTGCTAAAAGAGCATTTTATCATGTAAAAATGTCAATTTTACCTTTGAAGATAAAACTAAGGATGCTATAGATGGTCTTGATGGCCATAATAAGGCAGAAGAAAATCATAACAAGAAGTACTGATTGGTCAAAATAACCTAAATCGTTTTTTCTGCAAAAAACTATGAATTACTATTCATATTAATGAGTGAAGGGATGGATTATGTTGTACAAATGGTCTCTGCTATATCTATATGCTTCTACTAAATCAGAAGTGGTGAGACCGCTAATAATTTTACGGACTATTTCCATTGAATTTGTTTTTTATCTCTACTTTTAGATTTTATCCTAGAGTCAAAGTTTTTAATTTAAATTTTTTTGCATTATCTTGGATTCTAGCTGGACGCATTTAAGCCTACCAACCTACCTTAGAAATTACTACTTGGTTAATTATTAAATTTGTAAAGAACGAAAATAGAGTGTAAAATGGATAATTTCAATTTATATTCAAAGGCTAAAGAACATAATTGTAATTAACCTGATTAATGAGTAATTCACTGAATAAGTAAACATGATATTTAAAATTAAATACTGTTGAGTGATATAAATAGGATTGTAGATGTAAATGACTGGTTGATATGATCACATTAACTTTAGGTTATTGTGCTTTTTAGGTAAAAAGCATTTGTATAGCGTCATATTAAATTTGTTAATAAAACTTTACAAGAGATGTGTCAATTGTTAACAGAAAGTTTCAGATGACCCTCTAATTTAAATGTGCATTAAATTTGTTATAACTAATAAATTTACAGAAAATTGATCGAATATTCTTTATTCACATTCATTTGATAAATTGCTTTATTGATATTTTTAAAATTAATATTTCTGCGGTATTCTGATGTAAGAAGTAAAGTCTTGTGTGAGCTATAACATAATATAAATAAATGACAATAACTTATTTGTGAATATATATTCTTAGTAGAGAATAATAAAAAATTTACTCAAAACTCTTTAAAAAGTTGAGTCTAATTTGAGTTATCTCTATTTTAAC
Organism: Tetrahymena malaccensis 436; assembly: GCA_000231845.2. Taxonomy (NCBI): domain Eukaryota; phylum Ciliophora; class Oligohymenophorea; order Hymenostomatida; family Tetrahymenidae; genus Tetrahymena; species Tetrahymena malaccensis. The sequence continues at coordinate 346,067 of JH719963.1, forward strand.
TTAAAAATATATTGATTGAGCAGAAAGACTTTTGTAAAATTTTAACAAAAATTCAGATACAAAAAAACAATGCAAAAAGTGTAAATAAAAAGTGATCCTCGTTTGTTTGTAAATCAGTGTAAATTAATTAATTTAAAATCTAAAATTTAAATCTTTATAACGAGTATTGTATCTTCTTACTTTCCTTATTCCAGCATAATTTACTGCTTCCAAAAGATTTTATTAGTATTATTTTATATTTAAAAACAATCAAAGAATATTTATTTTATACTTTTTTCTCACAAATAACATAATGATTTAGCATATCAGCTTTAACATTTTTAAAGTCATATTTATTTAGAGTGCTTTATTTACAAATACAAAATCTTTTAGTAAATATTACTCATTCTAGCTATTTTTAATGGTTATTTTTATTTTGGCTTAAAATTTAATTTCTTAAGATCTCAAAAATATTAATTAAAATTGAAGAATCTTTGTTTATAATCAATTTTTTGTTTGTTTTTTCATTTTTGTTTTATTTACTTTTTCTTTTATTAAAAAGCAACAAAATAATTTAACAGCTTCTAAAAAGAAAGATAAAAATACTAAAACAATACAATTTATAGCATATAAATATGGAAATAATTATTAAATTAAAATTATATTATATTCATGAAAGCGTTTTTCGTTCATTTTTGATAAAGTAATCTGGCAAGAATGACTTGTATTATATAATGGAAGTAAGGGAGATATTTAGGGTCAGATTTAGCAGACTCTAAAATCAACTTTTTGTCTTTATTTTCAAGCAAATACATCATCTTACTTGCCATGTCAATGTAATATTCTAAAATGCTTTTCTCTCCCAATCTTATAAGCACGCAATTACGCTGGTTTTGGGTGAGGGAATCTGATTCAAGCAATTCTTTGTCTTTTACTACAGTTGTTTTGTACTTTAACAATAGAGGAATAAGCAATTCTTAAACTCTCTACCACATTTTATGCTCGTTTTCGACTGATAAGGGAGGGGTTTTTTGAGGTAAGAAGGGGAGATCGGGCTAATTAGTTTATTCAATATACTTTTTATGGGAATCAAATAATTTTCCTAGCTAATTAGGGTCGCGAATACAAATAAATCTCAAATATCCTAAAAATCCAGTAGAATTTTATGTTTCAAAATCTTCATTAATCCTAGTTAAACAGCAAACTGGGATACTACCACCTATTAATTTTGCCTTAATAGGTAAAGTAGGATCGTCCTAAGCTTGATCAAAGCAGAATACAACTGGGAGTTCATTGAAATAATTGATTCCACGATAGTCATTTTATATCAACTAACGTCCAGGGCGTTCTTCTTCTTTAAATTTTTTAATTGCTTCTGTATGATCTTAAACATCAACAAAGCCATAATTTAAAAAGAGCTTAGAATTGCATTTACTTCCGTAAGAAAAATGTATTTATTGATTACGTTGGATTTTTTTCAATGTTTTTACAGTAAAGCAGTTTGTAGCATCATCAAACACCCATTCACCTTCTTCTTATCCGCTATGCTTGTGATTTAACATATCTGCCAAAGGAACCATTACACTTGTTTTGACTCCCTTCACTTTTATACCAAAGACTCTCGAATGAGAGCAAAGGAAAGCCCAACGGAACTACTCCAAGGAAAACTCTTATTTGAATTCAGGAATCAATTAGCTAATTGTTTCATAGTCATTTTTTATGTCTTCCTTTTATTCTTAAACAAGTTTAAGTGCAGCTGTGCCTTCTAAATATTAAAGCTCTTCATCACTAAAAAGTGCTGGAAAACTGCTAAGATCTGTGGGCAAGGATTCAATATATGCCTTGTAATGAGATGCATCTTTTTTTTATTATTCTTGTAATAAGAAAAGTGCAAAATAAACATGCTTCTATTAAATAAGCTTGGCATTCTTTTCAGTTAGAATCTTGCAGAAATCTGAAGAACTAGCAACCTCTAAAGTAATAACCTATTCTTAAGGAATTGAAATCAAAGTCTCATCAGCTTAAATAATTCTTTTAGAAACAATGCTTCTGTTATGAGCACTGAGATACTTCAGCTTAATGCTTGAAAATTCTCCTTTATTTGCTTAAATCCAGTTTAAAAGATTTTCTGATTTTTTAAAGGCTTCCTTGTCAGCCAATTCATTTTCTTTATTTTATTGATCAATTTCTGACTAGATCAATTCCTTCAATTTTAATAACTCTTCATTAGTTTGATCGATTTAAAGACCTTCTTGTGTAGATTTGAGAGCTAATTCAAGTTAATCTAATTGATGATAAGCTGAAGCTTCTCTAATATAAACTTAAATGTAATCTTTGTTCAATGACTTGCATATCTGGATATCCTAGAGAGATTAGCTAAAGTTTTCCAAAAGATAGTAAGCCAAAGACCTGTTATGAAAATAGGCATAATTCTTATCATCGAACTTAATAGCCTAATTGTAGTACTCAATAGCTTTGGGATAATTTTCTAACTAAAGCTATATATTACCTTATTCCTTTAGTCTATCGCCTTCACTGACAACCTATTAATTCTTATTACCTTTTTTTTTGTGAGACATCTTTTTACTTATTAACCTATTTATTTATTATCCGTTTATATGTATATATCTAAAATCTTAAATTTAGTAATTAAATATTATCTCCTCTATATTATTTAATATCTCAGTTTTAATGCTAATTATTCTATGACTGCAGAAGTACTAATTTATTTATCTTCACTAAAATATCTTTTTGGCTAGATTAATTCTACATGGATCACTAACAAACTAACTAACTCTTTCTCTTAATATCTCACTTTTTTAGATATTTGCATTACAACTCTAAAATAAACAGATTTCTAAAGTTAATAATATATTAATTCTTATTTTGTTTTCTCGTTTAATTTCTATTTTAAATGCAAATATTTATTTTAAAATAAATGAGTCTTAAATTTTTGTTTAAAATAAGATAAAAAATAATTTAAATATATTTTTAACTCTTAAATAATAAAATAAACCTTTTAATATAATTTTACTCTTTAAAATTAATTGAACAAATTAATAATAAACATCTACTAACTATTTTTATTAAATAATTTTTAAGAAATCAATTAATATTTACTTTAAATAAGATTTATATTTACTCAAAAAACTGTGCTTTATTTTCAATATTTTAATATTTAAAAAAAATATTTTTTTTTCAAATTAAGATAAAAACTTAAAATAATTTCATTAATTTACATTGAATAAATATATTCCTTAGTTAAAAATTTCATTAAATCATTAAAAAAAGTATTTAACATATTTTAAAATGGTTAAACTTGTTTGATAATATTATTAATTTTAATTAATATAAATAATAACCTAAAAGTTGAAAGCATAAATAATAAATTAGGCTGATATGCATAGGTATTGGTTTTATTCATATAAAATATTTAAGATTATTGAAATAGCGTAATATGTGCTATTAGATAAGAGATAGAGCATTATTATCACTGCTATTATTCTATTTTATTCGGTTTGAAAAAATCTAATAGAGTTAATAATTAATTAATTTACTTGAATTATCAAATTGCTTTGCAAATATTTGAGTAAATAAATAGAAATTAGTTAGTTATTTTTGATGGAAGACCAAATACAAAAAATATAGCTTTTCGAAATAGTTTAGAATTAAGAAGGTATATCATTAAGTGTGACTAGTGAAGCTACTTTGCTTCTTTCAAAGTATAAGCACAACAATGTATGAATCATATTTTTATTTTATAAAACAGCAAAATAATAATTAATAATCTAAATAAAATATATATTTAGATATTACCAATATGTTGCACAAAATCCTATACTCTCCAACTTCTCAACCTTTTAAATAAAAATAGAGCAGATAGTTTTAATTAAACTTAGGAATAGCAAAAAGGTTTCATTTTATAATTGATGCTTGTAAAAAAATAGCGTTTATCAATATTTTAAAAAAATAGATATCTTTTTGATTGATAAGCCAATTCCAATGAAGAATGATAGCTTCATTATTTTGTTTGAAATACCTGATGAAGTAGTTTCAATAGATGCAAAAGACTGCAGAAACTCTTTATAATACATATATCTTTCATTTGCTCTCTACTTAGCTTAATACACACTTATTCCAAAGTAATTCAATTTATTCCATTAATGAATTAGTCATCGACTGATTATTCTTAAAATATTTCAATTATAAGGAATGATAATTAGCAAATGATCGAGTTAAGTTAATTAGAAATAATGAGAAGTTTTATTCAGGCACTAAAAAATACACAAAAAGAATAGAGCGAACTATATTCTACAATTATTACAGATTTTGAATAGTTTAAGTAGATTTAATTTTATAAAAATTATAAATAAATTGAGAGTAATATGATGATTTTATTCATTTAGGAACTCTATCAAATTTTAGCCAAGGTTTATTTCTGGTAATCCCATTAAAGGTGAAATAGCTTTATATATGATCTACGAGTTTTAATAGGCTTATTCTCAAAAAAAGACAATTGATATAACCAAAACATTTGAGAGTCACTCTCTGATTTATTTCAACAAAGTCAAAGATGACCTATTTTCTGTCTTTCTGAACAAAGTAGATAAAATTACATGAAATATTTTGCTAAAATGTTTGCTTATATATTTGTTTTTTAAAAAAGATTAAGATGTAATTGAGTGAAAACAACTACCCATTTGATACTATTTTCATTGATTCTAGTATAAATGAAATAAAAACAGATGTATTGCATGAATACGATTAAAAGGTTAGTGAATTTTCTTTTTTAAAATAAATTCTTGCCCAAAGAAAATCTCTTGAAGAGAAAATAAAGTAAGAGTATGAAGAAACAATTAAGAAAAATGAAGAAATAAGTGAAGAATTTTGCACTAATCTGCTTGTTTAAATATATGAGTATTATAAATAATAAAATCTTGATCTCTTTACAGAATCTTAGAATAATATTTCTGAAACAACAGTTATTGAAAAGCAATAAATATTTTAAGATTATATCAAAATGTACATAAGTGATGCAAGAGGTCCATTTAAATGTAATTCTTTTTATTATAATATTTAAAATATACACCATGCTTATAAATTAATCAAAGAAATTCTTTCATTACCATAAAATAATAAAACCTAAAATTGATAATTTCAATACAAATATAATTTAATGGATTTTATTGTGAATGCTTTTCAAATTCATATTTTTTTATAATTAATTTATAATTTAAATGTTTATATTTTATTGAAAAACATTAGATAGACTTTTAGCTGAAACTTAAACAAGATTCACTTTCGAGTTTTTCGATTAGTTCTTTAAACACCTTTAAGATCATTTCACAAATTAATTAATTCAGCAAAAGTAATAGCAATGTGAGATTGAAGAAAGATTAGTGGAATTAGAGGAAAAATTAAAAATATCAGAACTGTAATTAATATTTTATATTTAAATTGCACATCGAAATGATTTGTTTTATAATAATTTTATTTAGAAAGAATTCAAAGTTGGAGGAAGATAATGAAAAGCTGGAAGAAATTAAAAAAGAAAGTATTAAGGATTAGTAAAAGCTGTAAGAGTATAAATTTACAGAAGAAAGTAATTAAAAGGAAATAAAATCACTAAAAGAGAAGATAGATAAAAAACAGTAAAAAATAAATAAATTATAGGATGAGTTAAACAAATAATATATAGAATTCAAAAGATAGAATTAAGAGCTATCTGATAAGGACTTTCGTTTGAAAGTGCTAAATGAAAAGTTGCAAAAAGTCGATGAAATGACTAAGTCGCTATTTTAATCTAACAGCTAAGTCTCATCAACTTTTAAATCTTAAAATGAAATGCAGACATACTTACAAGATTTTAAGGACTACGTCTAAAAAGCCGAGATATCTATTAACAGAATGTCTTCAATCAGAGATTCATTAAATTCTTCAGTAAAATATATATTCTCATAATTTAAAATTTTAACAAAATTAATAATTTAGTAACAATTTGAGATTGAAAATATTGTCAAAAAGAGTATTAAATCTAAAGATAAAAACTAGCTTCAAGAGGAGATTATGAAAGCTAGAATTGAAGAGAGAGAAAACTTTGTTAAGGAGAGAAAACTTCTAGAAGATTAAATTCATTAGTTAAGCAAAGAAAAGTTTGATTTATTTTAACAAATAACTTAATGGAAACTGAAAGAATTTGATTATAATGTAAAAAACATTTTTATTTATTAAAAAAATAAATAATTTAAAATTTAAAATAAAGAAACAAATTCAGATAATAGAAAAACAGTAAGAGTGCATTGATAGTCAATAGCTAGATCACAAAGCCACAATGGATGTAAATAATTCTATTAACTATGAAATTTAGAAAAGAAATATTTCTTTTTTTAAGTATCTAGAAAAACAGAAAGAAAAATTCGAAGAATAGGGTGAACTCATTTTCAATCTTAGATAGTAATTAGTTGAAAATAAAACAATAGTAGGAGACTAAGAAATGCTTATTGATTTACTATATCACCTATTACCTGAGCTTATTCTTTATATGAAAAAATAATAAAATAAATTATCTAACTGTTTGTAGTCAATATAACCTTATACTAACTAGGTAGAGCAAATATTGAGATAAAGTGGTTTGAAAATTTGATACGTTTCATATACATTTTGAACTGTGTATTCAACATATATTTATATATAAATATTTGTTTAAATGGATAAAAAACAGACAAAAAATATTTTTTCAATATATTATAAAAAATTTCTCTATTTTTTGCTGCAAAATATTATTTTAGAGTTATTATTTATTATATTTCCATTACTGTGATTTTATTAAAATTAAGCATTTAAATTTATCAATTTTTTAGAGTTAATTAGGAATTTTTTAGTTAAATTAAAAAAAAAATTTCCCCCACCGGGACTTGAACCCGGGTCTGAAGGGTGAAAACCTTCTATCCTAACCTGCTAGACTATAGGGGAGACATGATATGAATCCAGATAATGGAAATAACTATTATGAATTTTGATATTTGAGAGGAGCAAGATATTGTTAATATTTTTATAAAATTATGTAAATAAATAAATATGCCTCTTAGTTTATGAATATTTATTATTAAATTATTTTTAAAAATTATTCATTATAGAACTAATAAACTAAATATTAATTCTCAATATTTTATTGATATATATTTTTTATTCAATAAAATTAAAATTAAATTAAAAAAAGTTAGCCCGCCGTGGGGCTCGAACCCACGACCACAAGATTAAGAGTCTTGCGCTCTACCGACTGAGCTAGGCGGGCGGTACAATTATTAATGTATAAATCTTAAGTAACTACATTGATTTTCATTTTTAGGGTGTAAAGTTTTTGTGAAAGGCCGTTAATAATTAATTTCTTTTTGAAAATTTATATTTTGTGTTTCAAGGAAAATTCGTAATTGTCAAAACAAAAATAAATGTAAGCTTTTGTTAAAAGCCTGTAAAGATGTAAGAAAGTGTAAGCATTATAAGTTTAGCAAATTTTATAGCTAAATCTGGTGACAAGGGAGCAAAGATTATAAATATTCTTTATTAATAGTTTATAAATTTTCATTCATAAATTCCTGTAAAAGCCATCTAGATTCGAAAGTAAGTTAAGATCTCAAAATTTTTCATTCTTGCTTGCAAAGTCCATGAATTCACATAAAATATTAGCTCCAGTAGATTTGTGGCAATTGAATGATATTTATTTGCTGAAGAACTGGTGCAAGCAATTTTATGAAATCAAATTATAAAATTCTATGACTTTAGAATTTTAGAGAAGAGAACAAAGAAATTTAAAAATAAATAATAAATATAAGTAGATAGATAGATAGATTTTAGATTTTTTTGACATTCTATTAACTTTTTATATAATAATAATGTTTTTTGTTAGTGTCAAATAAAAGACAATTATTTTGATAATTTTAACAAGCAAATAAATAAATGCGAATTACATCTATAATATTTTATAATTAAAATCTAACTTTAACTTTAGATATTTGCTATTTATTTTATATATTTAATAAAAAGCCAGCAAAAAAACACAATAAAAAATTTTATATAGAAGTAGATTTCACATAAATATTAGTTAATTAAATGGGAGGTGCTGTTTCAAATTGTTCTTGCCAAGCAGAATCTAGAACTCAGGATTTAGGCTCATCAAATATGAATCCTAAAGTCACTGCCTACAATCCTAATGAAGAAACCTAACAAAGACACGAAGAAAAGGTTTACAAAGTGGAACCTTAAATTATTATCAATTAGGCTGTTCCTCCTCCTCCACCTCCTTCAGGTCCAAAAATTTACGAATACATCAATAGCTACACTCATAAGAAATTTCAATAGGTTTAGAGTGAGCTCAAGGAGAATTAATTGTTTTTTGATAGCGAGTTTCCTCCTTCTTTAGATTCTCTTACCAAGAATTCTACTTTGTTCCCAGAGGCTATAAACCTTGAATGGCGTCGTTTGAATCAAATTTTCACTAAAGAGAAAATTTTAATTGATCCTTCTTAGCAAATTAAAATAAACAGTTCAAGTTCTTTGCTTGGGTCTAACTATGCTTTTTCATTCGCGTTAGGAGTATTAGGTTTTCACTCAGACTTAATCAAATTACTTTTTGAAATGGAGGAATATAATGAAAAGGGAGTTTATAGCGTTTGGCTTAATTTCAATGGAGAATGGAAAGAAATCATTATTGATGACTAATTACCTTGTCTGAACTCAAAAAGTACTCCTGCTTTTATAAAGCCACAGGGATTCAGCTGTGGTGGTTCTTCAACATCACCAGCTACCAAGTTTGAGATTTGGGCTCCTCTGATCGAAAAGGCTTATGCTAAAATATACTAATCATATGATAAATTAGATGTTGGAACTCCAGAATAAATAATAACTGATTTGACTGGTTCTCCTTATAAAAGTGCTTAGACTGTTGATGCTAGCATCGCATGGAAATTTATTACTTCTAACTTAGGAAAGAAGCACATTTTAACTGGTACTCCGAAACAACCCACTTCTTAGACCCTCACTGTAAATACCACTAGCACTGTGTCGGCATCACCTCAAAAAGACTAGACTGATTAAAATAAACCTAGTATGGCTAAATATGTAGAGATCATAGATGCCAAAGAAGTTGAAGTTAACAATTTTATCAGAGAAAGAATAGTTAAAATTAGAAATCCTCTTGGACCTTGCGAATGGAAAGGTGATTGGAGTGCAAATTCTCAAAAATGGACACCCTAACTTAGGGAGTAGGTTGAGGCTTAGGAGGAAGGTATGCTGAATTAAAATTTAAGTCAGCCTGATTAAAATGTTACTTGGATGCCTTTAGAGAGCTTTTGCAGTATGTACTAGTATGTTTATTGCAATTTTATTAACCAAAATTATTATTTCTACTGTAGAAATATAATTCCTTCAGCACTTTTCAGTCCGTAGTAAAATAATAATGAGCTAAGAAATAGTGGTATTTTCAATCAAAATAAGCTCTACATAATTCCTATAGAAGTTAAAGAAGATAATACTCATTTATTTATTTAATATCACATTGCAGATAAAAGAACATTTTATAAGCAGAAAGGCAGCTTGTCTGATAACTAACAGAAAAATATAGTAAAACAATACCCACCTGTAAACTTTTTCTTATTCAAGGGAGATGAGGAAAAAGTAATGGAGTACATGAGAGAAGAGTACTTCTATGACAGAAATGGTTGTATTGAAAATACTTTCAACAAAGGAACTTATCTTGCAGTCTTAAATGTAAAGTGGGGTTCAAAAGAAGAGTCTAAAAATGGATTATCGATTTCTTCTTACAGCAACAAGAGAGTTGAAATCAAGGAGCATCTAACAGATCAAACAAAAATTGATAACGCTATTGACCAATGCCTGATGAATATCCCACCCTTAATGAGTAAGGACATCCATAAATATCCAGAAGACGTAGACCACATAGAAAGATTCCATAACGTAGCTTTAGGATACTCTTATTACGTGTACACGAATAGAAGTTAAACTACGACATTAAAAGAAACTGGAGTAATGTCTGATAGAAAATTCCTAACTATTTGTTACCCCTACACTAATTCGGATAGCTACACAATTGAAGTAAAGCCACTTTAAAAATAAATAGTAAAATATGCCATAGATCCAGAAGGACTAGGTTTATATCAAGGTAACCTTGTGCATCATACAATTTTTAGCTACAGCAATGAAGATCTTTATCCTATGATCAAAGCTGATTTAGCAAACAAGCAATTCTAAATTGTTAATGGAGAGAAAACTGAGGTAGAGTTTTATCAACATTTATTCTAAGGCGGATTGGCAATCTTTTTCTTGAATAACAGCAATAAAACATATTGTGAGGAATTCAAGGTTGAGTTAAAGAATCTTGATCCTACAAGTGAGGGACATTCTTCAAATTAGTTAATATCAATACAAGTTCCCTCAAAAAGAACTAGACTATTTGTATTCCCACAAATAGACCCTGTTACAAAGCCTTCTTTCAAATTCACTTCAATATCAAAGAGTTTTAAAACAGATTGAAGATTTAATAGGAAATAGAACTATTGATATTATTCAAATATAAATATTTAATAACTTTCAAGAACAAATAAGCAAATAAATAAATAAATAAATTTACGTACTCTTATATAAAAATCTGTACTGCAAAAACTTACTTCAAAATAAATTTATTACTTTAAATGTTTTAAATAATATTCACAAAAATTTCTATTTAAATGGAAATTATATTTTTTAATTTGAAATGAATCAATTTTCATTCGTAATATTTAAAACTATCAATTAAATTATTAGATAAAACTAAATTGAATTTTAAAATCAACATTTGTTAAGCTTCTTTAATTAAAATTACTAAGATTTTTAAGCTAAATTTAATAAAAAGACAATTTGTTAAATAATAGTTTCATTTTAAGATAAATTATTTTAGTTTTCAAAAAAAAGAGATTTTTATTAATAAAAATAATTTAAATTATAAAACAATCAAAGATTATTAAATAAACATCTTACCATGCAGTTAATGATACTTGCTCTAATTATTAATTATTGGTTCAAAACGAAGGTTGTTGATTAATATATATTTCATTCAAATTAAAAACAATTAATAATATTTCTCAAAAAATTTTCATAAAAAACTAAAAAAATCTACTTTTGACTAATTTTAATAAAAATATTTAAAGATAAAATATGTTTATTTAAATGATTCATTTTAAAATTATACTTTATAAATATCATTTTAATCAATCTAATGCTTGTATTAAATTTTTAAAGCTAAAGAAATTTTGTGAATATAAAAAGTAATAATGAATTAGCAAGAAATAGACTTTAAGAAGTAAGTATTGCAATTATAAGTTGATAAATACTATTTTTGATTACGTATACACGAGAAGTAACTATATTTTACCACAAATTTTACTTATGCAAAAAATATAAAATAGTTTGAAATCTATAAAAGAATTAGATAATCAATATCATTTTCTGTCTAAAAAATGACTCTAAAGTCAAACTAAGCTTTCTGAATTTATTTACATCAGACCAACAATCACTAAATAAAAGATAAGCTTTTAATTAGAAATTTAATCAAATTTAATAAATTAATAACAAATTAAAAAAGTAGTAAATTAGTAAGTAAAAAATATGAAGAAGTTCATTTTAATTTCTCTTATCTTTACCCTTTTATTTTCCTAAAATTTATGCTCAGAAAATTGTTTTGAAAATTGCAATAACCTCTACAGCGATTGCATAATGCAAACATAAAATTTCTAAAATTTCTAACAAAAAAAATTGTGCTAGGGAGAAAAAGCTGCTTGCTTTTAATAATGTAGAATTGACCAATAAAAATAAAATTTTAAAGAACTTTAAAGCAATAAAATTTTAATGGGAAGTGGAATTGATAACAACCTAATTTTTTGCTAAGGATAGTGCAAGAGAGATATGTTTAAATGCCAAATAGGATGTAAAAGCCTTGGCAATCAATGCAACTTTGATTGTGACTCAACATATAGAAACTGCTTGACAGTATCATGTTAATAATGAAGACTAACAAATACAAAAAAAAGAAGATAATAAATAAGGAAGTCTAACAAATAATCTATATAAAATTTAATAAAATATTATTGAGAGTAAAAAATTACAAAATCTTTCATCATAAAGTGAAATAACATAAGTAAAACATTGTATTTTAAAAGGAAATTTATATTAAGTAACAAATTTTATATTCAAAAGAATTATTTAAATATCACGCTATAAATATTGATTCATACAATTATCTTATATACCAAATTTTATGCAAACAAATTTTTGACTAAATCCAAAATATTGTTCGTTTTTACCCTCAAAAGTTAACCAGAAATTCTTTTCATAAATTGATAAATTAACAATTTTAACTTGAATTTTAACAAAGCTGATTTACATAAATCTTATCAAATTAAATTAGAAAATGTTAATTTTTCTCTAAAATTAAAAGATATTAATAATTAATAAAAATTTTCATTCATATTTTTTTATTTAGTATGAATTTAGGTTTTCTGAATTTGAACTAAATTTGTTATTGAATGATATTACTAAATCATATTGTTTTTGATTATTATCTATGCTATTATTGTAAGTAAAATAAATTAATTTCAATAAAAGTGATACAACTATTAATCATCACCTCAATAATTGTTAACTGATTGCATAAATTTAATCATATTCAATATTTATTTTAAAAATGTGATATTAATCTAAAAGCTAACTTAAATATTCAAATATTATTTAGTTATCTCATTTGCTTTTTTTGATAAATAAATATATTTCTTTTAATTTTTCGTTATAAAAAATTTTTAGCTTTTATCTATTTTTTTTAAAAATCTATAAATGGTTTTTAAATAACTCAATATTAATTAATAAACATTATTATGCTTAAATAAAATAGCAAGAAACGTATCCTTTAGAAGTTTTCTATTATAAAATAAATTATTTTATTAGAAGCTAAATGAGTATATTATTAGATTGATATGAAGATAAATTTTTTTTGAGATAGCTCAAATTTATCTAATTTAAAAATCAGCTTAAATTTATATAAAATTTACAAATAATTAAACACACCAATATTTAGAAAATTTTTAAGAAATAAATAAAAATAATTTAGAAAGATTTAATATATAAAGTTAAAATATAAAATTTAAATCATTAATATAACTATTAGAATAAAAAGATAATCAGATAAATAAACAGTATATTTAAATTCTTAAATAAGTCAATAAATAAATTAATAAAAATACTAATATGGGTGTTTGCTTCTCATAAATAAAATGGTTATTTTTAATTTTCTGATTAGTTTTATCATCAAATGAAAAATTTAATTCATTTACAAAATTATTAATAATAAATTGTGAAAAAAATTTCCCCCACCGGGACTTGAACCCGGGTCTGAAGGGTGAAAACCTTCTATCCTAACCTGCTAGACTATAGGGGAGACATGCTATATATCAAACCATTAAAGATATGTTTTTAAAAAATTCAACTTTGATTATTAAAAAAAAAAAAGTATTTAATAAATAAGTTAATTGGTATTTTGTTGATTATTTGAAGGATTTTCATAAGCTATTAATGATGCTTTCTAAATTTTAAAATAACTAAATAAATATTATAAAAAAGTTAGCCCGCCGTGGGGCTCGAACCCACGACCACAAGATTAAGAGTCTTGCGCTCTACCGACTGAGCTAGGCGGGCGGTACAATAACTAATCATAAAAAAATTAACAATTTGATAATTTTTAAGGTTCATATCAACTTTTCAGTTTATATTTTTGAATAAAGTTGTTAAAATCTTTTAAGAATTAGAAATTGGCTTAAATGCTTTTGATTTCAAAACTATGAAAAGCTTAACAAAATATATTCAAGTATAAAATTTTTATTTAAAAAATAGTTGTTTTAATTGTTGCAACAAATTTAAATAGAAATATATTTAGATTTTCTTTCTTTTTTTCAAAAAAATTTTTGAATATTCAGTTTAAAAAATAAATTTAAAAAGTTTTTAAATATAATTTAAGTTATTCATTTTAATAATTAGTCAATTTTTCAAATATTTATAAATTTGATAATTTGATCATATTTATTTTATTTTTAAATTATCTTTTTTTATAAATAATTTTAAATAATGAAATAAATACTTGGTCAAAAAATTTAGGATATCAATATATCCAAAATCTCAAGTTTATTAGTTTTTAAAGATAATTTAATTCCAATTTTAGCGTTTTGCCACTTTAAAAATGATCCTAATATTTTTAATAAATTAAATATTTTAACTAGCAAATTAATACTAAATTTAAAAATGGTTTAGTTCAAGAGATTGATATTTAAAATAAACAAATTTTTTATGTTTTTTTATTGATAAATGAATAGTAAAACTAATGAAATTCAAATCAGTAAAATAAAAATGTAAAGTTAATTATTGTGATTTTTGAAGTATGAATGATTTATATGCAGAATAGGGGATTAAATAAATTCAATTTACATTAATAAATTATTGAAAACGATCATACAAAAAAGACAAGAATATTATTTAATTGTAAACATAGTCATAATTTTCTAATTGTTTAAAAGCTCATCTGTTTTTTTTCTTTTATTAATAAAAACATTCCACATCAATAAAATTTTATTTATTTATGGAGATTTTTATCAGTCTAGTATTGGTATAATACAAATTTTAGTTATATTCAAAACAAACAAATTATTCAACTTCGTCATCAACATTTTAAATATGCATTTTTGATGCAAAATGCAAAAGAATATTTGACTTTCCACAAATTAAGTTTTAATGAATACAACAAGAAAAACAAATCAATAGTATTCATCAATTGATTGATACTAAAAGAATTTCTTATATTCACATAACTAATATCAATAATTGATGAGTATTGAATAATTAGAAAAGAACTAGCTTTTTTATTTCACTGTAACTCAAATTATTTATAAATTAATAAAAAAGAAAACATTAATCAAATTAAAATAATGAAGAAACTACTAATCATCTTTCTTTTTTTCGTACTTTTTATTTCGTATTCTGAAGCTCAAAATGAGTGTCTAGAGAGTTGCAATATTTAAAATTAACACTGCATAGGTTAATAAGAAAACTTGATGGACTTCATGCAAAGAATGTAATGCGAAGGTGAAAAAAGTGTCTGCTATAAATAATGCTAAGTTCAGGATTCTAATTTAAATGTTTAATATGATATCTAAAATGCACCTTTTATGAATAAAAGCAGTGATGATAACAATGTCTAATAATGCTAGGATGACTGTAAAAGAAACATGTTCAAGTGCTAAATACAATGCAAAAACATAGGTCCTAAATGTAACTTAGATTGTGAAGTGACATATAGAACTTGCTTATCAGTAACATGCCAATAATAATGAAAAAACTTCTTAATAGAAAAAATATAAATAAATAAACTTGAAATTATATGTTTAATAAAATATTTTTATAATATATATAAATAACTAAAGAATGAATTAATAAATAACGAAATAACAATACAAATAAAAGCAATTAAAATATTCATTTTATATCTATCAATTTACTAATGTATTCACTTATTAAAATTAATAATTTATATTAAGTAACAATTTTTAATCAAATATTTATTTGAATTTCACGCTAATAAAATCACTTATTAATATTTCTTTTCATCAAATTTTACACAAATCAATTCTTTTTACCTTTTATTCTCTTTGTATGTAATTTGGTTTATAAAAATTTAGAAATAATTCAAATAAAGTCAAATCAATATTACAAATTTTCATTAGAAATCACGCTTACATTATTATTAATTACCTACAAACAGAAATAAATACAAATCCAAATTAAATATTTTATTAAAAATAATTCAAGTTTCAAATCAAAAATGTCAACAAATAAACTCTAATAATATTTATTTATAATGTCGATTTTAATTAAAATTTTAAAAAATACGATGCATTAATATAACATAAATAAACTCTCTCTAATTAGGTAAAAATATCTTAATTTTAAATTATTTTTTTCTTAATTAACCAGCTTAGTATCTATTTGAAATATTTATGATTTATTGCTAAATAATTTGTATTTTTTATTGATTTATAAATTTTCAAATAAAAAATTAGTGCTTTTACATAGCTCAATTAGGTGATTTGCTTGTATCAGTTTTCAAGAATAAAAAATTTTAAATTTAAAATAATAATCTATTTGTTAGGCAAAATATGACTTTTATAATTCAATCAATTTTAAATTTGTTTAATCTTAAAAATCTTTTTTTTGAAAATTTCAAATTAAAAAATTTATTAGGTTGATTGGTATTTATTTTGTGTAGTTTAAATAACTTTTGAAAAATATTATCAAATTATGGTTTAAAATAGTAAAATAAATAAAAATGAATAGCATGATTAAAATTTAAAATGAAAATGAATTAAGTTATTTAGTAGATTTATTGCAAGATAAATTACTACATAAATAAATATATTACTTACAATTCAAATATACTCTTATATTCTCATTTATATTTTTATCAAGTTAAATTAATTTTTTATCTAATATAATTTATTATAAGAGGATGTGAGTATGCATATATGTATGTTTGTTGCTTTTTTTTAAATAAAAATTAATATCAAATTAAGTTTCTTTAATTTTTTATCACTCTTATTTGTTAGGTTTTTGATGAAAATAAATAGGCACAGCAATTTAGTGAGATATCCCTAAATATTTAAGGCAAGAAATATTAAGAAAATTGTTTTGTGAGAGTTTTTTTATAAATAGAAAACGAGTTTATCATTATTAGATGATATTATCTATTTATATACATATTTCATTGAACATTAAATATTTAGCTATCTGCAAAAAATTAGGTTTGTTACTTAGAAAATTTGTTTTTTTTTGTTTTTACATTCTATTACGCTCATCGATTGATATTTTAGTTTATTTATATTTAACTCGATCTCATTGAGCGATTTATTAGTGTTTTAATAATTAAAGTAATTTCAAAGATTTAAGAATTAAGATGGGTTGCAGCAGCCGTCTATAATTTTTTTCTGGTCAAAAATAGTTAGACGCTGGTGAGAATAAATAATTGATTCGTATAAATTAAAGATATTTGTTTTTTTTGCTTGTGTTTTTCTCTGTTTGTTTGTTTTTTGTTTTTTTTGTTTTTGATGTTTAAAGAATTAAAGATATTTTATTAATTTTTTTAAAAAAGATATCATTGGTAATTATGGATTTATTTCTGAATGTTAATCTGTTTGCTTGCTTGTTTCTTGGTAAAGCAATCTTATATTTTTGATAGATTAAAAAAATAATAAATAAATAAATAATCAGATTATCTCATTTTAATTTTGTTTCTGATTAATATTTAAGAATATTTATTGCTATTTGTTAATATTTATTCATAATTGAACGCTTTTTATAATAATATTATTATAGCGGAGGTGGAAGGAACCCTTTGTATGAATTACCACTATGCATGGCTGTTTATTAATTTTGTTGTTTTTAATTTTTAGCCTAATTATTGGCTTATTGTTGATAGATGATCTTCATTTTTATTAAATAAGTAAACTTAAATAAGAAATTTAAAGAAGTATTTAGCTTGTTAAATCTTTTAAAAGCATGCTTCTGATAGGGTACCACTCTTTTTTTTGTTCCTTGAGTCTTCTTTTAGCTCAAAAAGTAAAGTGGTAATTGAGAAAATAATTGACTCAATCCACTGCCTCTCCAGAGTTTTAGAGGGAGGAATTCTCTTGAAGAGATAAAGCTGTTTCTTTTTCTTGAACTTTTAAATATGGCTGAGTGAGTAGGTTTTCCTTTTCTTGTCTCTCTTTTGCTTCTTGGAGTCTGATGTGATAATGATCTTTCGAAATTAGATCTTTTTTACTCTAAGTGGGATTATTGTTTTGGGAATTTAGTTTTTCTTCTTCTATTTCCATTCTATCATCAATTTTATTCTAGCACTAAGAGGAGCTATTTGGAGCATTTATTGTTTAATTTATCTACTGCTTTTGCTTATTTTGGAGTTCTTCTAATAATCTCTAACTTTCTAATTTCTAAGCGAGCTGAACCTTCTTGATCGCATCTTGAATCGATATCATCTCTGTTGAATTCATCCAGCTTGATTCCTCTACTTCAAAAACTGTTGGTCTCTTAGATGGGTTTTCATCAAGCATCTAAGTGAGCAAATCTATAAGATTGAGGATATCTTCAGAAGGATGTTGATGAATCAAGTAATTAACTTTGAACTAGACTTAGTTCCATGCATTTTTCAGTGAAAATTGTGACATTTAAAATGATTAAGCTCCTGCAGTATTGAACGGATACTAATTAAATACAAGACAGAATAAAACAACTCCCAAAGAAAAGATATCTGCTTTTTAACCGTCATATTTCTAATTTTTGCCCTCTTTTTAAACTTCTGGAGCAATGTGTGGTTATGGCATTTTGCAACCTCCACTATTCAAGAGGCCTCTTTGCGTAGTGCTTTTATTTGCAGAAGTTGGAGCACTTTGATTTTAAGATGTGGTACCAAAATCAGCCAATTTTAAATTAAATTCGTTATCTAAAAGAATATTAGCTAATTTGATATCACCGTGATAATATCCTTTTGAGTGAATGAATGAAATAGCTGAGACAAGCTATTTAATTAAATTACGAACCACTTAAATGTGTATCTGTAAATTCAAAGTAGTAAACACAGCTTATGGCCTGCAGTGAGCATAATTTTAGTGCTAACTTTAATGACTATGAGGTTATTAAATATCATTTGGTTGAGGGGACTGATTGGTGTATTGGCTATACTGATTTATTAATTTTTGAACTTAGTTAAAAGCGGATGAAGAGCCTAAAGCAAAAGTTTAAAAAGATTAATCACACGAGAAAGGGTTAAAAATTTCCTTCATAGATTCTAGAGCATTGCTTAGTGATCCATTATGGCAGAATTCAAGGATTAAGACATGGTAGAATATATTTTCATGATGGAAGTTTGTGCGATACCCATAAGTCTTTATAATATGAGGATGATTTTCCATGACCTCTTCCTCTAAAATTTGTTGCTATTATAATTATTGGTTGCTCTAATTCAAAGCAGCATTTTCAATATTAGTTTATCCATCAGAGATATTCGAATGATTGTTTCCATTTTAATTGTCCTGCTGCTATGGAGCTCCAATGTTATTTGGCTGGTTGTTATTCTAGTTAGCTGAGTGCTAGCCGAGATCCTAAAGCACTCTGAATTCATTTGATAGACTCCTAATCCTATCAGATCTATCTGATTGAGCTGCCTTGAAAATATACAGCTCGCCTTGAGAAGAACGGTAAACAAAAATAGTTGAATTGTTCCCTTGATGCTTCAAAGGAAGCTTCTGAACAAATCTTTAATGATGCATTTGTTGATTTCTGTTTGATTTGTTGGTTTGGTTTTGTTTATTGTTAGGATTTTTATCTGCTTCTTGGTCTTCTTCTTGTTCCTTCATTACCTTTAATTTGCCTTCTTTTCAACACAATTTACGCCTGTGAACTACTTCTGTTGACTTTGATTTAAAGGAAATAAAGAATACAAAAATTATATATTTCAAACAAAATGTTTGTTCTCCTATTTTTTGTTTCTTTCTTTCTATGAATGTATGTATAATATATAATACAACACACACTATTAATTAATTAATTAATTGTTTGTTCTTCTTAAATCAAAAATTTATAAATTTTATAACTTTTCATTCATTTTAATTAATATAGGACCATCCAAGCTATTAAACAAATAAACTTTCTATAGAGAAAAATACACGCTTTCTCTTGATTTCTATTTTTTTTTTTTTTCTTACAAGGAATTTCTAACATTTGTATTTATAAAATAATGAATCCTAATATGACTAATCTTTAAATTTTTTATAGATAAGATATTTACTTTTATTAATGGATAAAGATCAAAAAAAAGTGAAATGAAATGAAGTGAATTAATTCAATCTTTAATTTATCTAAAAATGGTAAACTCAAAATTTTGAAATATGAGTTTAATTTAATTGAATTGGACAATATTATATTTAAAAAACAAATTTTTATTATTTTATATAAATGAAATTATAATATAGCTAACTATCAAAGGTAGTTATTGTTTTTGAGTTAGTTATCGTCTTTAAAATAGTCAGCCATAAATTATATCTGTATTTATTTATCTATTTCTGATTTTTTATAAAAAAATAAAAGAAGTTTTAAAATAAAATCTTGGTTATGTTTGCAATATCTGCTTGTAGATAGATTGAAAAAGCAAAAATTATAATAGCTGAATATAAACTGATAGATAAAAACAATATTACTATTTAATATTCTTCATCTAATGAAAAGATCATTCAATTTTCTTTTTTCTTTTATTTATAAATAATTATTATCTTTTTTCTATTAATTTCTGAATAGATTGTAGAATATAGAAAATTGCTCAAATAATTTCTCATCTTCTAATTACCACCTGCACAGCCATTTATTTTTTTAGGAGATAAAAATACATTTTTATTTTAAATGAAAAATGAGAAAATAAAATCTTTATTAAACTCAATTACATCATTTAGAACGACTGTTTATTTATTTTAAAATCTATAATATTCACTACATTTAATTATAGATTTTTCGAGAAAGCTTTCTTAGCTTTAGAAATTTTATTTTATTTCTAGAAAAGTAAAGATCAAAATATTTAAATTACAAGAAAATCTGATAAGAAGAAGTAAAATAAAAATATAATTGCAAAAGTAAAAAATATAATTTAAATTATTTCTTAGACCTTTATTTTTTATAACTTTTATCTAATATTTAAAGTATCACTAACTATTAATAAATCTAACAAATATAAAATTATCATTATTCATAAATTTATTTAAATCATCATAGAATTCCCATTTTATTATTTTATTTAGTTTTATTTATTTGAATTTTATAATATTTTTTATTATGAAAATTATTAAACTTAAAACGAATGCATTTATTATTTATAATTAAGTTTTAAAACTAAATAATAATATGTAAAATTAACTATTTAAATAGTTATAAATTTATTCTAAGCCACTAATACAAAAATTATACTTTGAAATAATAAAAAAGTAAGAAATTAGTTATATTCTCATAAATTAAAAAATTTACTTGAGTATTTAGGCTTTAAAGGATATGGTATTCTATCAATTCTTGTATCTTCACTTGTTGTCCATTTCAAAATCTCAAAAAAAACAAGAGCAAGTTTATTAATTAATAAATTTGATATTAAAAAGATATTATTATTTTCTAAATAATTTTCTTCTTTAAACAAAATAAACATTTAAATAAAAATAATTTCATTAACATTTATGAAAAAAAAATTTTTAAGTTACTAAGAATGTATATCGTATAATCCTTTTTGTGCAAAATATTAAAACACATATTTTATGGTAAATCAATGCAACAAGAGATTCCATATTTTATTTTAGGCTTTTTTATTAGTTTAAATTTCCTAATTTTTGAAGGTAATTAATTTAGTAGAAATTAAATATCAAAATTAGTAATTAATTAAACTAAAACTTTTTTTAACTAGATTACACTAATTACAGCAAAAAAAATATTGACATAGAAAAATAAGTTAGTAACTAAGTAATTATATAAATATAGGTTTGCCAGTTAATAATCATTTTAATTTAATATTATTCTTGCTTCATTACAATTAGCTATCTTTTTTTTGAAGCACTTCTGTAAATTATTTCAAATGGTTTGTTCTGAATAACCTTTATTTAAATTTATTTTTATATTAGATGATTTTACATAAAAAATCAAAGATTTATCATAATCTCTCTTAAAGGATTTAATCATTAAAACACATTTATATTTGAAGACATTGAATAATATGACCATTTTAGGCTAATTTACGAAATAATATATTAAATAAATAAAAATTAACATTTTTATGATAATGAATACTATTTACTAGAGATTAGCCCTCAAAATAACTATTTCAAAAGAAATATGACTAATTATATGCTAAATAACATTTTTGTCTATTGCAGTAAAGAATAAATCATGAATAATCCAGCTATTTGCTTAGTTTTTAAGGTATTTAATTCAAACAACACAAATAACAACCATTCTTAAAAAATATTTAATATTGATTAATTAAAAGCTAATAATTCTACTTATCAACTAGTAATCAAATTATTCATTAATAAATTGATATTTTTTAAATATGAAGATTTAGCAAATAATCAAAGAAATATTAAACTTAAAAATATAAAAATTTTGGGATAATGTCTATATTGTGACATAAAAAGTGGTAATTGCTTTTTGAAATAAAATTAATTGTTTGATTTTTAAAATTTTAATGTCAAATATGTCCATTAGGTTACAATACCTATGTCAATTCTAATTAACTCAAATAAATTTTATGTTAAGCTTGCTTAACTATTATTAATTATAATCAGGTCAATGTTATAAATTTGAGTTATGCCAAAAAGGGTACTATTTTGATAAAAAGTAAAGTGATTGTGTGTAACTTCATGGTTATTGTTAATAATTCTATTCTAAATTTTTGTGGTAATAATGTGATCATGGCTATATCCTTCAGAAAAATATATAAAAACCTTTATTTAAAACAGGTTTAAAATGGAGGAAAGGTAATTAATGTGAAGAAATATGTGGTGATGGGCTACTCTTTATAAATAATGGGTGAGGTAATAGAAATAATCTAAATGGAGATGGATGTAACTCAAACTGTTAGATGGAAGAAAATTATAAGTACATATGAGACTCTAAACATACTCCCGACGAATACTCTATCAAATCAAATAAATTAGATTGGCAAAGATATTCTATTTGAATTAAGATAACAAGTTCCTTCTAGATAATAACTAAGAAAATTAAAAAACTGTAGAAATATTCTTTAAGTTGGAATATATGGTAAAATGAATGAAATATTAAGTGTTTATATTCCTATTGTAGTTACTCAATAGACATTTAATATGAAGAATTTACCTATATAACTTATAAATTTAATTTCCATTAGTAAGTTCCTCCTAAATAAACAGTTTACTTCAACACTATCATTCCTAATAAAATATTTCCTCTTCCACAAAACCTCTTAGGACTCGCATTAGTAATTTAAACAAGAAAATACTTATTCAGTTCCAGATTAGAGCTTTTAAAATAATTCAATGATATTATTTCATATTTTCTTTACATAAGTCAAATAGTCTTTCTTATTTCTACAATCTTTCGATATACCTAACTATTTCAAACCTTAGTGTTATGGTCATATAGTATTTTCTAAACTACAGGCTTTTACTGCTTTCTGTAAGTATTAATTTACTTACTCATTTTATGCATTAAATGAATGCAAAAAACTACTTTCTTGGTTTTAAAATATTTTTTTTTTTGAAAACATTATAAAAAATTTGAAAAAAATGTATAAAAATATAAAATATATTATAGATAGCAGTATGAGTATGGTTAATTTAATTAATCAATCAATTTTTTTTTTCTTTAACTACTCTATGGGGTTATATATTATATTAGGAGCTATTTTTTTGTTTAATATGATTTTTGGGATCATTGCTTTAGTAAAAAAAGTGAAAAATTTACATGAATTTAAAAAGAAATTTTTTATAAGTGATTATTTAGCTGTGATATTCTTGTTTTGTAAGACATGTCCTGAAGATATCATCTAGAGAATTTACAATTAGATATTATTGGACTTCAAAGAAGAAATTATTTGTTAAATGTCAATAGCTATTATATTCTTGCATCCTTATTATATTTTACCATTATTAATAAAATTAGATAAAGAGTAAGAAGTGCAAATTTTGGGCTAACAGTCCTTATCCTTTTACTATCTAAATTATGGTGTCCATACTTATTGGCATTTGTATTTATAAATACCTAAAAGAATGATATTAATTATGCTGGTAATTTACTTAAATTAGTTTTACCTGCTGAATATCCATTCTACTTAGTTGCCTAATGTCTCCTAATTTTTCTATTTAACTTAAAATATAAACCTTAAACAGTTGAAAAAATATGAATAAAAATTACCTCAATAGCCCTAGTGGCTTTAGTTTAGACTATAATATTGACTTCTGCTTTGTAATAAAACTACATTTTTTATGAAAGTGTAAGATTTCAAGTGACAAATGTCATTACTTAATTATTTTTTTGCAAATTTTTATTTTGTTAGCTTATTACATCTAATTGATCATAGAAATGAGTTCAGAATATTTAAGGGAAAAGGAATAAAGGTAAAAAAATATCCCAATCGATTTATTTATTTAGCAGACTCGCACATACACTATGAGTAAAACAATTCTAAATTAAATAGATTAAGAAGAAAAATAGAATAACAATTAACATATAATTTTTCTTGTTGTAGTTGAAATTTACACAATTTATTATTATAAAATAATTATCTAAAAGCGAATTCAATAGTTTCAAGAGGAGAGCTTCTGTAGTAGTTTAATGATCCAATAACCCTGAAGGTTAAACTTCATTTAACTAAAAGCCAGCAAAAGTAAGAAGTAGTGTTGGGTAAATTATGCCAGCTAAATCATCACAAAATGTAAGTAGATTTAGTTAGCAAAATATTTTATTTGTGCCCACAATAAAAACAAAAAAGGAAAATATTTTACATTTTTAGTTGTATGAAAACAATAGTTTTTTTAATATTGTATAGTTGTGCCATATTTTTCAATAATATTATTTGTAATTTGATAAATTTATACTCTAAAATAATTTATTATCTATTTATTAAAGCTTTTTTCAGCTAATCCATAGAAATTATAGAAATTATTCCTATCAAATGATTAATTTATCATATATAGTAAAATAGGAACTTTATCCTAAAATTTTTCCTAAAAATGGCGACTTTTGATCAAGTCTACATTTTAATTTTGCTTTTTGTATTTTTATTAAAAAAATTTTTGAACCTATAACTGATTAATAATTTATATCTATTTTTATAGAGTACTGAATGGAAAATATGAATTAATATATTCAATACATAAAAAGTAAATAAATTTAAAAAATTTTAATCTTACTTCCAAATTTGTTTTGAAAGCTATATTTTAAAATGTAATCGGAAAAATGAGAAGAAATTTAAAGGTATTTAGAAAAGTAGATAGTGTAAATATATTTAAATTTCTTTGTCTAAAATTTCTTCTATATTTTTAATTTTAGTCTTAGTAATCATTTAAATTTAGAAAAATGGATGATATATAATATGCTTGTTTCTTAGCTTTAGAAAATTATATTATCATTTTAAGAAAAAAAATCCTCCTTATTTTTATTAGATAAGGGTTTCTTAATTTCAAAATAACTATATTAATGATTTGGAAAAAGAATGTAATTTCAGAAATTATCAGAATGATTAATTTCTATTCGTAATCATCTATTTCAGCAAGCAGAACAAGAAAAGAATATTCCGTTCTAGCAATACAATTTTTATAATATATCATTACACAATAAATTTACAATATAATCAATACCAAGTCATACATTATTTTTTCTCTGAATAGGAAGATTTTAAAATAAATACAACTATAAGACATCATTTAAATTACTAATTTTTATCTCGGATGATTAAAGATAGTGGGTAAGTTATTTACTTGACCTAAAGAATACAATTTCAATGTAAAAAAAAAACTTAATGGTAAACTTAATTGTGAACATAATCTAGTATACATTTCTTATATCAAGTATTTACCGAATGTAATCTCTATAATTCTTATTTAGTGAAAAGCTAATTATAACATTCATTTTAATTAAAATGTCACATTGTTTGAATTATATTGATAATCGATCAGTAATTTAAAATTGACTTAAATAAATAAATAAATAAAATGACTTCAAGCTAAATAAATACCGTAGTCTTAAAATCTCCAAACATTACTGTTAAAAGAGCGATAAAATTTTATTTAGTTATTTTAATATTGCTAAATCTAGAATAATTTATCACAAATTTTAATTAACGAATTGAGAGTCTAAGGTATGGAAAATTTAAATCAATAAAGTACGTATTTTTCTATTTTATTAGTTTACAGATCATGTAAATTTAAAGTGGTTTTATTTGTTTTTTAGTTATTTAAAATGAAAAACAAATTTATTTTTTCTAATATCATTTAATTAATTAGTAAAAAAAAAATAAAATAATCTGCACAAAAGTAAAATGGAACTAACAATTAAAATCTAAAGAGTTATAATATTTTTCTTGATAATTGCACAAAGTCATATTTTTTTATCATTTATAAAAATTAAAATTTATTTATTATAAAATAGTCTTAAAGTATTCTTATGCTAGATCATATCTTTCCTGTAGTGATATAAGTAATCTCAACTGTGCTTGTAAAATTACCTTACAATCAATGTTGCTTTTTTATTAAAATTTTTTTGAATATACTACAGATACAAAAACCCTCATAAGCATATAGAGAAATTTCGTTGATTCTGAAATAAAAAATGTTCAATAGTATTTTTAGGGAAATTAATGCTTAAGTATAACGAATTTGTATGAATACGTTACTTTATCAGGGAATTGTCAAACAGATACGCAAATTTTAATAAATTATTCCTCGTAAAATTTAGAAAACTTATTTTTTAGTTTGTTTTTAAAAGAAAATAATTTGAAACTTAAAATTATTTTTTTTCCTCTATTTAATTCAATAAGTTAAAATTAATTTATCAAGCATTCAAAATCGAAAACAAAAAATAAATTCCATTCACTTTTACTGTTTAATTATTTTCTTGAATAACTATGAAATAATTTTAATAAAATATTTTAATAAATTAGACCTCAAAAAATTAATCAAATATATTTAGATATAGCTTTTTTTATAGATAACCTTTAACTAAATTTTACTTCTAATAAAGTTTTGCTTGAAGTAAATTCATAAACTTAACAATCTACAATGTTTTATTATGTAACTGATTTTCATAATACATGGTTTTCTTGCTTTCGAAATTATGTATCGGTGAATTCAAACTAACTAACTATTAAAGTAACACCCGTTGACTCAAACTAAAACCATGCACAAGTTTATATATCTGATATCGCTCTATTCTTATAAATGGTAAATTCATATTTTAAAAGAAAAATAATATATTTTTTATTAACTAGTCAATTCGTATGTGGTAGTAATAACTTCTTATTTATATTTATTCAATCATAGTTTCTTTTGATTTTTACAAAAAATGCATGCTTAATTTTTTTTTGATATCATTAATAAAAGTGTCCATATAATTGTGCTAACTGTGATAAGAATTCAATATGTAGCTAGTGTAATTAGGGATATTAATATAAGCAAAATACAAATGAATGTCTGCCTTCATGTACTTAAAATTAATTTATAAATTAAATTAATTAGTGTCAATAGTGTGATAACAGTTGTGCAACTTGTAATGGCCCAAGTTAAAATAACTGTTTATCTTGTAAAGCACACACCTTTCTCTACAATTCAACTTGTCTTCACATTTGCCCAAATGGGTTTTAGAGTAATTCTAATTTGCTAATGTGTGATTCTTGTTCAAATTACTGGAGCTAATAATGCAATTCCTGTTTACCTAGTTGCTAATTATGTGATCAATCTTAAAATAATTAATGTCAGACTTGCTACAGTGAGACTAGATATCTAAATTCAAATAATATGTGTGCATGTTTAAATAAAAATGACATAAGAGATATATTTTATTAATGTAGCTATAAAAATATTGCAGTAATTGATGCAAGACTAAGTGAAAATTCTCCTTTACTAATAATTGATTTAGGATCTCCCTTGAAAAACATAATAACAAGTCAATCTTAATCTTTATGCTAATACATATTTGATTCTGCCACTTTTGATATGCTTGGTGGTCTTGACTCTTAATGCCAAATTAGTGGAAGTTAAATTTTAGTGAATTTAAGTAACTTAATTCATCAATTTTATTTATAAATTATTTTATATTTTGAATTCAAAATGATGTAATGATCTGACTGACTTGATTAACAAACGCATGATAAAATATTAATTTTTTCTTTAAATAACTAGGTGATACATCAAAAATAATGGAAAATAATATGATAACTCTTTTACCAAATAAGCTGCAGTTCATTGATTACACCAGCGATAATATAAATATTTTTTACAGAAATGTTGTTTTCTAAAACCCTACTGAAAGTCCTTAGCTCTAATTTAGCTATAATCATATAGAAAATAGTTGCAATCCTCTAAATATAACACTGTATAATATTCAAAATGATGCAGGAAGAAAATTTATGAGTTTAAATTGGACACTAGTTCAAATTATAGGCTCAATAAGTAATGACCAATAGGAAAATATTCAATAAATATTATTGTAAGCTAGTTAAAACAAGGACACGAGTTTAATAATAGATTCTAAATATATTCCACCAAACATAAATATCACAATTTAATTTAGCTATCTGCTCAAGGTTAACTAATCTGGCTCTTAAACCTTCACAATTATTTATAAAAAAGAGAAATTTATTAGAGTCAACTATTAGTAATCTTTATATCCACCAATTTACAGGTTTAACAATTTCTTTACTCTAAAAAAGAATAATATTTAATTTAAATAAATAATTTTATAGATACATGAGCATGAGCTTCTACTTTTAATTTTGGATTGAGGTTTGTGAGCTAGGTCAAATAACTTATTATAATGAGCCTGTTGATTTGTAGCTAAATTCTAATCAGTTACAATAGTAAATCTTCAATCAATACAATCTCTCTAACTTTTAATATGACATTCTTCCTTACTCGTTGTAGCCAAACTAGACATTTAGCATGAGTGTAATTTTTTAAATTAAAATTTTAATTCATTTAAACTACTATATTTCATCTACTTTTTACATTCCCAGATTCCCAATTTATCCATGCACTCACTCATTTTTTACACATTTAATTTTCAAATATAGTATAATTGCTAATCAATTAAGGTATAATTTAATTTAGGCACTTTTTTTCCTAAAAATAACATCTATTGATTTATATTTAAAAATCTACTTTTGGGATTTATTAAATAATAATATTTTACATTACATAATATTAGCTAGAATCTTTGTTTTTAATTTTTTTAATTTAACAATAGTTGAGTTTAAAACTAAGTTCAGATAATAATATTGTTGCTACATAAAATGTTTCTGTAAATATTCAAATAACTGAATTATTCTTATAAATTATTGGTGGCTCTGCTTTTAATTTGGGTTATTAAAACAAGATTACCCTATAAACAGAATATAGGGATTATGAAATATAAGATCAAAATTCTCCTTAAAATATCAACTTCAGTTGGAAATGTACTAGTTTATCATCTAGTGATCACATCTGCTATGACTACAATAATAAGTAGATCTAATTACAACAAGGAATTGATACTTAGACATTTCCAGCTAAGATTTTTTAACCATACACTATTATTTAGCTAACAGTTACTGGATAAAAAGATTCTAGGCAGTCAAATTTTACTGCTACTTGTATTTTCACAGAACTAAATATTCCTCCATTAAAGGTTATATTTACACCAACACGTTTGGATCAAAAAATTAATTTGAATGATGATCTTAGCTTTTCTATTGTATACGGGGATAATGTTTCCTCTGATTAGCTTACATATGCAGGAGCTATATTATATAATAATGATCCAGTTGCAACTATTTAATTTGATTACTACCAAATTAAGTTGAGAATATGGAACTACTTTTAAGATATTGATCCTTCTCAGCCTATTATTCAAATAAGATTTTCTGTCTTCAATCCTTTGTATGTTATGCCAAGCATATCAACTATTGACATTAAAGTTAATATTCCTCCTTAAAATTGTATTTTATAAATAGACCCATCATAAGGAATAGCTCTTTAGACTATATTCTAAATTTCATTCATAAGTTGTACAGACGATGATCTTCCTTTGACTTATTAATTCTTTTATTACAATACAGCAGATGATGTTCAGCAAGAATTAATTTCCCCTTGGAATATAGTGAGGAGATAGATTTAAGATTAGACTACTTAAAACTCAATATAAACAATCCTCCCTTAAGGAAATCTAGTGATTATGGGATAAGTTATGGATTCTTAACTAGGGGTTTATAATAGCACTTCTATTATTACCGTTAAAGCACAGAATAAGTAGTAAGAGGATTATTAAAAATTTATAAATTAGCTCACATAAGAAACTTTATCAAACTCAAATGTTTAGATTAGCAAATAGCTTGTAACATTAAACATAATATCAGAAGACATCAGTAAAAATAGTTTACTTTCATAAGATTCTAATGACATAATAAGCATTTTGTTATAGAATATTCAAAAATTATCACTTTTAATACCTGAATTTTCTCTTTTGTCTACATTTTCGAATAAAGTAACTGCATAGCTATCACGAATACTCTTTAGCTCCTCATAATAAAATAAATTTACTATATAAAAAAATGACATATTTAAACAGCTACAAAGAATAGTCGAGAATACTAATTAAACAATATAAAGCAACAATCTTAGTCATTTATAGAAGAATAATGATGTGTAAGTTTAAAATATGGTAGATTCTTTTAAAATTTTAAACTCAAGTGTTTCTTTGAACACAAGTAACTCATTAGAGGACCTTGAGAACTATGATAGAATTTCAAGCTCAATAGGAAATATTCTAAGCAATTTTAGTTTACCAAACTAAGGTCAAACTATTCTAGATGGCAGTATTTCAACTCTTTTAACAGATAAAGTAACATAAAAAAATTTATTCTAGTATGTACTAAATCTGAATAGCTCAAGTTCTAATAATGAAACGAGTGTATTTAGCATTTCAAAAAACACCTATAAATAAAATATTTATGATAACTCTCCAGAATTTCAGGCATATACGTAGCAGTTTAAAAATATCAGCTAAAATTTCACATACACATAGAATGAATTGATATCACCATAGATTTATAATTCCACTTCTTAAACAACTCTAAACAACTCAAATATAATTTATTAGTTTAATAATGCAAATTATAGTAAATAGTATGAAATGACATGTCTTCAAAAAAATAAAATTTCATGGGATAAAAAAAGTTGCAACATTATTAAACTTAATTAAAATGATTACACATGCATATGTAAATCTTAATAACCAACAACTATTATAGAAGATATCGATGATATGTTTTTGAAAAATAAAAATTTGGAGACAGTGTTCAGTGAATAGGGTTTATTGAATATACTGAACTTTGAAAACTTTTACTTGTATGTTGTATTTTGGCTGTTGGCAGTTTTCACCTTTTTGTAACTTTGTTTGTTTATCTTAGGTAAGATTCTTGATAAATATACAGATAAAATGAAATACCTAAAAGTTCATAGCTAAGTTATTGATGAAGTATAATAATAAGTATAGCTTGAAAAAGAGTATAAAGAAAATAACTAAAATATTTGTGAAGATATTTAAATAGTAAATATTGATGCATTTAGCTCTCGTTATGCTAACTAGAATAATAGTAAAGATAAAATTTAATTAGAAATGTAGGAAAATAAACAAAACATTTCACCTTTTTAGCCACAAATAGATTAAAAGACCACTAGGAGAAAAAGAAAAAGGAAATTCTTTGATTTTTTAAAACAACTAAGTAAAACAGGAATTTAATAATCCAAAGATACAAGTATTGAAACAAATGAAATTCAGGTTGAATAAAATTAGCTGCATACAATAAAAGAAGTATCAATTGCTAAAAGT
Organism: Tetrahymena malaccensis 436; assembly: GCA_000231845.2. Classification (NCBI taxonomy): domain Eukaryota; phylum Ciliophora; class Oligohymenophorea; order Hymenostomatida; family Tetrahymenidae; genus Tetrahymena; species Tetrahymena malaccensis. The sequence goes on from JH719963.1 coordinate 377,771, forward strand.
AATGAAAAAATAAAAACAGAAACAAGCTCGTAAACATAAATGGTAGATAGTATTTAAGATTAATAAGAAATATAAAAAATGAAAGTCTATTTGTAACTTTCTAAAATTAAAAAGGTTGCAATTTTTCACTAATTTTTTAGCATCTTTTATATATATGACAATACCCTTTCAAGGCCGCTAAGATTTACTCTGCTATACTTAAAAACTATACACACATTAGTTATCTCTATATTATTTTACGGTTATAATACGCTTATTTAGTAGGTGATTATTGCTTTAATCAACAGCTTATTAATAAAATTAGCTTTTGGTGGTATCATACTTACTTTCAAAAAGGGTTCAATATGCAAATCGATATCTCTTATTTTGTAAATAGGAATGAGTTTAATTTATTACTATGCTATTTTAGCAGTATCTAGCGGTAAAACTCCAAGTGAATCCAATAAATTTATTGCCCTGTTTATAGTGTCTTTCTTAATGGAGATGATATTTAGTGAGTTACTAAAGTCATTTTTTATGATTTTATTAATTCAAAAATAAATTCAATGCAATAATACTGAAAGCTTATATAGTAAATTATTTAATGTTTTAAATTTAAAATAAATATTATTAAATATAGATGTTTGATTTAGCATGAATTACTAATCTGTGCTCTTTATGTTTAAAATTATGAATATTAGATATTTTATATTTAGAACATATCATTTTTTCTCTCCATTAAATTAACAACAAAATTATTTTATTAAAATGTTAATTGACAATATTTATTTAATTAAATAAATATTTTTATAGAAAAAACATCTTTATTTTTTAGATAATATATTTTATTTAAAAATGTTAAAAATATTGATTATGCTAGAACTAATTAAGTTAATCGAGGATATTTATTTTATTTTCTAGCATGAATTAAAGAATTTTTGTATTATTTTCTAAATCATTCAAATAATGATTTATTAATTTTAACCCAATTTATGTTAGAACAAAATTTTTTTTATTAGTTATTAATTTATATGGAATTTACAATTTATTATTTAATTAGTTTTTTTAACAAAATATATATTTTTTAATTTAAATTGATATTTGTAATCTACATGATTTTACTATCAATCCTAGGTATAATATATTCATATTTTAATAAGTTAATATTTTATTCTTTTTATATTTTTAATTCATTTTTTCCTTTTATGAATATATTAGTTTTATTATGAATGCTAAAAATTAAATATTTCAAATATTTTTTTAGTTTTTACGAATTAATATTTCCAGAAAATATCGTCAAAATAAAAGTTATTCTAGATTTTTATGGTTACATTCCCAATGTTTTATATATCATGAAATCAGAAAAGTAATAATTTAACTTTATTCTCAAGAATTAAAAAATTTCCTTGAGTATTTATGCTTTAAGTGACATAGTATTCTATCAACTTGTATCCTCACTCGTTCTCTATTTCAAAATCTCAAAAAATCTTTTTTATGCTTCAACAAATACTTCCTTAAAAAATTATGTAAAAACTAATTTAATATTTATATTTTCAAAACACATTAAGAAATTATTAATTCTATTTTATATATTTGATAGAGGAATTTTATTAATTTCTTTTATTTTTATAATTAAGAAAAAAAAAATTATTAAAATAATTTGAAGGAAAATGTATCCGTTTTCAATGACTATTATCATTATTGTAAAATTTTATAAATTTTAAATAAAATATATCATCTTCTGAAATCAGAGGCAGAAAGGAGAGGTATTAAATTATGGTATATAGTTTATATTAGTAATTAAAATTTATATAATTAATATAAAAGTGAATATAAGCAAAACAAGTTGATTTTGTAGATTGCTTTATTTAAAAAATATATCGCATATCGCTAACACTATTTATTTAAAGATTAATTAATAAATTAGGATATTAAAAAAAATAATTTTTTTTTAACTAATTTTCTTCTTTATATAAAATAAACATTTAAATACATATTTCATTTAAATTTATGAAAAAAAATTTCTTTAAATTACTAAGAAAGTTTATTTATAATCCTTTTTGTGCAAAATAGTAAAATACATATTTTATTTTATGTTTTTTTATTATTTTAAATTTCCTAATTTTTGAGAGTAATTAATTTTGTAGAAATTAAATATCATAATTCATAATTAATCAAACTAAATTACTTTTTAAATAGATTTCACTAATTGAAGCAAACAAAATACAGACATAGAAAAATAAGTTAGTAAGCAAGTAAGTAAATACATAAATACAGGTTTGTTAGTTTATAATGCTTTTAATTTGCTATTATTGTTGCTTCATTGCAATCAGTTGTCTTTTTTTGAGGAATTTCAGTAAATTATTTCAAATAGATTGTTCTGAATAATCTTTATTTAAATAAATTTTTTATAGATGCTTTTGCATAAGAAACCTAAGATTTATCATAATCTTTCTCAAAGGGTTTAATCTTTTAAAAGACATTTATAGGTGAAGGCGTTGAATAATATGACAATTTTAGGTTAATCTAAGAAACAATAAATTAAATAAATAGCAATTAGCATTTTTAGTATAATGAATACTATTTAGTAGAGATTAGCCCTCAAAGTAACTATTTCAAAAGATAAATAACTAATAATATGTTAAATAACATTCTTGTCTATTGCAGTAAAGAATAAATCATGAATAATGAAGTTGTTTGCTTAGTTTTTATGGTATTTAATTCAAACAACGCTTATAAAAATTATTCTTAAAAGATGATAACTATTGATTAATTCAAAGCTAATAATTCTACTTATCAACAAGTAATTAAATTTTTCATTAATGAATTGATATTTTTTAAGTTATTTTTTAAATATGAAGAATTTAGCAAATTATCAAAGCGAAATTAAACTTAAACATATAAAATTTTTGGGGCAATGTCTAATTTGTGACATAAAAAGTGGTAATTGCTTTTTGAAATAAAGATAATGGTTGGATGTTTAATAATTGTAATGCAATTTATGTCCATTAGGCTGTAATGCTTGTGTCTATTCTAATTAACTCAAAGAATTTTTATGTTAATCTTGCTTAACTGATTATTAATTATAATCAGGTTAATGTTTCAAAATTTAGTTATGCCAAAAAGGGTACTATTTTGATAAATATTAAAGTAGCTGTGTACAATGCCAAGCTTATTGTTAATAGTGTGATTCTAAATTTTTGTGCTAATAATGTGATCATGGCTATATCCTTCAGAACGATATATGTAAACCCCTATGCAAAATAGGTTTTATATTGAGCGAAAATAATTAATGTAAAGAAATATGTGGTGATGGTTTACTCTTTACAAATAATGGGTGCGATGATGGAAATAATCTAAATGGCGATGGATGTAACTCAAACTGTTAAATAGAAGAAAATTATGAGTGTATAAGAGAATCTGAATATACTCCAGATTAATGCTCTATCAAATCAAATAAATTAAATAGGTAAAGATAATTGTATGTGAATTAAGATAGCATGTTCCGTCTAGTTAGTAACTAAGAAAATGAAATAACTGTAGAAATATTATAGAAAGTTACAATGTATGGTAAAATGAATGAAATATTAGGTGTTTATATTCCTAATTGTTCTTACTCATTAGACATTTAATATGAAGAATTCACCTATATAACTTATACATTTCATTTCCATTAGTTAGTTCCTCCTAAATAAACAGTTTACTTCAACACTACTATTCCTAATAAAATATTTCCTCTTCCAACAAACCTCTTAGGACTTGCATTAGTAATTTAAACAAGAAATACTTATTCAGTTCCAGATTAGAGCTTTTAAAATATATCCAATGATATTATTTCATATTTTCTTTACATAAGTCAAATAGTCTTTCTTATTTCTACAATTCTTCTAAAAACCTAGCCATTTTAATCCTTAGTATTATGGTCATATAGTATTTTCTAAATTACAGGCTTTTACTCCTTTCCGTAAATACTAATTTACTTACTCATTTTATGCATTAAATTAATGAAAAAAACTATTTTTTTGGTTTTAAAATATTTTATTTTTTGAAAACATTGTAAAAAAAATTTTAAAAATGTATAAATATAAATATATATAATGTAGATAGCAGTATGAGTATGGTTTATTTAATTAATTAATTAATCCATTATTTTTTTACTTTGCTACTTTCATTTTACCCATTTAACTTAATAATTATATTGACGGTTTTAATAAATATAAAAACTAGTTTAAATTATTTTATTAAAATATTTTTGTAACTTGAAATAGGGCATCGCTTAATTTAAAAGCTTTTATTGATAAAATTCATACAAGTTGGATCATAATTGATATAAATTAACCCTCAGAATCTTTAAAAAATCTTAGGTAACTCTAAGGGACTACGTAAAAAATATATTTTAAATCATGAAAATGTAAACTCTAAAATTTTTATCATTATTAAATTTAGGAGATTGCTGACTGATGTTGGAACTTACTTTAATCCTCAGAATTTTAGCTCACTAAAAGGACATTTAGACTACTTCATGGGGTTATATATTATATTAGGAGTTATTTTGTTGTTTCATATGATTTTTGGGATTGTTGCTTTAGTAAAAAAAAGTGAACATTTTACAAATGAATTTAAAAAGAGATTTGTTTTAAATTATTATTTAGCAGTGATATTCTTGTTTTATGAGACATATTCTGAAGATATCATTTACAGAATTTACAATTAGATTTTCTTGGACTTTAAAGAAGAAATGATTTGTTATATATCTGCAGCTATTATTCTCTTGCACCCTTTTTATATTTTGCCGATATTAATAAGATCAGACAAAGAGTAAGAAGTGCAAATTTTAGGCTAGCAGCCGTTATCCTTTTACTATCTGAATTATGATGTTCATACTTATTGGCATTTGTATGTATAAATACCTGTAAGAATGATATTTATTTCTGCTGGAAATTTACTTAAATTAGTTTTACCTGCTGGATATCCATACTACTTAGTTTCCTAATACCTCTTAATCGTTCTATATAACTTAAAATACAGACCTTAAACAGATAATAGTATATGGATCATAGATACCTCAATAGCCATAGTGGCTTTACTTTAGACTATATTTTTGACTGCTGTTTCGTAATAAAGCTACATTTTTAATGAAAGTGTAAGATCTCAAGTGGCAAATACTATTATTTATTTACCGTTTTTGCAAATTTTTATTTTGTTAGCTTATTACATCAAATTGATCATAGAAACAAGTTCAGAATATTTAAGGGAAAGGGAATAAAGGAAAAAAATTATCCCAATTGATATATTTATTTAACAGACTCGCACATACACTATGAGTAAAAAAATCCTAAATTAGATAGATTCAGAAGAAAAGTAGAATAATTATTAATATATTCTTTTTTTGTTGTTGAAATTACACAATTTATTATTATAAAAAGATTACCTAAAAGCGAATTCAATAGTTTCAAGAGCAGAGCTTCAGTAGCAGTTTAATAATTTGATAACCTTGAAGGTTAAAATTCATTTAACTAAAAGTCAGCAAAAGTAAGAAGTAGTGTTGGGTAAATTAATCCAGCTAAATCATCACAAAATGTAAGTAGATTTAGTTTGCAAAATACTTTATTTGTGCCTACAAGAAAAACTAAAAAGGAAACATCTATCACTCCTATTTTTGAAAATAAAGCTTACGAAAACGAAAAATCAATATAGGAAAGCTCAGAGTAAACTTAGAATATAATTTAAACTACTTTAAATCTTTAAAAACAAACAAAGTTTAAATCATAAAATGCTAGCTAAGCAAATTCTCTTCAGTAATTTATCAATTTTAACACCTTTGAAGGAAAGAAAAAATTATTATCGAATTCTCCTATAAATATGACAGAATAAAATATAAATAATAATATCAATAGCAAACAAAGATAATCTATTTAAGTGAGAAAAACATAACACGTCATTTAAAATGAGTAAAACTAAGATCCATCACCAAGTTCTTCAAATAAGCATATAAAAACGGTATTTTTATTTAGATTTAAATTCATTAATTTTTTTATTTTAGTTATTAATTCAATGATTAAATTAAAAATTATATTTTCTAAATTAAGCATCATTCACACTATTTTTAGAATTTCAGCAAAGCATAATTATTTTGTTTTAATCTTATTTGTATTTAACACAACTAAATTAAATTGTTGAAATTTTTAATTTTAACAAGTAAATTATTTATTAATTAATTTAAACTAAAAAAGACACCTTACATTTCAACAAAAACGAAGCCTACAGAAATTTCAGAACACGTTGAATACTTAATAATTTGAAAATATATTACATTTTTGTTGCATAAAAACAATAATTTTTTTAATTTTATATAGTTACTTAATGTTTTTCAATAATTTTATTTGTACTAAATGTATTTTACAACCTTTCAATATTTAAAATGATCTATTGTCTGTTTATTATATCTTATATAAGCTAATCAATAGAAATATATAGAAAATATTCAGAAGATTAAGATATCAATATTAGTAGTGTATTATAGCTCATTTTTAAATTCTTAAATTTAATATTTAAACATATTTTAGTTGAAAGCTAATACGTTGTTCTTGAAAAAATAAAGTGAGCTTTAATAGATTTTTATTTTTCATTCATTAATTTCATACAGCCTTTATATACCTCTAACCTATTTATAGCATTTACATTATGATTTATGTAAGTTAATCAATAGAAATTTTAATAATACTCTAATCACATGACTAATATTTCAATTTTAGTATTGTATGATAACATAAGCTTAAATTCCTAAATAATAATTGTAAAGAAAGCGTAAGTATATTTAATTAATTAATTACAAATTCACTTCATTCTAAAAAATAATTTTTATTATAAGAAATAAAATAAAAGAAACTATTTTACAAAATTAAAATAAATAATAATTTTAAAAATATATTTTTCTGGTAAAGAGCTTTAATTCTTTATTGGTTTATTTACTGAATTTTGGAAAGCTGTTTACACGTATTCATTTAATAATAATTAGCTTGATTGCTACAAGAAATTCAAATCAAGCTAATATTTTTTTATAATTCAAATTACTTAGTTTGATAGAATCTTTGGTTTATTAATTGATAGTATCTTATCATTAAGTAAATAATAAAAGAAAAATAGAAAGTTTAAAGATTATAAACAATTTCATAAGTAAAAAAAAAAACACAATAAATAGGTTTTAATATTTTTTAGTTGGGGTAACATATGAGAGGTCATTATCGAGCTACTATTAGCAAGTTTTTAATAGCACTTGTTTTAGTATAGCTTTCTTATAGCCATTTTGCTATTAATTTAAAGCCTAAAGTTAGCTTTCAAAATTTTTAAATTTTTAGCGGATTAGAAACAAAAACAGTAAAACTTAGTGAGGATCCTTTATGGAAGCATACTAAGAAATTGATTAAATACCCTTATAATTTAGGAGAGTTAAAAACATGCTTGTAGAAATCATATGTTTATTTGAATTAAAGTGAAGCTGCTCTTTTACTAGGTAAATTCACCTTATTTGAATACCCTACTGAAAAAGCATACAAATAAGATAAATTTAAAGATTAAAATTTTTGTAAAAATTACTCCACTGATAGCGATATGAACTAACAAAGGTTAGAAGCCTTGCAATAGTATGATGCTGTAGATACATTTACAAGAAATTTTGGCAAGGCTCTATTTTATTTTCATGAATCAGAGCAGCTATTAAATGAAGAAGCACCTATTTATTTATTATTTATGCTTTGGATGAGCCGTTTTACAGAGAATTTAGATGGAATCATTGATACTCATAACCTAGACTTTGATACTTTAAGTACTATGCTTGTGAATGCAGCAACTTTAAGAGGAAGTTCATTAGCATATTAGATGTAGCTCACAGAAATTCTTTAATGTATGAAATTAAAGAAATTAGACCACAATTTTTATGATATGCTTGGAAATTTGATGGAAACTAAATTTTAAAATACTCTTAAATAAGGCAGTGATTAAGAAGTAGAGGATTATTTTTCTACTAACTTTGAGCTGAAAGCCTACAGATAAAAGCTTGCAAATAAAGAATATCTTTTTCCACCTGGTGTTATAACTTAAGAATAGTATAAAAAAATTCACTATATTTCATCAGAAAAAAAGAAACCTTTATTTGAAGGTTCTACCTTTGATTAGTTGGTTTCAGATGAAAACGAGTAGATGTTAAATGAGTAATTAAAGGAATTAGAAAAAATGATGAAAGAAGAATATGGAAATGAATCTGAGCCAGTCACTATCACAAAAGAAGAAATGAGTAATCTTAAAAATTAATTGAAAAATATGGTTTAAAGTGAAGATGGTGTTATAGAAATTCTTGACGAAGTCATAGACAGTCATCATATACCAAACCAAAAATAGAAGCCATTTGGAAATAATGTAAGCACTGGACATTAAATAAATAAAGATCAGTAAAGTCAAACTTAAAGTAAAAAATAGCCAAATACAGATTAAAAATATAAGAACAATAATGAAGAAGCAGACTTTATTGATTTAGAAGATTAAGAGTCCGAAGATGCAGAAAAAGTAGAGCATTCTACAGATGAATAAGATGAAATTAGAAAAAAATTGTATTAATTAGTAAATGAAAAGCTCAAGATAAATGATCTTAAGATCTCAGAAAATATTACAGAAAATGCAATAGAAAAAATATTTGATGTCTTAGATTCTACTATTCATTTTATGTAACAAGATAATAATAACAACTGCTTGCCTTGTAAATATACACTCAATATTGCAGGAAAGGTTGTTGATATTTCTCATGAGGAGCTTAATCTACCAACAGAAAATTTAGAAGATGAAGATGAAGATATTTCTTTGAATGACTAACTTATCTTCTAAAATACTGACTTAACTTATTAGGAATAGATTGATCATTACAATATGAATCCAACAAATCATGCTGAAGAAATATTAAGAAGAAGAGCTGACTTAGGAGATGTTCAAGCTTAATTATAGCTGGGAGTTGATTATTATAGAGGGAATATAGAAAATAACATTTTATAGAATCATTAATAGGCTTTCAATTACTTCTAAATGGCTGCTGATTAGGGTTATGCTCAAGCTATGTTTAATACTGGTTTACTCTTAATGAATGGTTAAGGAACATAAAAAGATGGCAAAAAAGCAAAAGAATATTTTGAGCGTGCAATAGAATTGGACGAAAAAATAGCGTAATTTATAAAATTTTTATTAATCTTTATTTAATTTATTTTCTATTTTTATTGAATTAAAGACCAATTTTATTTTTTTTTATTGAAAAATAAATTAACAAAAATTGTAATAATATTTTAATACAATTCGGTTAACTTAATTAAAACTTTAATTTTCAAATCAAAATTAAAATTTAGATTAATTTTTATATAATTAAAAACATTATTTAAAATATTTGTTATAAAATAAATTAGATATGCAGGCTTGGCTTAGTTATATTTGGTAGGCTTAGATGTTCCCAAGAATTAAACTAAAGCTGCTTTATATTTTGAATAAGCTATGCATGCAGGCCACTAAGACTCTAGAGTTAATTTAGCAATATTATATCATACAGGATTTGATGATGTCCCAAAGAATGTAACTAAATCTATTGAGCTAATAAAGCCTATTGTTCATGTTAACAAAAGAGCTCAGATATTTATGGCTGTTTAATTTAACTTAGGGAAAGATATTGGAATGACATGTGAAACACTGTTAGGCTTTATGCTTAAAAAAGAAGAAGATTCTTAAAACTAGTAAAATATCTATTCAGCTAAGTCTTTAAAGAAATATCAAGTAGGTAAATATGAGGATGCCCTTATTTATTCAATTTTTGCATCTTTCATGGGATATGATTAATCATACCATGATACAGGGTTTTTATGGAAAACATTGATGAGAGAATAAAATAATAGAGAGTAGAGTTTAGAGAAGAATTTAATATGCTCTTATAACGATTATGAGCTTTGCTCTATGATATTTTACTATAAAGATGCGTTACTACATAGAAACGAAAGCTTTGCATAAGTCGGTCATCATCTATTTAAAGGATCTAACTCTTTTGTTCATAGCTATTAAATGGCATATGAAATTTATAATTCAACTTCATATTTACCTGAAAGTCTTCATTCTATCAGTTACCTCTATTAAAACGGATACTATTTAGAAAAAAATATGACCAAGGCTATTGAATACAATGATAAAATTATCAAAATGGCAATAAACAATGAAGTCGAATTCAAGAATATCTATCCAGCAATTTTAAGAAAAATTTTCCTATTTTTTTACAATTTACTTGATAAACTTGTTAATTTCATTTCTCAATATTTTTGAAATGAATACTTATTGAATCTAAAATAAACAAAAAATGAGAAAAGTAAGTAAATAAGTAAATAAGGGAGAAATTAAAAGGATATCTTAAAAAATCAAACTATTTTTCAAATAAAACTAAATACTAATATAAAAATAAATTCAATAGTTAATTATATTTAAATACTTAAATCTTGTATATTTTTATAATTAAATAAAATATTTACTATTTTTTATTATCTCATCACTCCTTTATTTCTATTCTCAAATATTTCAACCAAATAATTTATTTTACAAAATTTGTATGATAACTATAATAGTATGTAGTAAGTCAATTAGTTATTTTTTTAACAAACTCAGTTTAAAATTTTTTTTTTGTTAATTTGTATAAAAAATTTTCATTTTTATATTTATTTTTTTACAATTTAACAATATCACCTATCTTCCAGCTAAAAATATTATTGTAAAAATATGATTAATTGTTGATTCTATTTAAATATAAAGGATTTTTCATGCTAATTTATTTGAATGATAATATGTTTAAACAGTTATTTATAGAATGTAAAGTAATAATTTAATTTAAAACTAAGTAAATAAAAACATCAAATTTGTAAACTAATTTGTTTTTTAATATATTTCAAAATTGATTTTGAATAGATATATGTATGTATATGTGGTAGGTAGATAGTGTAAAATTTTTTAATAAATTAATATATTTGAGATAATTTAACAATTTTATTATGTTCTTTTAATTTCTTATTATTTATTTCATTTTATTTTAAACTGATTTTGTTTAAACTATTATTATTGCTAATTTAGTTAGCTTTATTTACAAAAATATTTTTTTAAAGAAGAAATATTCATTTATTCATTCATTAAATGCAGGAACTCTCACTTCATTTTATTGCAGTATTATGGAGCTATTTTTGTTTAGTGGACTTTTTACATTTAAGTTATCCCTGATGTAATTTAGAGAGGTAATATTAGGAGTTGATTCTGTATGATGCATCATTTTTAGATTATTGATATCTTTTTTTGATTGACTCTGCACATTTGTTGGTATTTATGTAGAAGAATTTATGGCACTCTTTTATTCAGCTGAAAGGTTACTATAACCACATATTTTTCTTTTACTTCTTAAAATTTGGCTAACTAGATTTTGCTTTGGTTTTTCTACTAGCTGCTATACCATTAATCTTTTGGAATATTCTTTAAGCATAGCTCCTCTTTTTACAGATAATTAGTAAACTTCTTTTAGTTTTTAAATTTCATCATCTATATCATCAGTATTTATTTATTCTTAACCTCCATAACTTTCTTTTTTTATTTCACTTTCTTAATTGATATATCTCTCACTTTTCTAGCTTTTAAAGTACTATTTCATACTGGTCATAGGAAAACTGGTTAAAGTTTTTTGAGGATACCTAGTAATAATTTAGGTTTTAATAATAAATTAATTTAATAAAATTTAATAGTTAGCAATTAAATGAGTTGAAATAATCAATTTACAGTCCTGCCATATACCCATTAGTTTGTTGTAAAGTTAAGGTTCTTTTTATTTTGTTGTTTGTAAAAGGTATCTACGTTGCACTTAATTAATTTAGAGAAGGTTTAAATGGAGTTATTTCCTAATTTAAAATTTATGTAAGAGAATTAAAGTCATCCTAGATATTTTATAGAGATGACCTGTGCTTCGATTAAGACTATAATCTTGTAGTTGCTGAAGATGTCATTGTCGAGTCTTTATTTGAAGAGGCAAACGATTTTCTTGTAATTTTACTTGAAGGAAATATTGTTTTTGGGGTTTGAGGAATTAATTGATCATCTTCTGTCCGAGAAGTTAGATTTTATTAAGTTTGATCTTTACACACTATTACTCCTCCTTTGATCAACTAAGAAGGTTGAGGTAGTTCATAATTTTCTTAATTATATTACTACTTTTCATAAAGGGAATTTCTTTTTTAAGTTATTGCTTTAATAGAATGCTAATTTTAATACTCGTTTACTGATTTATTGTTATTTAAAGTATTATTTTATTTTAATACTTCTGTTTAATTTTCCTTCAAGTTTATTGACTACGTTATTCTTTTTTCTTGAAATTCTATTCTAACTTTGCTTTCTTCTTTTAGCATTTTGTATTCTTTATCACTTAATATTTGCTTAAGTTTCTTTTTGTTAATTCAAAAATTATTAATTTATTTTTTTTAATTTTATTAAAATAAGCTTTGCATTATTTAAATTATTATGTAAATATTTTTGTGAACTCTTTTTAATTCAAATTAGCAATTTTTTTTTTAATTTAAAATATTTAATTCAAAGTTTTTTAGATATTTTATAAATATTTTGGACTTCCATAAAATCAATTTGTAAAAATGTACAATTTCAAATATTTTTTAACAATAAAAATGCCAATTTGATTTTGATTAGAATAATGCTGTCTGAATTTTAATCTTGTATTTTAATTCATATTTTAAACGATTGCTTAATAAAATATTGATGGGTTATTTTTAATGAGTGAATGTATGATTTAATAGAATATGAGTATTTACCTTAATGTCGATTATATAAATTTCACTTGTTACTGAAGAGCATTTAGCTTATGTTTCTCTCAAAGCTTTGTCATTTATTATTTCATATTCGCCAAAATAAGAGTTAGATCCTACTTTGGAAATGGTAATATTTTTTTATATTTGATTTTATCTCTTTAAACATTATTTAAGATCAAGTGCACCTTCTGTTGATTTTTCAATTACATATTTATTTTCTTCTTTAGTCACTTTTACATTGTTGTTTCTGTTGATTAAGTTATTCTTAAAGTATTAAGGCTCATATTGATTTTCTTTTATGATATATTTTTTAGAGATTTCGATTTCACCTCGATGAACTAAATAAAGTTTATCAGCATTGTCCTTTTAAGAGTAAATTACCTATTTGCAAGAAAATACTTCTATTTTAAAGTGATAAAGAAGCTGCAATAAAGAAAATTTGCTCAAATCTCTAAAAAATGAGAAATTATGCAAGAACTAAATTTAATCTTCTAAAATTTTAGCTTTGTATATGCTGAAAACCTTATTGAATCCTTCTTTACTAAGACTCATAAAATGAGTATCTTCTTTTAAAAATATTGTGGCTGTTCTAAATAAATAAATAAAAATAAAGTAAAAAACCATTTTTAAAATTTATCGAGTTAAGTCAATTTAAATAATAATCATAAAAATTTTGTAAAATTTGATAAAATAAAAACAATTAAAAAAAATAATTAATTTATTATTAAATAATTAAAATTTATAAATTAGGTTTAGTAATCTTAAATAGAAAAAAAATTAAATTTTAAGTAGATTGATTACCTGCCTTTGTTAGTCATTAAAGCTATTTCTCCAAAACTTTCTCCAGGTCCTATTTGCTTAACAGCTTTGAAATCTGGGAATTTTTTTTTCATATATTCCTCATTAGTAAGAGCTTATTCTTCTCTGATCTCTTCCAGAAAATTTTATGCCATTCCAAGTTTTGCAAAGAATGCAAATGTTTTCTTTTTAGCTGTAATGTTTTGGCTATTTAAATTTGGTGATAAGTGAAATAAGGTTAATTTTAATTAAGTAACTTAGTAATGAAAAGTAATATATTTGATTAATTAGATTAGGGGTAATAATAATTGTCTCAATTTTATGATTTAAAGATTAAATAAATTTCTCTTTTTTCAAAATGAGCTTTTAAAGGAAAAATCAAAAGGATTCATTATTCTAAATAAATAGCTATTTAATTAGCAAAATATCCAGCAAAGTAAAATGAGCAAATAAATATATAGTTTATTTATTTAATTATCTTTTAATGATTCATGAGTAAGTAAAATAAAAAATATTAATTAAATTAATGCTTATTTTAAAGAAAATTTTTAAAATTGTTAAAAGAAGTAATCTATTTACAGTACTTTCAGAAACTTTGGATTATCTTCTTTTTCAAGTTACTCTTGCTTGTTTTAAGATCGATTCGATTAAGGGGAGTGTGGAGTGTTTTATTGAAGATTTAAGCTTTTATTGGAATATCTCTGCTCCTCACTGAGCTAACTATCAGGCAACAAGCAATATACTGAACCTTTTAGTAAAATAAAAATTATTTCGTGATTTAGTTAAGTAAATTATCTGGAAATTTTCGTTCACTTGAATTTAAAATTTGATTAATATAACGAAAAGTAGTATTAAGCACTAATTTATTTATACCTTTCAAGACTATGTAGTATTTATCTCCTTAGTCACCTGTTTTATTTTAAAAAGATAATTTTAATACAGTTATCAAATGTTATTGTAAATACCATAATTAAAGAGGACTGTTCTGCGAGGATAGAATTCATGTTTTAGCTACTTGAATAAGTTGCTTGAGATCAATGAATCAGAAGCCATACCTGGATTCTACTTAAAGATGCTGATGTTTTGGATTACCTATTGCAAGAAACGCATTTCTAAATTGTTTTTGATCTGCTTTCTAAGAATGTAAATAGCGAGCTTTTTAATAAAAAAATTAGGTTACTTTTAATTCTTAGCATTTCATGCAATATTTTGCTGAAATTTCATTTTATCATTTATGTTAGTTAGCAAACATCATTAATTATTTAACCAATATTTTAATTTGAACAAATAAATTATATTTTTATTGAGCTTAATCATATAAATAAGCCTTTACGTTGGCTTCAGCTGAATTGCGAAGATCTATTTCTTTTTTGTTGAATATTTGATACAGTGCTTTCTCCTTTTCCGAGAGGTTTTATCCTTAATCTTTGTTTTCTAAAGCACGCAATAAACCTGCAGAATCTAAAGAACCTCTCTGTAAGAAATTGCTTGTTTCTTTTTCAAGATTGATTTTTTGTGCTCCTATAATGCTGACAAACGGAAGTTATTTTCTTTAAATCTGTTCAGCATTTGTTTCTAAATCAGGATATTCTGATTAACTAGCTTTTAGCTGAGAAAGTTTAGCAACCAATTTCTTCATATTGGTATTGTTTGTGATTGTAAATTTAATTTATTAAATAATTAAGCAAAAAATATCAATTGATAATGTTTTGATTGAGTTGATAAACAAATTTCTAAATTGATTAGTTTGTAATAATTGATATCCTGGAGCTTTACCAGCAGCTTAATAATAATAGTACAAATAGAATTCATAAGAGCTAAAAGTTGGCCTTGTAAATTAATTAATTTTATTATTCATCTTTCGCAAATTATTAAAGCCTTCTCTTTAAATCAAATAACTGAATTTCATTTTATAATATTCTATATGTGTTTGTGATAATAAAACGAATCAACAAATCTCATTACTGATGTCTATTTAAGTACTCAAAATAAATTGTGAATAGTCATTATTTAATAAAATATAAAAAACCAAATTTATCTTTAACATAAAAAATAAAGTATTTCTGATAGATAATACTTTAACAATTAAATCATATCCATTAATTATAATTTAAATTTTAGCCTTTAAACAAAAAAAATTGAGAAGATAGATAATTTGATTAAATTGCATCTCATTTAGTGTAGACATTAATTAAAGATTTTAAAAGTATAAATTTGATATTAAATTAATTCATAATGGGAAAATGAAAATTCAATAAAACTTTTATGTAAATCCAATATTGATTGATTAATAACAAAAAAAAGAATTCCGCTTAATATAATATTTTAAATAATAAACAAATCTAAATGAATATAAATAAAAGAAATGAAAATTTTAAAAGTTGATTTGAATAGAATTCAAAGCAGCTAAAATTAATAAAAATGCGTAAAGAAAAAATACTTTTTAAATAATCTAAGCAATTCTAAATATCAAAAATATTAGTATATATCTCCAGCTAATTGCATAATTTTTATTTATAATTGAAAGATAAATCAACATACAATTAATAAAATTTATATAATAGTATTTGATATATGTTTATATAATTTTTTTTTAATTTTAAGAAATTAAAATAATTTAAATAAGAAGATTAAAATTTTTCTAGAGAAAGATAAGTAATTTAAAGGAAATAGTGTATATACTTATATATAATATAACATAAATAATATAATCAAACTAATAAATAATATTTGTTTGCATAATTATTTAAAATTTAACAAATAATTTCATTTCCTTTATTTTAACATCTCATAAAATCTTTTTATTGATTTTATCAATATCAAAATAAATCATTTTTTTAAACCAACCTTTTCTTATTTTAAGGCTTTTAGTTAATTCGTTTTTAATATAGTCAATAATTAATGTAAATGGTATGTAAATAGTTTAATGTAAAAAATTTTAGTAAAAAATATTGTTTAGTTGATAAAATTAAATAGAACTATCTAGTCTGCTAATTCCATTTATCAGAATTAAAACTTTTGAGATCTATCTGTAATTATAAAAATTTATATTCAATAAACATTTTCAGTCAGATTCTCTAGATTTTCTCTTAAAAATTTTCTGATGACGTTTAAAAGAATTTATTTGGTTGATTTTAAAACTTCCAGTTAGAAAACTAAAGCTGTTTTCTTATTTATAAACCCAAAAATTTGTTTTTGTCAGTGAAAATGTTTTCTTGCTATCCTCTTAAATCAAAGTTCAAATTTTTTCTATTATCCAAGATCAAGCTCGAAGTCATGCCATAAGATCCTTTTTGTTATTGTAAATACTCCTTTTGGCTCTTTTTGCTTAAAAAAATAGTATTGTTTTAATAAAATGACATGCCTGTTTGAGCATTCTTTTTTTTTTAACTCACTAAACTACAAGGGCTTTTAATAAACTGGTCACCTTCATATTTATTAGTTTAATCAGAAAGGGGATTGTTTTTTTTGTTAGAAACACTCATAATAGTTGCGTCAATACTTAGAATATTTTTAGACTACTCGTGTATTGAGCCAGTATTTTAAATTTTTGTCAAAAATTCTTTTTGTTTTTTAATTTTACTGTCATTCAAATACTCGAGCGATTCTCCAGCATTGTTATAAATAAAATTATCTATGTTCAATGGCTTTTTCTATAATTTTTCTTGCTGTTTGTTAGTTGCTGTGAGGTTTTTCAGCTAAGGCAAGCTTTTCTATAAATCTTGATGATAAGATGAACCTCTGATCAACTTTTGACTATTAAACTAATGTATTTTAGTTTAATTTTATTAAGCTTCCTTATCAGATGATTAGATATAATTGCTTATCAATTTCTAATCTTCCCCTATTTTAATTTTAGAATTTCTTTGGCACATAATATTAGTTGTGGATTAGCTATTTTTTGAGAATTAGTTAGTTTTTTGTCTATTTAACTGTTTTTTGTTTGCATTTTTAGTTGAGAGCAAAATACTTGTTTCGTTTATTGATTGCTATGAACCTTGTTTTTCATCACTTTGACATGTAGGATTAAGATCTGGAAGAGTAAAATCTTTCATCAATTCAGTAAAAAATGTGTTCACTGGTTGCTGAATAAATGATTTTCTTTTCGGAGTTGCATCCATAATTATTATTCCATTTGATAATCTAGCTTAGCGGACCTTTTGAGTAGCTGTATTGTATTTTTCATTGCTGTAATTAGGGTGCTAATTTTACTCAAATGAAGTATTTTCTGCAATGCTGATGAGTTTTTATGAGTTTGATTGTTCCTATTAAGGAGATTTGTGAAGATCTAGTTACTATTTGAATTTTATTAGCTCATGAATTGGTGTAGTAGCTATATTGATTTCATTGTAGCAGAATGATTTAGTCCTCTACAAGTTTAATTTACTCTGGCTAGGTGTGGTTGACACATTAATAGGGATCACATCATTTGATGAAATCTTTTCAAGTGCAGAAGGAGGTCCTAAAATGACAGAGTCCTTTTTTTGTAAAGTGAATATTTAAGAATTCTACTTAGAAATTTTAGGAGTGAGTTTATCATTAATTTGTTATCCGTTTGATTAATCTTTTAGAGGCTTTAGCTTCTCTTTTTAATAATTCAAATAGCTTGGTTTTTGAAGTTATTGCTCCTTCCAATTAGATTTAACTTTAACATCATCCTTAAACTTTTAGAACTAATCGTGATACCTTAAAAATCCAAAAAGTTTCTATTTTAATAAGGATTAAATTATAAATAAATGATGTAAAATTCTTATAATTTTATTATTTAAACAACTAAATTATTATTTTTTTTGTTTGAAATAAAAATATTTTAAATCTTTTTTAATTTTTAAAAAAATTCTTTAATTGTTTAATAAATTGTAAAACTTTAATTTGGAATAAATTTTACTTTTTTTTCAATAATTAATATTTAAGATTCAGTTTGGCACTATGCCTATGAGATACGAGAAGGTTGTTTTTGGAATATTTCTTCGTCTCCAAAATAGCAATTAGGACCTAAAAGTACAATAGGGACTCTCTTAGATTAATTGATCTTTTTCTCTTTTTTTTGCTTCGATATATTCATTGATGCAAAAACATCTTCTTCATTGTGCTGTATGTATTCTTATTGCACTTCTTCTTCTTTCGCTATTTTGCTCATTTGAACCTCACCTTTTCTTATGAAAAAGATGAAGCAACTAGGGTCATTTTCAGTATAGATTATATTCTTCATATTAAATTTCTCTTCTTTCATGTAATGCCATAAAGAAAGCAGCTAAGATGTAGGTATATTCTTAAAGAAAGAAAACTGTCTCAAATACTCAACTCTTTCATTGAAAACAAATTCCCTATAAGCTCCCATAATTTAGTCAAAGCCTTCCTTAGATAAGCACATGAAATGAGTGTCTTGCTCACAAACCATAGTAGCAGTTCTGATTATAAATTTTGAAAAATAATTTAAATATGAGAAAATACATGTTTTATTTTATTGCTGAAATAAAAATTAATATTGATTAAAATTTTAATAAACATAGAATTTATTTATATCTTCAATCAAATTAAATTTCTTTATTTCTTTATTTATTTACCTCTTTTCTTTTGTTAGCAAGGCGATTTCTCCAAACGCTCCTCCGTTGCTATAAGTTTTGACCAATTTCATGTTAGGATATTGGTGCTCTAAAAAATCTTAGTCTTCATCTCTCTTTTTGTGTTCTCTGAGGAGAGCTATTGTACGGGACTCGCTCATAGTGTTAGATCTAATTATAAAGAAATAAATTTTTATTAATTTTAATTTAAATTTGAGATGATAAATTCAATTAAAAAATAATCTACTTTCTAAATAAATTTTTTTTGGGCAGTTAAGAAATTGGTGCGTTTGAAGAATTTCCCTACTAATTATTTTGGTTCTGAATTTCTTTAATTTTAATGATAAAAATTAATGAAATTTATTTATTTGTAGGATTTATTTTTAAATACTTCTTTCATATGAAATTTGCTGGTTGTCAATATTCAAATTTGCTTTCTAAAATTTCTAATTATATTCAGTTGGGTGATCTGAAGGTTTGTTATTACTTGAAAATAAATCATCATCTTGGTCATCACCTTTATCGTCTTTTTTCAAATCTGGAATCAAGCAATGCACTGATCCTAAATTTTAAATGAAAGCATTTAAATGAAAACATTCGAACTAATTATTTTACCTTTAAGTACTATGAAATAACTCCCTCCTTTATCACCTATTGATTTTATTATTAAAATTAAATTAAAAATGAGTTTTTTTAAATCTCATAAAATTTAAGCTGGTCAATCAGTCAGTCAATCAATCAATCAATTAATATTTGATGCGAAAATTATAGAACAATAACCTCTTAATATTAATTAACATAAATAACAAACACGCTTTAAATTTAAAATTATATTATTATTTTATGTATTTTTTACCCACACGAAAGACACATTCATTTTTTTTGTAAAAGCGATATTTGATATTATTCAAAATGATTCTTGAGCAATTTGCCTTAACATCTTAGTGCTTTTGAAATATGTCCAATCCTTCAATAATCTTAAGTAGAAATTCTATTTCTAGCTAGTTTTTGACTGCCTTTCTGCAAATATAAATGGCCATCTAATTTATTTAAATATGATATTTAATAAAGATACATAAATTGTATTAATATTTATATTAAATTAGCTGTTCTTGCTTGAAAACTTCTAGGTAATAAAAAAATGGCCAAATATATTTTTAATTTCTACATTTGAATCTTCTTCGTTTTAAAGATTAACTGTGTTTTTGTCCAATATTTCCAACAACAACTAGTTTTTGTGATTCAACTCCTCAGGAATAACTTTATCTTTCTTCTTCATTGCATCCACAAGGTGGTCTGTGTCGAGAGACCCTCTCTTCATAAATGTTGCCGTTGCTTGGGCGTAGTCATACATTTCCTTTAAACCTAATCTGTTATTTTTCCTTAATCTTCTTATTTTTTTCTATTTATTTTTTGAAAAAATTAATTGCCTAACTAAAATAGTTATTAATTGGTAATTACCAGCTATTTTTTCAATATAGATTCTAAGAATATTTATTAAGCTAAACCAAATGTGTATTTATGTTTGTGTCATTCAGTCTGTATTCGCTTATATTTCTAAAATTAAATTTATTAATTCGATTGCAAACATTGAAATGCGAGAATAAGAAACACAATAATAAAGTTAAAAATCAATTGATTATTTTAATACCATTTTAGTTTGTTTATTCAGCTGAAATTAAAAACTTATAAATAAAAATTAAAAATAGAATTTTTAGTATTTTTAAGTTTTAATAAGATTTTTATTTTCTAACAAAATTAAAGTTTATTTTCCATATTTTGAGTTAAAATATTACAATAACTTTATGCAGAAAATAAGTCAAAAAAATAAATCAACTTTTAAAAATATCAAAAGAATTTATCAGCTATCCTTCTATTTGTCCGCAATTAACTTAAATCATTATTTTTTGAAGTCTTAATCTTCCTTAATAAAAAATAAATGATATTTATCTATTTTAATGTATTTTTCAGTTATTTTAAATAAAGGTTTGATTTTGTGTTATTTTTAATTTTCCAGTAAATCAATGTAAAAGATTATTACAATCAGTGCTGACAAAAATTTTTTCTGAGAAAATAAATAAAAAACAAATCATTTTTATAACTCAGCTTAACTTTCTTGTTAATTTAAAAAAAACTCATAATATTTTAAATTTTTTTGAGAAACCAAAGGCATATATTAAAAAATATCTTTTAATTTAAACACATATTTTTTATATAAAGTAAACAATATTATTTGATTTTTAATAATTATTTATAAAGTAATCTAAATCAAATAATTTATGTATTTACAATAACTACATATGATCAAATTAGCGTTTGCATCCAAAGCCATTCTACTCTATAACCATTTGATAAAAAGCTGATTTTCCTTGATAGTTTTAACAGAATATAGTATATTTTATCATAAATATTTAAGTTAATTTTTAATAGAGCTAAATCAATTCAGTGAAGACATAGTCATCTTTTTATCTTTATTTTTTAATTGCTATTTGCAACTCTTTTTATTTAGTAAGAAAAATTTATATATTTACTAATTATTGTATCTAAATAAAACACTTCATATCTTTTTATCAATACAAATTTTTATATTTTGAAAAAGTTAACTAATTCAACCTTTTTTCTTCTTACATATTTTTTCAACTCAACTCCATATTTTAATAGTAGTGTCATCGCTAGCACTGATAAATTGCTTATTAGAAATTCTTAAAATACTACAAACTGTCTATCTATGCGCTTTTAGAGTCTTTAGACATTGAGAACGATACCAGTTCCATATTTTGATAGTAGAGTCTAGACTTCCACTAGCTATTTCATGATATCCTAATTTCTCTATAGAGTAAATAGCGGATGTATGTCCACTTAAATTTCTGTATTCTTCTCCATCTTTCCATTTCCAAATTTTTAACAGCTGATCAGAACCTCCAGAAGCAATAATTTCACTTGAAATAACTCTAACAGCCTTAATTTGGCCAAAATGCCCTGCAAGTTCCTTTACTTAATTTCCTTTCTTATAATCCCAAATTGTTAGATTCTAATCTGAAGAACCGCAAACGATCATCTATTAGCTTTATTTAAAAAAATAATATTTTAATGTTAAGACAAATAAAAACTAATCTTTTAAGTTTATATGTTAATTAAAATAAATATATATCTACTCTATTAAATCTAATGAATTTATCACTTCTGTGTGAGTATTTATTTCTTTAACTAAATCTCCATTTGATATGTTCCAAATTCTGATATATGAATCACCACCGCCTGTTGCTACTAGTGTATCATTAATATTTTTAATACAATCTACTGTTAGCTCATGTGCCTCTTAAATAACTCTAACACACCTTTTATTCCTCCAATTCCATAACTATTGTAAATTTTAACAAATAAATGTCTCTAAATAATCATTTTTAATTTTTATATAGCAATAATAAATAGATATAAATAAATCATTAAATTTTGGAATTATATGACGATATATTTATTCTTGAAAAGCTCTATAGTTAATTTGTTGATAATTTGATAATTAGCTGGATTAATAAAGTTGCTATTTAATTTAATTAATTAAAAACTAAATTTTTATCATCTTCTTTTTACGTTCATATAAGCTTTATGTATCTTACTTAATCCAAATATTTAATATATCTATATAACTATGTTATTAACATTATCTATGTTATAAAATTTATAAATTTACATAAGCATTTCCATCAGGACCTCCACACATCAATAGATTTTTACCTATAACTTCTAGCGAGGTTATCTATTGTTAAGTCTGGATCCTGCTAACAGGTTGGTTACCATGACTTTAGATGCTCCAAACAAGAATGTCTTAGTCTGAGCTAGCAGAAGCAAAGTAATTTGAAGAGATTTATACCAATTTATTAACATGATGTTTGTGTAGCATTAGTACTTTTTCTTGGAAACTAAATTCATCTAATGGGAAGGCTAATTTATTTTCCCTTAAGTTGGAAATCAGGTTATTCAGATTCTGTTTTGTGAAATTTTCTAATTTACTTTGTAAATCATCGATTTAGTAGAAAATTTCATATTTCTTTGTGTTGTACATTTGCTGGTCTTTATAAATGATTTTGTCCAATTTCTTAGCATTAAGCTTTCTTAAATATTGTATAAGGTCTTTTGTTATTGTTTCATCTTCGTTTTACTAAGGTGTAATATTGTTGCTTAGCTACTGTCTTATCGAATTTCTGTGTTTTTATTATTTAATAGACTGTAACTTTTCAATTATGTCTTCAATCATGCTTAAATCAAATGCTTTAGATATTTCATTATCTAATATTTCGAATATTTAGCTAGCACACGCGTCCAGCTTACTGACTATATGATTTCTCATAACTTCAAATTTATCCCTCACCTGCTGCTGCATGTTGTTTAGACTTTTTGCTAGAGTTAATTTGTTTAAAATTTATTCCTTATCTTAATGCAGCTTTTACAGTAGCTAATTCTTAAGTACATATTAATGTCCACCATGAAGTTAGCCTAGACTAACACAATACTGGCAAACTTGCTAATATTTAAATTCACAGTCATCTTCCACACAGTAAAACAGATTTTCACTTTGTTAATGCTCACATTAGCAGACATATATTTAATTTGATGTAATAACTTCTGTGGTCATTAGAGCTTGCTTGATTAATAATAAATATACTATTAATTATTGTATTATACTAAAATTTTCAATTTAATTAAACATAAAAATATTAAATTAGCATTGATAAATGAATAAATCAATGTCTTTCTATTAAAAAGTAGAATATATTTAATCAAAACTAAAGTAACCAAGTATAATCAAATCAATGTACATTTTAAAAGATTAATCATTTTAAAACTCTAACTTACTAATTCACACAAATGCTTTAAAATATATTTTTTATTTAGACTTTTTTTCTAGATCTAAAAATAGCTAAGAATAAGCAAATATAAAAAGAAAACTAAGTTCTAGAAATTTATGATCTGATTTAGTATTATCTATTTTAATTATAAAATGAGTAAATTTAGTCTATTTATAGTTATTCCTATTCCTCCTACACTTATAAAGCAATTAAGTTGTTAATAAATATAGATTATTAATGTAAAATAATTTTAAATTAAAATGTCATTCATTCTCTTTTATCCTTTCTTCTTTTGCAATTTGTCATTTTCATATTTTAATTTTAACAAAAATAAATGTTCTTTGTTAAAAGTTTAATTAATTTCCATAAAAACTATCATTTCTAATTTATCAAAGTTAAAATTTATTTTTTTTATATTTTATATTTTGATTTATCTTACTTAGTATTTATATACAATTTCAAAAAAAAAGTTAATGAAACTATTTTTTAATAAAAATTAAATTATATTTTACTGGAATTGTAAATTTATCATGCTATGCAATTGATCTCATTTTAATAAATTTATATTTTATTTAACTTCATTAATAAGATCTTCCAAAAATAAAAATAAAATGTTTAAAAATGTGGAAATCAAAGTTAATTATTGAAAAATTGCAATAAATAATTACTAAAAATGTATTTTACTTTTGATAAAAAATAATTTTTACTATTGTAATTTAACATTTAATAATTAAATGAAAGAATAAAATCTAATTTTAATTTCAGTTATAAGTGCTTATTAATTTTAACATAAAGAAAAACTTAAATAATATATTTTAAAGATATTTATTTAATTCATCATTATTTTTGTTTAAATGCTGATAAAAATTTGTTTATATTAATGGAAATAAAATTAAAATTAATTAAATAAATAATATGATACTTACTTAATATCGTATTAAAAGTTACTGTTTCAAGATAAATTTCATCAAGTAAATTTTAATTTACAGAAATAATTCTTTGAGTATTTGACGTTATCCAAATTCATGTACTAGCTTTTAAGAATAACGTTGACTATAGCATTTACTAATAAAAATGACTAATTATTAAATTCGTTTATAGCCAAACAATAAAAAAATAACCAAAGAATAAATGAGATAGATTCGAAATATTACCGCAAAATGTATGAGCAGAATTGAATTCATTATATAAGTATTTCGAAAATACTAAAAGAATAAATAAAGTTAATAGTGAAGGAAAGTGTTTGTCTGTATGTATGTATGCATTTAGTAATATAAAATGATAAATTTTATAACTAAATTTTTAATAAGTAAATAGAAAGCCTTTACTCTTTTAACAATATTTTTAATAAATTCGATATTTTTTAATTAAAAAAGCTATTTAGTGTGTTTGTTTTGATAAATTAGTTTAATATATAATCAAAAGTTATTTAGAAGCAAGCAAACATTAAAATTTAGTTAAATACATACAAAGATAAATAGCTGCTAATTTGATAGTTAGATAAACATATTAATTCTAAGGCGATTACAGCCTGTAAATTTTATTTTATAGCATAGGAATAAACAAACTATAAGGCTGATTACTTTAAAATTTACAATACATAAATAACAATTTACATAAATTATGTGTTGGGATTAGATTTTAGTCGAAGGCAAAACTATTAGAAAGTGGTTAATTATTGGAGTTAGCATTACGCTTGGAATAACTATTTATACTATGTTTTTGATAAGTAGATCATTCTCAAATTACACCTTTTCACCTGATATTGATGACATAATGAACAACTGGTAGAAAAATGTATGATTTAAATTGATATGATTATTTATTTAGCTGAAAAGTCTAGTATAAAGCTATTCTTTTTACATTTTTTATAAGACTCATTATCTTTCACTCAAATTTAAGTAGAACAACTAAAATGAACTTAAAGTTTAAAGAAAGTAAACTAAAAAAAATTTGAAAATCCAAAAATAATAAATTAAAATGTTAAGCTCAGCATTTTTTCCAATATTGTTAGTTTTAAATTAACATAAATTTTAGATAAAAATGCTTTTTACAAATACTCAACAACTTTTTTTATTAATAAAATCTAGCCAATTTCCAATTTCTTGGAAGGAACAAATTGTAGTGAGTATTTAAATAGCTATTAATGGTCTGGGTTAAGGTTAGGATGTGACTGCACAGGTAGTAACTTAAATTATTCAAAACAAATTACATTTTTCCCCTGCTCAGCTGACTAATTGTCTAATAAATGTATAAACGTGAATTATGAAGATCCCTCTACATTTAATACATGGCCTACTAACTCGAATACAAATATTATGTTTAAGGAATGTGTATTTCGATTATCAGGATAAAACTTTATTAATTCAAATTAAGTGTCTTCTACTTCAAGTTGCAGCAGCATCAATTAAAATAATATTGAGTAGTAACGAATTAAATGTGGATTTAGTAGCTCTACTAATAGTAACGGGTATTAGATGTGTTTAACTTAATGTCCTGTCATAAGTTTATTAAGTTAAGCAAGCTCAAATACTCCAGATTACAAAAACAGGCTGTCTGGATCATTGAAATAGACTTTCTTTTATACGACTAGTAGCAATAATGAGCAAGAGTATCCTTTAGTAGATATTGTCACATAAATACCTACAGTTTGCATGTACAAAAAAGATAGAATTAATGTGCTCAATCTTAATTATTAAAACACCTAATATAATTCGAATTGGTAATATACCTTATAAAATGTGTATTTGACTGATAACTGTGTTTAACAAGATACAAGATATTTTCCAATAGCATAAATGCCAATTAGTGAATATACATACTTAAAATAAAATGGGGTGGGCTCAATTAATAACTACCCTGGATATCCAACAAATTCATATATTACTCTCTATGGAAGGAGAATTATATAATGGAATGAAAATTGTAGAGAAAAAAATTACATAAATCAGTTTGTGACATTTTACAACAACTAAAATTAATTAGTCGTATTTAGATTTGTTGCATTGATCTTGCAAATTGTGATGGTGATAGTCATAAGCACTATTTTAACTGCTACTATTTGCGAGGTAGGGTGGAGACTAAAATCTTAATGTTGTTGTAGGTATCAGTCACCAGATTGCCTTGTAATTTTTTGCAGAAAAAATTAACTAACAAATAATGAGGTATCAATAACTGATTATTGGAGACTCTATGATCCTTGTTATGTT
Organism: Tetrahymena malaccensis 436; assembly: GCA_000231845.2. NCBI lineage: Eukaryota > Ciliophora > Oligohymenophorea > Hymenostomatida > Tetrahymenidae > Tetrahymena > Tetrahymena malaccensis. The sequence goes on from JH719963.1 coordinate 405,031, forward strand.
ATTTGGTTCTTCATTTACATCTTAGCATAAATAAGTTGCTTTATAATAACAATAATGTTTGCTGCCTAAACTAATATAGATTAGAGCTAAATTAAAAATATCAGTTTGGCAAAATGCTCTGATGATCTTACAAATTCAATCTTTATTTAACTCAGTAATGATATTTCCAACGATGTTTGGCCAAGTGATTTAATCCTTCTTATAATTTATCCTCTATTTATGGTATTTTAAAGCCTAATTTTTATATTTTTATGGAGAGTAGTCACCAATCACAAACGTGAATGGTTTGTTCAGAAAATGAATAAGAAATAGATCACTGCATTGTCAAGCAAAGACCCTGTTCTGACTTCAGAAGAATCTGAAGAAGAAAACTTTTAAAAAAATCTAGTTTAGTAAAAAATTATCGAAAAGCAACGATAGTAATAAAATTAAGTTCTCTAAGCTGATTTTATTTAAAGACAAAATCTATTAAATCAAAGCTTGTCTTATTTCAATACCTCGAGAAGCAACGTGACAAATAACGGATAAACTTATCAGTATGAGTTATCTAGAATCACCTATTTATAGCAGAACTAATAGAACAGCTTCAGTTCTTCTTCATTTAATCCAAGTTAAACTAAAAACTATAATTCGAATGTCCAAAAAAACCAAAATAATTCAAGTTAAAATAATGTAAATATTTCTATTCCAAATTAATTAAATTATACTGTCCATTCAGAAAATTTTGGAGGCAGTAACTACTAAAGTAGTTAAGAATCTAAATAGAATAATCCTCCATCCTAGAATAAAAACAATAAAACTAACTCTATTTTCTTAAATAATCAATAAAAGTAAACGAATCATCTAAGGTCTACTAACTTAACAGCAAACAAAGAGATAAAGTAAAGCTTTCTTCAAGCTGATGCTATATGAAAAAAGGAGGTAGGCAGGAAGGAAGAAAGAAAGTTAGATAGATTTATATATAGGTAGATAAATAAATTCAAGATTTGCTAAAGTAAGAGTGTAAAAATAGATGACTGAATAAACTCATTCACTAACAACATAAATCAAAATTAATAAATAATTTTTCCCATCAATTTCAATCAATTTTGCAAAATTAATAAATAAATTAATTAATTAATTATATAAATTATAATCTAATTAACAATAAATAAATGTATTTTATATTCTTTTTCTATCAGTTTTATTATTCTTAATTAATAAAATACAAAAAATTAAAATGTTCATTTATATGACATTATTTATTAATTTAATTAGAATAAAACATTAATATTATTAGTGAAATATTAAAAATTTTTTTTTTTTTGAGTAATAGTATTTCACCTAATAAATGAAAAATAAGTATCTATTTAAATAAGCAAATTTTATAAAAAAATATGATGCTTTACATTAAAACACATATACCAAGAATATTTTTTATAGAAAATCAATTTTGAAATCTTTAGAAATAATAATTTACCTATATTATTATTGAGAATCTATACTTTTCCAATATAATTAACATTAAATTAACTGTTAAGATTAAATAATAAATTTCTAGATTGTTATAAAACCTCTGGAATAAATTTTGCTTCATTAAAAAAACTACCTAAATATATTAAAGATTATAAGATATTTTAGAAAAGGATTTAGATTGAAATTAGATACAATGTAATAAATACTAAAATAATAAAATAAAATGATTGTATGAGATAATTATATTATACATGAATAAATTATGTATAATAAATATTATTTACAAATATAATACAGCCAGAGTATTTACTAACACAATTTACTATTCGTATTAAAATAAGTTTATTTTTTTTCATTTTGATTCAGGATTACTTATTGAGTAAATCAATTTTTTGTTAGAAACGTAAACAGAAATACTGTTCAGAAAATCTTATTAGTAATTTCAAAGTAAAAAACTTCTTAATTTTTAAAACTATCTTGATAGATAAAAATAATAGAAAATGATTAAATTAATAGATTCTAATAAAGATAAATAATAGTAAAATGATTAGGTACTTGAGAGAAAGTCCTCTCTTAGTCATATTGCTAACTTTTAGTCAGAAAGAATAATAGACCAATAAGTTTAGTCTCATGTTTTTGGACATAGAGCCAAATTATCAAGTCTAGATTGCATCTTAATTCCAAATAGTCCCAAAAAAAAGTTTCGTCAAAAGCTTAAGTAGCAAGATTTTATCAGCTTTACTTCTACATACATGAAGAGGGGAACTTTGGATAGTGATATGCTTGATTTGAAGAATGATGACTAATTAAATGAAAAAGATTACATATTATTAGAAATTTTGAGAAAGAAAATAGTTGATGTAAAGCAAGAAGAAGATAGCAATGTAGAATTTTTTAAATTTAGAATACAATTTGCTTTTTTGAATAAAAATACAAGCAAATACTTTATTAGATATTGTTTTTTATTGATCATCTATTAATTTATTTAAAGATGGCTATTTACATTTTGAGAAAGGTGACTAGGAACCCTATGGAAATTCAATTCTTAAAAAAAGTTATTGAAAGCATACCTCTATTTTAAAAGAATCCTGACTTATCGAAGAATTGTTCAAACTAAATCTTGATGAAAATTAGCCATTCATTTTATAACAAAAACCAAGTCATATTTAATTATGGTAAATTATTACAATTATGGCATTAGCTATATATTATTTTATTTATTTTAGACATTATCCTAACTAATTTTCTTTATAATTAATAACTAGGTGATCATGGATCAGTATTCTATTTAATTTTAAAAGGTATTCTTTAATTACAAAAAAATATTCAAAGAATTTGGTTTATAAAGTCTTGTTAAACATTAAGAAAATGCAAAATTATTTTAGTTTTGAATAATAACTTTATTGAATAGGAAGTGTATATTGTCTAATACCAAATAAAGACTACAAGTCTTTCGAACCTATTGAAGATTCATAATCTCATAATACATAAAACTAAAAAGACAAATTGAACACTCAGTAATCAGAAAAGCATAATTAACAGGCTGATTAGCATCTAAGAAATAAAAAAAAGTTGGTTATTGGAGGACAACCTCATAATTTCAAAAGAATGAAAAGTCAAGAAGGAGATCTTCATGAATTTGATTTAGAAAGTGGTACATATGAGCCTCCTAAATCCCCTTTAAAGTAAAAATAAGAAAAATAAAATATAATTTTAATTTAATTTAATTTTTAAAGACGCAACAAACTTCTTCTAAAACCAAATCGAAGCCAAAGCTTCAGTGATTAAGAAGAAGAAACAGATGAGATGATTAAAAAAAGATTAAAGGAGGAAAATAAAAAATTTATTTAATCTAATTACCCAGAATTTGATATTATTAAAGAGCTAAAATAAGGAGATAGTTTTGGTGAAATTGCTGTGCTCACAGGTGAGAAAAGGTAAAAAAGTAAATAAATAATCTGTGAAAATTAAAAATAAATTTATTATTAGAACTGCTACCATGATTTGTTCAGAAGATACACACTTACTAGCTTTGAGTAAGAGAGGTTTTGATACTATATTAGGAGCATATAAATAATTCATTATGTTAGAGACTGTAGAGTTTTTAAGAAAAATACCATTCTTGAAATCAATACCTTCTTCTTAATTACTCAGCTTATTTCAATCAGTTAAAGAAGAAAAATATATTATGGGTAACCAAATTTATACTGAAAAAGATAAACCTAACTGCATATATTTTGTGAAATCTGGAGAAATCGAAATTACTAAAGAAATATAAGCTGATGATTTCAACAACGATAAAGAAGAAGACTATTAAGAATATAATAAAAAAACAGCTTTTAGTGAAGTTGAAAAAACAAAAATATTTGGCTTTTAGAAGAAAAAAAATAAATAGAGAGTCCGTCTGTATTAATTAGGACCTCATTCCTATTTTGGTGAACAAGAAATAATGAAAAAGCTACCACTTAGAGAAACCTAAGCAAGATGTAATTCATAGGAAGCAGTTGTTTATTCAATTGAAAAAAAAGTAATAGAAAACCATTTTAATCTTAAAATATTTATTATATTAAAAATCAAAAAAATAAATTTAATCATTTGCTAAAAATACGACAACAAAAAATTTACTTTATTAAATAAATAAATTAAAATATTTTTTCATAATCTATATAAATGGATGCCTCTTAAATAACATGGGTGATATAACTAATAAATAATCAATTGATAAACATTAAAATTTAATTATTTAAAAAAATTTAAGATATTTTTTTTTCATAATTATTAATTTTGTTAAGAAAAATTATGATCTAAAAAATGTTGAATTTAGTTTTACTTAAAATTAAATATTTTTTTTTTCAAATTAGGATTTTTTTGTGTTTATGAAGGTCCACAAACACTTCTAAATGTTTAAAAAAGAGATACAAATTAAAATGGAGTGGGAAGACGAGAGAGATAAAAATTTGGTCAGCAAGTCTTAACAAAATAAACTCCTATTGAGATTAACTTAAACATAAAATAATAAACCTACTAATTAAGAAGATATAACCAAAAAAACAGACATTTTATAAGGGAAATACACAGCTAGGGATTCTGAGTCTAATATTTCTAGCTAATAAAATACAATAACAAATTTTAGTCTTAAATCTTCTAGAAAAGTGAATGATTTTAATTCTACTATTGTCTAACAAAAGAATGAACCTCAAGCAATTAATGACTATTTTAGTCAACATTCACAAAGAAATTATTAATAATAGTCCTAAACATCAACAAATTTTACAGATCAAATAAAAAGTGATTTACAACATAACACTTAAAACGATATTTTTCAGCTTAAAAGTGGTCGTAATAAATTACCGATGCTTTAATCAAACTTTGTCGATAGTAGAAGTGCTCAAAAAAATTTTAGATCTAATTCTTTAAATTAGTTAATTTAAAGACAAAACAAGCCAATAATTGATGCTTTAGTGAGTCTCAAAAACAAAGGGTGTGATATAACTTAACTTTCTAAATTATCGATGGATGAACTTAAAAATATAAGCAGAGTAGTTCATAAAAATAATATTTAAATTGGTTAGACTAATCACAGAAAAAGCTTGATTTTAAGAGAGCACCAAGATGATACAAACGAATCTGAGCTTCCAGATAAATTTAAAACAGCTGAGAGTTTACAATAATAATAAAAATTTTCAGTCAAAGTTATTCATAATAATAATTAATCTTCTTAGTTCTATCCAAACACTCAAGAAAACTAGGATGATTTTCTTTATCCTAAACAATCAAATATTTAAATTTAACCTCTTACTTAAGTAAATAAATCAAAAATGTGTACCTCATTAAGACAGATTGACATAAATGAAACTACGTAAGCATCATCAAAAAGAATATCTATGTTATTGAGAAAAAGTAAATAATTAACTGAATTACTTTATTTCATAAAATAAACATTTAAATTTAACAAAAATTAAGTAATTTTAATTTATCTAATAGGCTTTGATTATTCAAATTCTGGCTACAATTCAGTAATTTAGGCTAGCTAAACTTAAAGAGGGCATTATTCACCAAATAGCCATAGTGAAAGGATTTAATAATTAGAAACACCTCAAAAATAAAAAGAAGTTCTATTTAACTCTCCTTAAAATGATTATCATTAGAAATAATAAATTGGAGTTTAAGCAACATAAAATGAATTTGGAAACTATTCCATTTTTAACGGCAATAAAGCAAGATCTAAAACTGATTAGTTTACAGCTCTTTAAAGACCAAAAAATATCAATTAGCCATGCAAGGGATCTACTTTACACATTGAAAAGTAAGCTACTCCTCATTACAAATTTGAAGAAGAACTAATGTTTAAAAACAATAAAAAAATTAATAAAAACAAAGATTATTTTGATAAAGATAATACATCTGACAATAGTGCTACTATATATCTTTTAGGCAAGAAAAGTGAGTCTAAATTAGGAATTACTGCTATCCAAAAGCTTTCATAGGTTGAAAGCCACATCCATCATAAGGTCCTTGATAACTAAGACACCTAAATATAATTTAAAAGTCCTAGAAATACTTTAAATGCCGAAAAGTTAAAAAGTTTAAACAAAGAATGAGTTAAAGATTAATAAATGACTGATTTATTAGATAATTAATTATACCTAATGAGAATATAAATTAAAAATATTACCTTTAAATTACAATAAATAACTTACACTAATAATTAATACTAATCTAATTACAATAAATTTATTTGAATACTCTTGAAATTACTAATAAAAAAATAATTTACTCAAATAAAAAGATGATAATTCAGAATGTTTACATATAATATGTTAAATAGCTTATCAACTTAGTATATTATAAATTAAAATTAAAATGAATATTTATTTTAATTGATATTATTCCATTTTTCGTTGATTAATTTATGAATAATTTTTATTTATAATATATTTATTAACTTTTACATCCTTAAATTTCTTTTAAACTGATAGATTTTAGCTTAAGTTTACTAACAAAAAAATTATTTACTAATTTAGAAAATATATATATTTATTTAATTTATATCTAATGATAATCAATATGATTAAATAAAAATTAAACTAAAATCTTAATAATGAATAATTTTACTTATTTTTGATATGATTAATTTTAGAAAATAAATATTTTTTTTATTTTTTAGTATTTTTTGTAAAATTAAACAAATTCATTAAATTGAATAATTAATAAAAAATAGTTTTAGTTTATTTATTTTATATTTTATTTATTAAGGTTTTTTAATTGATGATGAAATCACTTTGATTTTCCCATAACTCTTTCTGTGTCTTCTTAAGATATATGATGGAAAAATGGAATTTCTAAAAATCTTTCAATAGCATCTGCAAGATCTGGATTAACTGATTTTAAGGAGGTTAAGTCGCCTTCATCTAGGAAAAGATCTTTTAAAAATAATAATATTTTTATTAACTAAGTAAATATTTTGAAGAAATAAAATAAAAAAATTAATAAAATACTTTGGTTTATTGGAGTAAATATTTTTAGATATCTGACTTCATTATCTTCATAGAAAATGTTAGGTTTGTAAATCATATTAGTGCTTACTGTAATATATATCTAATAATAACTGCTATCTAAGATGTTGTTAAATGATATTACAATATTTCCTTATGCATCAGTCAAACCACTAAAGCAAAGCTCGCTTAGTTAATTGAAATTTTGCTAATCTAAACAATAATAAACTTATCTTGATAATAGCTAAGTTGAGTTTGAATAAGGTTAAATTTAAGCATATACATATCCTTGTGCTACTAATTTCATCGATATTTTCACTTGGTAATAAGATAAATAAGTTACTTGGGGTTCTACTTAAATTTTAGGTGGAACTTATATTGAAAGCTATGAAGTTAATTTTCCTTATATGTTTATTTAAGGCAGCAATTGCTAAAATCTGCCAAGTTGATTTGCAATAAATTTATCAACTAATTATTTTGGAGAAGGATTGTCATTATATTAATTAGGAGCCAATATTATTTCATAGAAATAGTTTGGTGCAACATTAGAATTTTATTAGTAACTCTTTTTCTATTAAAGATTATATTCATAGCTAGTTATGTTTATAAATCTGCTTGTTGGCACTCTTATTGTCTTAGAAAGTTTGTCTATGACTTCTTCAGGTTTTAATAAATCTGAAAGAGGAATATGGATAATAGTTCCATAATTTAGAATTAAGGTTTTGAAAAGCAAATTTGCAGTTTCAGAATATCCATCAGGATTAAAAATCATCCCATAAACAGCAAAGTCAGTTTAAGACTCCAATCCATAAACACTGAAGTTGGCAGTGTAGTCTACTTTATCACTGATAATTTGCTTGACTTAAATTATCTATGGAGCTGCTACTGAATATGGATAAGTGTAAGGATTTTTCATTTAATTGGCAGTAGGTGAAGGACTTCCTTATAGTGCAAATACAGCTACAAAATATCCAAGAGAACTTGTTAAAGCCTAGAATTGAGCATGATTAGCATCAGTAGAAATCAGTCGTAGAGAAAACACAGAAGGAATAACTAAATAAGCATTGTAATTTGTATTCATATTCAGGCATGGCATTCCTGCTTATGATGAGGGAGGTCGTTAATATTTATCCAAAATGACCCTCAAAGGTTTAGGACTAATATAACTATTACTCAAAGAGAACGAAATATATTTGACTACAGGTATTAATTTATGGACTATTGTATCATAAGAAGATAAAGAAAAGTATAAAATACAATTTTATGAAGGAACCTAATTAACGTTGACTGTAATTGTAAAGTTTGTTTAGAAGGTGCTACTGTCAATTAATATCATAGAAGGGTTTATAGTGATCAAATTTTAGCATTAGGAAGAAACTTAAACAACTAAATTTAAGATATTTGCTGGTGGCTAAGAAACTATTACAGGTACTACTATAGGATAACCAGTGGTTTCAACGTCTACATCTTACACAGTAACAGTGGCTTACTAGCCTCCAACAATTTAGACTTAATGAGGCACTAATGGTAAGAAGAATTTACCATTTTACTCGGTTTATTTAAACCTAATATAGAATGGCTTGCTTGGCATTAGATCTGCACTAACTATTACATTGAAAGAACTGGAAGTTCCTACAAAATTCAAAAATTATATTTAAGTAGGATTAAATTTAACACCGCTGATATCACTAGATGGTCTAATTTTTGCATTAATAAAAAAATATAAATATTAAAATTCTCTTAAAATTTTAGTTTTAATGTTAAAATTTTTAAATTTAATTCTTTCTCAATAATTTTATTTTAACTAAAATACAATTTTTGAACTTAAAATTAATTATTTTATAAGATAATTACATTATTGTAAGTCCATCAGCAGGTTCTTCAATATTAATCGTGAAATTATAGGATAATCCTGGGCTAAGAATTGAAGCACCAACTAGAGCTGTATTAAAAAGAGTGTCTACGTAATCTACACAGTTTGCTTAGTCTGTGTTAATATTATTTGTGAATAGTACATCTCCTATGGAGAGATCTATTAGTTTTATTTAAAAGAAGGAAACGTTAGCAGATAAGTATTAGTCTTTCATATTGCAAGAGAAAGTTGTTGTTGGGTTCAGGATGTTAGTTACGTTAATTAGAATTTAAGTTAGATTGAATTATTCTAAAAGTACATTTTCAATCAAAAGTTCAAATTGATAAAAATCACAAAATGAAGAAACAACAGGAGTTTAGCTGGTGATGTTAAATATGCTGCAAAAAGGTTTTGTTTAGATTTCTACGACTGATCTAAAAATTTAAACTGGCAATCTTATAGAAATAGCCATTTTATTATAATATAAGATATCACTATATGATTGAATTCCAAACTAGTACTATGCTTAAGTATTTATGTTATTATCTGATACTTATATTCCACTTGTGAGTATTGATTTTGGTAATGAAGATATTTGGTATAAAATATTACCTTAGAAATACCAACTAATTGCTCCTTAACTGAAATAAGTAAACTTAAACCCTTCTAATTTCTCATATTAAGAAGGGTTTACCATATTTTTAATTAACCAATTAACCCAGTTATTTTAAGATAATGTATTAAACTTAATATTTTATTAAAAAAATAATTCTTAAAAAATATTTATTTCTTCAATTTAATTACTGCAAGGGATTGAGGTATCTAGAAAGAAATCTTTTATGGAGATATTATTGTACATGTCAATTGATAGTAATTTGTATCTTACTCCTTTTATGAAATAGTAGAGAGCAATTTTTTATAGCTAAAATTATCTTATGTGGGTTTACTCAATGAGAAGTAAACTCCACATACTAAGCTATGACCTAAATTTGAAGCGAAGTTGCTAGGGAATTCTAACACTACAGTGTCTATTGCATTAGTAGATGAATATATTCTTTGCGGAGGTATTCCTATAGCGTATGTACTCTTCTCTCCAGCATTTCTAGGAACATTTAAAATCTGGATTTGAGAATTAGCATCATTCTATTGATTATAAATTAATTAAGTTTTTCAAAAAAATTTAAATAATTACTTTTATTTAAGGTCTAATTAAGGTGATATATTGTAATTAATTGTTTTAATCGTTTGCTATAGCATAGAGAGATTTATATTTAGATATTTCTGCTGAGAAATAATAATCTTTTCCAGGGTAATCAGGATTCATTAGATAAACAGAGATTTCGAAGAAAGTTTAAGATTCGATAGATCTTAAATTTGCTTGCAGACCATATTTATAATTTGAATTCAAAAGCAGCTAACATTATGAACTAGCTAAAGTAACCATATCTGCACTGTAGCAGTTAAGAACAGTTCCTATAGTGTTAGTTAATCTAAATCTTTGATCAATAGCAATAAATATGGTGGATCCGTCTTTGATATATTAATACTGGCAAATAAACTTGAAGGTATACAAAGATAGTGAGTTAACATTTGAAGATCCTTAAATCACAAACATATTACAAACTGACGGTGCAATATAACTCATTTATTATATATAAGTATTAGTCGTACAAATCTTTCTTCCTGCATAAATGTTAAAATCAAAGTAAGAGCTTATAGTAATTGGAATAGTTTAAGGGATTTAGAAATTGGGTGTGTTAAGACCATGAATTTATAGTGTTATCTAATCATTTTAAGAGTAAGTAGCATTATTGAGATAAATATCAACTCTATTATATGAACTGACTAAACAGTTTAACCTGCTTAATCCATAATAATTTTATTGAGTTTAGGATGTTACATTACAGTAAGACTTCATTTACATTAAATCAAAGGGATACAAAGATGAGAATAAAACACTTATTGCTCCAAATGGAGGTATGTAATGACCTGGAGTGATATTAAGAGTGACTGTTGCATCATTTTCACCTCCTACTATTTTATCTATTGAAATTATCACCTATTTAAATTAATTACAAGGAACTACTTTCAAATTAGTTGTCAAAGGATAAACTATATCAACTTTTTAGCTTACCTATGAAAATCCTAAAACATTCAACACTCCTGAGAAACTATAAGCTGCGTTGTTAAGTTTCTTTAAAGTTATAGTTTACTGACTCGTTGCAGCTATATTTGTGCCTGGTTTAATGTAAATTTAATTAGTAATACCGAATACGTGTATTTCAGAGCAAGGAGTATTTGTTCCTTAAATACATCCGACTTAAGTATAATCGCTCTACCTATCAAACATATTTTAATCAAATTAAAAGCCTATGTAATCATTTGTAGTAATTGCTTTTCCACTGGTGAATTAAAACAAGTAATCAGAGTAGCCTATATAAAAATAATAAATAAATTAATAAAAATAAATATTTATTTTAAATATTTGTCAAATTAAAAAATTTTTTATTTTTGAAAATTTTGTTTAATTTTTAAGAATTAATTAAAATTTTCTTATTTAATTTAATGAAAAATAAAAAAAATAGTTTCATTTAAAAAATTAAATTTTTTAATAAATATTAATCTTTATACATAATTCATTTTTAGTATAATAAGTTAATTAATATTTATTAATAAATAAATGATTGATTTTCATAAATATTATCAAAAATTAAAAAAAAAAAAAAGTTTAATCGTATTATTTCGCTTACCAAGGACAAATTGACTTGAAGGATAGTTGGACTACTGTGTAATTTAACCGGTATTAGAGATAGTTCTGGCATCAGCTGTTGCAGCTGTTGGTATAATAGCTGTAGATTAATAAAAGAAAGCAGTTACATTCGTATTCTTGTATGTAACAGCTACGCCCATAGAAATTGTGCTTGTTATAGTCACAGGCAAAGCTTAGATATTTGTAATTAAAAATTAAACAACGGTTCCAGCTGGCATTTCTTAGTATCCAGTAATATTTATTCTTGGAAGATTTATACTATCCCATCCTTACTAGAGTACGCATTTCAATCTATTTTAGTTTTATGCTAGCTAGAAACCAGCAGGCTAGACAGGTATTTACTGTTTTATCACGCAGCCAAGTTCATCTCCTGTTTTTAAACCAGTTCCCAAATCATTTAAGTAGCCTTTTCCTATATTAGAATCAAATGTTAAAACTATAGTTGAGAACTATTATGCTAAAGGTGCATCGTAACCTTAAGGAATAGAGTATTACCCTAGCTAGAATTTAAATTCAAAAAGTCCAGGCTTTTAAGCATCAAAGTATGGAATTACATTCATTTGACTAGGAGCTAAAGGTACACCTAAAACGGGACTAGTTATAATTGTTTATTTTTCTACTAATATTCCTTATGAGTATAACTCAACTGTAATATTATACTAAGCACCAGGAATGCAAGGAGCTGTAAATAAATTTCCTTAACTATCATTTATTCTAATTATTTTAAATTTTTTGTTAACATTTTTTATTTCAAAAGTTAATTTATATTTAATAAAAATAAATGGTTTTGTAAAAAATCTGAAATTAAATTTTTTAAATAGTTTTTTTATTAGAAATTTATGAGTAAAATTAATAGATTGAATTAATAATAAACTTAAAATAGAATGTTTAATTTAAAGTTATTTAAGTTAAGAATAAATTACTCTATAATCTTTGGATCTTAGTTGTATGTAATGTCAGGCTACATGTAAACCTTGGTCTGTGCAAACTTTCTTTGCAATATACATTAGAGAACATTATCATTAAATTTCCCTTTTATAGAACAGTTGTCAAAACCTTTTACTGCAGGATATCCAAATTCATTTGGTAATCTAAAAACAAGTTAGTCAATTTTATAATTTTAAATAGAAGTGTTCGGGAAGAGAATCATATAAAATTCAATTTGAGTCTAGCAAATTCTTGCTTCTCTATCAAAAAAGCTTTTCGTGTTAAAAGTGAGGTAGCTTAAATCAGGTAAAACATATGGGAGTATTTGTATAGTTTGCTGAGCTAATGACACAGCTCTATACTAGTTGTAATTTTAAGGATATCTGTCAATACCCCCAATAAATTAGAAGTTTCCAGTGATACCTAGTGGAGCTGATTTGTCTATGTAAAATTGTAGATAAATTTATATAGTATAGGACTAGTAGGTTTGTTAAAATGGAATCATTTCATTAGTCATATCTAGCTCGATCATACTATTTGAAATTAAATTACAATCAAATCTTAATGGGTAAGGCTATCTGTTAGTGCTTGGTACTGTGAGAGTTGCGTTGCAATAATTTTTCTAAATATATTATATTTAAGTAGGAATTGTAAAGTAAAAATTAGTTATATCTTTTGTGAGCCAAACTCCTTATATTTAAATCACTACAGTATTAATATAGTCTCTTAAAAAGAAATTTTATGTTGTTGGTGCTGGCATATTAACATTATATGTTTAAGTTGGAGTTATAGACATTGTCATACCTAATTAAATTAAAATATGCATTAATTTAAATAATTAAACAATTAAGATATATTGGTAAATTATTTTTGAAGAAAATAAATTATTTTCGATTGCTTAAAAACAAAACTTATTCAGACGGACTAGCTTTACTTTTGTTTTATTGAAAGAAAAAATTCATTAAAAAATTTACTTTGAGTTGCATAAGAATACAGGATAGCAGGCACTTAGTAAATAACATTTAATATGTATTAAGATCCATCCAAGACTTCTATGTAGAAATTTTATGTATTATCTAATAAAAAGTAACCATTTGTCATTCCAGATAGAGTTAAACTAAATTAAGTGTTAGCAGCAATTTATGTAGAAAGCTGAATAAGTACTATTTAGTCTATTGGGAATACTAAACAGAAACTATAAGCAGTGCAAGTAGGAGACATTCTTGCTGTTTGGTAGTTTTAACCCTAGTAGTGGATAACAATAAAATCTGATGTTTTGACATCTTATAAAAACAAAAGACTGAAAGTATGCTAAGTATTTGTTTAGTAAACAGTTTGCTAATTAGCAGTACTTGTTGCTGTAGATATTTAATTTGATTTCAAATAGTTTGGGTTACCTGTGATGGTTTAGAAGTAATTATATGATACATAGATATTACACATCCAGTTATCATTTCTACATTTGCGCTTTACTGCTGCCTAAACAGATGATACAATACCTACTATGGCAGGGTTTTATATATTACTTAACCAGATAATTATTGTAGTACCTGTATTTATTGCTTACTAAACAGGAATTTACACTGAGGCCATTACAGGTGGAACTGCAGTTGCTGAACCTTTATGAACATAACATTTGATTTGTGTAGCTGATATTAAATTTTAACCTGGGTTTTCTGCACAGTCAATTTATCCAAAACCATCTTAATTTAAATTAAAACCTTCAAAAAAAATAATTAAAAAACTAATATCTTCAAATAGTAATTTACCTAGAGTTTCTGGGAATATATTATTTATAAAATTAGAAGTAGTAAAAGAGAACCAAATCTCATCTCCAACTTGTATATTAACATTTGTCTTAAAAGACATTTTGTATGCAGTTTTACTATTAGCACTTAACAATAAAGGTTTAACAATAAAAGTGGTATCAGGCTAGGGTTCGAGCAGGAAATAGCTGATATCCTTTTCTACAATATTTGATATAGCATTCCCTCCTATAAATGCTGATAAACTGAATTAATAAAATCCACACTGAGGTCTTTAGACACCATTTTATCCTGGTACTGCTGCTTGTGTCGTATCAATATTAAATGTGTAGCTTGTTTGCTTATTGAATTATGAACTCAAAGCAGGTGGAAGGTTTACAACTAAAGGAGATGTACTGACATCATTGAAAATAGAGTTATACTTTATTTTATAAAAATTATCTTAATAGTTTAATTTTAGAATTGAAAAAATATTTACCCATGTTAGCTATGAAGTTTATTTATAATAAGCTGATTAAACTGCAGGTGTAGGAGCAATATTCCATGAATTTTCCATAGTTAACTAAATATATTGGCCCTAGGCTTAAATAATATCATTTTACCTTAGTATGAAGCTAAATTAGAATGGACCATATTAATTACAATATATGTTCTACAAATATTTCATAATCACTACAGCTTAATTTACACATTAAGGCAAACCATCTATAGGAATAGAGGCTATATTAAAACTCTAAGCCACAAGACCATTAGGTCCAAAAGCCTTAACTGTAGGTAGCATAACAGTAGGGTTTGCTTATTTTCCTACTAAAAACATGTTGATCTATATTGCTGTATTTTGTGTAAAAGCCACTGTTCCTTAAACAATATAAGTATAATCATTTGTTTTGTAGCAAACGAGAGGTGAAGAAGGGTCATTAGCTACATTTTTACCTGGGAAACATAAATCTCCTACTGGAGAAGGGGCTGCTTGTAGAAAGGATGATGGCAAATCAATTTCTAAATAACCACCTTTAGGGATTTCTAAATTTAATTTTTCATAGAATTATTAATTTTAAATTAAAAGTTAAATAAAGTGTTTATTTACTTGGAGCATTAAGATTAAGAACGATTTCATATTAGCTGTTAACATTTGTGAATCCTCTGTTTCTATATATTGAGCCAACTAAGCTTGTTATAATTGAAAGGGTATCCTGAGTTCCAGGGCTTGTATATTAAGTGTTTAAACCATTAAATATTTTTCCATATTACCAACCATAGCTAGCTGAATCATCTGAAGTAGATAGAGGGCTAAAAGAAATTGTGATTGTGCCAGTTTATGTATTTTGAGGATTAATTACATACAAGTTAATGTTGGAAAAGAAATAAATGTTAAAACCAGAAACCGAAAATTATTAAAATGATGACTTGACTATGCCTTAAAAATTATTATTGTAGGCCAACAATATAAATTAGTTTGATGTAAGCTAAGACCCATATTGTGTAATTTAAGTAGACCATGACATATTTATCGATTAAACTTAACTGTTAGAAGCAAATTATGTCATTTTAAAAGTATTAGCGGGTTATTATTATGTTCTTTGATTGTTAAAAAGTGTTTGTCTTGATATTATTTTTATAAAATCTCCTGTATTATCTTACATCATAATAGAGATTCTTAAGGTTAACTGGCAATCTAAAGATGGATTTGTCAAAGCTGGTATCTAAATTTATAATTTTTGTTTTAAAAAATTTAAACAGATAATTTTGATTTTATATCTAAATAATATGTTAAAATATTACAATTATGGAATAAGCTGTGGAAGAGGAAAGTTGTTAAAAGGGAATTATAGAATATTTAATAGGTTCTTTTTTATTTGCTAAGTTTCCGAAAGAGGCTAACAACTTCATGCTAGAAAGCTAAGGATTAGATGAAATTGAATGAACGTTACCAGTGTTAAATTAAGGTAGGTAGTGCGCTTAATAATATGCCTAAAGTCCAGCATCATATGGGAAGAATTGGCTATCTAATTCTAATCTCACAAAAACATCATGGGTAGAATCAATTGCTTAAAGAGAATTTAATAGATTTATACTTAAAATGAGCAGATTATCAGTTTCTCCTTGTTGCATACTTCCATAATTAATACTTAGCTAATTAAAATTCTTGATAGTTGTAAATAAAATGATTGTATCACTGACAGTCGTGGTCTACCCAGTCATTTAAAATAATAATTCATCTCTTGAAAATGAAGCTGGAATTTAGAACAAAGAATTCTATCCCCCATCAATATAAATTATTACTTAGTAGGTATTTCCTTATAGCAAACCGACAGTTGGAGATCCTATTTTATAAGCAGGTAGAGCTTGTGTTTTATCTAAAATACAGGAAGATGCTAAAAACATATTTGAATAAACTGGTAGTTATAGTGTGTTCTATTATTTCAACAAAAAATAGCATACTAAATTATTTGCATCATTTGCTACTACAGGTTAAAAGTTTCCAGAATTATCAGGTAAAGTTATTTAAACTAATTCATTTTATGAAGGATTCGAGTTGTAAGTTAACGATTTTATGGCTAAAAACTCAAAGAATAGCTGCTTGACATTTGTTCCTGCATATATTGAAGGTTATGTAATAGTTAAGGTATTTAGAGTTGAAAAGTATTTCACTTTATTCAAATTAAGAGCTTACATACTTGTTAAGCTTGGATTTTGTCCTGGTGGGTTTGTTATTGGGATGTTCAGAAATAGATTGTAAGTAGTTATTCCATCATTAGTGACTAATAAATTTACTACAATTGGGTTTGTTGAATCAACTTCTGCTATGAAGTACATTTAGTGTGTAGCTGGGGATATAGATGTATAGCTTATTCCAAAGAGACCTAAGGTGCTTGAAGATATTACATTACATTAGCTCAGCTGGTTTCCATTTGAACGAACTAATAAGCAGCTTTTAAATTTTAAAACTGTAGGATCTTTTAGTTAAATTAGAACTTCTTAAAATGGGAGAACTTTTGGCAGTTAGAATGTCAAGCTGAATAACTCATCTCTGTTAAGAGGATAATAGCCAGGAACATTTGTCAAAGAAATAAATTAGATAGGCTAAGTAGGATTGATGAACGTTTAAAATTAAGGATAGTAAGAGTTTACTTGATTTGTTAAAAGATAAACAGAGTAAAACTCAGATGTAAAAGTGGGATTAGCTCCATAGTATATTAAATTAGCAATTACAGGATTAATTATGTTATTAAATTATAAACTAAAAGTCGCTCCTAGTAACCTGTCAGGAGATTTTAATATTACTCTCTATGTTTATTTATTCATCCAAATTAAGTTATCGCTAAAGGTTAAAGCACTTACACTATTTCCAACTCCAACAATACCTTAGGTACCAAATGAAATTCTATATTTATCTCCGAATTATCTGATTTAATTATAAAATTAATTGATGAATGGAGTTTATTTTATATTGTTAAAATTTAAAATATTTTGATTGCAAAGAATAAATATAATTAGAAGAATAAAATCATAGGATTTAATTAATAATTACGATTATAGTGTATTTAGCGGCCAAGTAATAGAACCTGAGTAGGATGTTGTTGCACCTAATTAAAGAGAAGCTGCATTAAATTAGTAAGTGGTTGGATCTACATTAGGAGGATTATAAGGAGGTTAAATTTAAAGTGGTATCAAGTTTATTGCAGTATTTGTGTAGAAAGAATTTCCATTTTATATATTTAATGTCATATCGAATGTTTGTAAATCTGTTAGAGTAACTAACTTCACATCATCTATTGCTAAAGTAAGTAAAGCTCCAGCACTGTAGGAGTTAATTTTTTCAAGACGAACAAATACAGGTCCTGAACTTGATTTCAGATTCATGGTACAGACAGGAGTTTAATAATTTGGTATACTTGCTAAATTCGAAGTTATATCACATGGTATTTGCTATCCTATATATTAAAAATAAAATTTTGAGAAAAAAAATAAAAAAATAAATAGGAGATTTCTCATACCTATCTTGAACTAAGTTATAGGTGAAGTGTAATCTATTTGTGGTAACAAGACTTCAATGTATGAAGCGGGGAATAAATTAGTTGTTGTTTGAGCATTATTCAAAGTGGCCTCAAAGTAAATAGAAGTAACTTAAGATTCCTATGCGCTAAGGATAAAGAATTTTTAGAATGTAGAACTACTGGTTCCTAGATATTAAGTAATGTATCTTTGAGTTATCAATACATTTTAATTACTAATTTTAGTTGTAACACTTGCTAAGTAACTTATATTGCTGAAATCGTTTACAGGAAGATTTAAATATCCTAAAGTCATTATGATTTCATAAGTTTACCCTGATGCTATTATACTATTAGATGCAGGATTTGTTATTTAAACTGTACCTGACAATGATATAAAGTTACAATTTAGTGGGTTTCTTGTGTAACTACCATTAGGATTATTTATTTTAGCCAGACAAGTCACTGGCACTTTAATTGAAGATGGAGTAGTTCCAGTAGTTACTTAGATTTGAAGGGTGTTATAATTTGTAGCAGGTAGATTATTTTAATAGAAAAACCTTATTGGACAAGTAGTGATGGTAGTTCCATCACAAGGAACTATGGGAGAAAATCTGTAAAATTTTAAATATGTTCTTGAATATTAAGTAAACCCTGCTGCTTAATAAGTATTGTCAAAAGTAAGAGTATTTGAGTTTGATGAAATCATTTAGTAGTTAGTTTAGGATATAAATTATCTGTAATAACGTATTTCATAATTTGCAGTTGCTGTAGTCTAAGTTGGTGTTGCTGGAGAAGGGTTTTTCAATTCTAAAGTAATAGCTATTATCATAGACTTGCTTACAATATTCACATTTGTGCGTAGAATCTTAACTGTATAGTAATAGTTTACAGCATCTTAAGTAAAACGACAAAAAAGTAAAGCTTTGTTAGAAAGTGATTTAGCACTACAAGCTTATGTCACTTAGGGAATTTAAGATTAACTTAAAACCAATTAGAATGCCTATTTAATTTTAAATGTAAATTGAAATATAAAATATATTGAAATTAAATAATATTTTTTATATTGTAAACTTTTAAAAATCATTTAACCACCCCGCACTATCCCCATTAAAAATTGAATTTCGATAAATTAAAAATTTTTTGAAAATGACAAAGGAGGAATTTATTGAGATAATAAATTAAATAAAAAATATTGCATATGTAGAAAATATTTTTTTGAAATGAATAAGAAAGACATTGAAAAGTCTTACATAATTTAAATTCATATCTTCTAGCTCTACGACAGTTGTGAAGACATATGTAGCATAATATCCGCATGTATTTATAGAGTAAGGCATTAACGAAGCTGTAATGGCTTAAGCTGCTGGAGGTTTTAATCCATTTTTAGATTAAGGAATAGAATATGTGCTTGGATCAAGCGACCAATGACCATCACTGCTATAAATGTAAATTTAAATTTGATAGTCTGTAAATAATTTTTAAGCATAATTTATAAGACTTATTGCCGCTGATTATGTGCTGAAATCTGTTACTCCATTTGCTTGTATTCTATAATATAGTATTGATGTACCTATGTTTTGGCAATCCTAAAAATTCAGACACATTTATTTGTTAAATATAGGACCTGCAGCTGGATCAACAGCTATTATGATTGATGGTACATCAATTGCAGTAGAACCAGTAATTTTTATTTGATAGTTATTTACAGTACTACTTATAAAAACTGATCCGTCATAAATATTCAAAGGGAAATTAACTGTATATGTTTATGATATAGTAAAACCTGTTTTCGAAACCAAAGCAGCAGCAGCATTTTAGTAATACCTAGCTTAACTTTGAGTTAACAATCTTGAAGAAAAAAATGGTCTAATACTTTCTATTGTGGAGATAAAAGCTAATTTAAGATTTGTAGAGCTTGTTGGAGGAAGTAAGACCATTGGAATTAAACACTTTACATCTTTTCCTATTGGTACTGTTATAGGAATTTCTATTAAGTGGTAAGGAAGGAAGTCTTTAGAAGTCGGTAAACTTTATCTATGGAAATAGCACTTACTTGTGAAAATAGGTTATGTTGAAATATCCTCATAACACAAGCAACTGATAGCAGAATGACTCACGCTTACATCGATACCTTAAATTAGCTAATTTGGCCAATCATTACTTTAGAATTCTAAAAATAGTTTTTAATTGGTAACAGGATTTAATGGTATGTTAATAGATTTAATAGTAAAAATTAGCAAAGTAGGAGAACCTGCAGCCTAGCTAATTGAGGTAACACTTATTGGTTAAGATGATATTGGATCGTTTCTAGAATATTCGAGAGATACTGTATATTTAATATTTTAAAACGAATCACAAATGTTTATTCTAAACCAATAGAAGTCTCTTTGCACGAGAGGTGTACCTCCTGTAAATTATATGTTGATAGGCACCCAGTTACTGTCAATAGTCATTGCTGATGTAACTGTGAATTGACATTACAGGACTCTTGCCTATTCATTACCTTGAGTTTAGATCATACAATTTGAGTTTGGAGCTACACCACCAAAAGTTATGCTAAATGTGGAGGCTACATTAATATTTGCGCCTATCAGCTATTCATCGTCTGTATTTATTTAAAATTGAAGAAGAATGATTGATCCAACACTATAAAATTAACAGCATGCAACACTTTAGACTTGAACTTGAATGGAGCTCAAATCCGAAGCTAGAACAAAGTTTTAAAATTAGAGCTAGCTAGAGGTAATAAGAGTAGGTTGAATACGCAAATCCGATTGATAATATGAAGGAAGATCTTATATTTGAGAAGCAGAGTTTATATATAAGTTTATGAACTAACTAGCTGGAGAGGAAGTGTAGGTGCCGATGTTCTGATCATATTAATACACTATTTGTAGAGGGGCGTCGATTGTATCAAAATTTATTATAGTAATAGTGTTAGAAGTACCTATTGCTTGGCATGTTGGCATTAAGTAAGGATTACCTAAGTTTCTGAGACCTTTCATTACGAAGCATTTAGTAATATATTAAGATGTTTGAATAATTAAACCATTAAAGCTGATTTAAAAAATTCCATTACCATCTGTAAATAATTCTGAATAAATACTTGAGTTCATAATTGAACTTGGATCAAATGAATATATCCCTTAATTTTTAAGAGCGTTTTTAAAAGTGTCAAACACATTAGATTTTATAGATGAAATTAGAGTTGAAACTACCAGTCCTGAGTACTGGGTCTTATCAAAGCTAAAATTTGTAATTTGCTTTTAAGTCTTTGAAGAAGTATATTACGAATGAATAATCTATTAAGGATTCAATAATATAACATTATAAGAAAACTTTGCATAAACCAAAAATATCCAAGGTTTCAAAGAATAGAGTGTAACTTAATCAGCTACATTATCATAATAGGCACCTATTATTTTTTAATCATAAATATTATTAAGAAAATAAAAGAAATATAAAATTAAATTAGACTTATCTTAAAACAAACAATAAAATTAATTTAATTTTTAAGATAATTTTAAGAAAATTTTGCTCATTTATTACACCTTTTAATGTAAAATATACCATATTTTGTTAAATAAGCAAAGATTTTTAAATTTATATTGTTTTTTAATACCTCAAAATTTGGGAAAATATAAATATCTGTTGTTAATAATTTACGTTTGGTGTTAACATTTGTTATTAAGGTATATAAAAATAGTTTATTTTAAAATATATATTATTTAAAGAAGAAATATAATATTTTACTTATATCCGTAGGGTCACGAACAAGAGGAATTATACAATAATTTCCATTTACATAAAATGGTATTTGTATTTGCATTGGTTCATTTATAAATGTTATTGTAGTAGTACTACGAATTGTACTTGCATTTGATCCATAAGGGAATCCATATGGAGTTGTATCAAATGAAATTTGCTAGTTTGTTGTTGTAGGATTAACACCTGCTACCGTAATTAGGACTTTATAGATATCACTCCATGCTATAAGCTAATCTCCAACTTAGTTTACTGAATTGTTTCCTCCTATTGCTTTAATTTTAAAGTTTACGATACGTCCAACAACTGATGGAGTAACTATTTTAAATAGTAGATTATTGCTCAGTCCTAGGGTATATGAGAATCCTCTTACATATATACGCATAGGTCTACCAAAATTACCTACTTCTCCTCTTTCTATAACACAATCCAAAATTTAATTTGCACTTTCTTAAAGATTATTTGTTCCTCCAGCAACAGGGTTGATAACACAAGGAACATTTTGACCTGACATCATCCCTGGGAAAATGTCAGTATCGTAAATAGGAGTTTAATCCTCATTTGTTGTTGGTACTTCAATGACCAAAGTAGTTATTCCAGAAACACTCCATGTAAAAAGTAGCTCAATCAAGCAATCTGAATTAATAACTGAAGTTTAAACATAATTAATAGCCATTGAAGTGAATCCATTTTATGGAAGTATGCCTGTGCCAACAGCTTTCATGTTTTATACATCACTATTTAAAAATATATTGTTTGTTCCATCACTGATATTTATTAAGAATTAACCATAAGTATAGTCAGTGTTCCAACCAAAGCCTAATAAATTTAATATTTTTATAAGAATTACTCATTTCTTGAAAATAAATTCTCTTAAAAATGACAAATTACCATATTTTTAAGGATATTTGAATGGATCTATAACTCCTACTGAGACAAAAATTATTTAATTAGCTGAAAGACCATAAGTAAATTAGATTGATATAGTGCGAGTTGATTAGTTGATAGTACATTTTCTGTAGTTGTTATTGATCATACACCTAAGAGTATTTCTAAGTGTGTCAGACGTTTAAGTAATCTATGGGTCTACGACAATTTATTAAGGATAAACAATATTAAGAACGTTATTTGGAGTTGCAGAAAGAGCAGTAGGTATTTTAAATTCAAATTGAATTAGAGCTCTTGTTAAAGTTCCATCAGTCAAATAAAAATCATCAATATATCTATAAAAATCATATTAAGTATCGTGGTTATAATTGAACTAAAAATTACCTGAAGTGTTTGAAATCTAAGACAGGATGATCTTGAATTGCGTTAGAATTGAAAGAAAATGTTGTTCCAGAAGAATCTGTTCCTGCTTATATGACATAATTATTTAATGTGACTGAAGTATCTAACCCTACAGGCTCAACGCTTCCATTCCAAGAAAAGAATTTTACAAAGAAAGTATTCATGTTTACAACAATCTTAGCATTTGATGGGTTAACCATAGCTAAATTTGTAGTTTATATAATAAGCTTTTATGGAGTATTAAGGTGCTGTGAATTATTTGTAATATCCACCCAAATAGCTATGTCGCTACCAATTTAATTCATGTAACAGCGACTGATTTCAATCTAGGAACCTGGAGACATTCTACAGTCAAAGGAATTTATCCCAAAAACCCCAGTTGGGTATTTTATCATTAATTTCTTAGTTGATTTAAACTAGGGAGCAGTAATACTTATAATGTAATCTTCTTTTTAACCTGCTAAAGCAACTCCATTAACTAGACTCATCGTTAAACTAATTGCTGAAGAAGGAGTAGGTGTACCACTTCCATCTCCATAAAATGATGTATAAACTATTTTTTCAGTTCTCCTTTATTATCTATAATAAGCATACCCAGTTACCTTTATTATAAGTTTCATATATATTAATTAATAGAAATTAATCAATTAAATCAAAATGATTTAGGTAAGGTTTTTAAGTAATATTAAAAAGTAATAAAAATAATTTTGAAAATTTTATTCAGAAAGTTTTAATTTTTAAAATAAAAATTTTTTATTTTTTCTAACCTCATTAAATTATATTTATTTAAATAAATTATTTATTAGTAAAGTAATACTTAAGTAGCAAGCAGATATTAAGGAGTATTCCAACAACCTATGATAGAAGCCACATTAGCACTGGTTAAAGTGAATCCATTAGAGGGAGTTAATAATAAAGTTTGCAAATTTTAAAGAAGTATAACTTAACCCACATTTTATCCATTTTACTAAAGAGTATTAAGATTTATGCTTGTTGTTCCAACAAAAGCAAATTAAAAGCGAAGAATATAAGTATCTCTAGGACCTATTGGCTAAGAATTTCCACTCTAAAATTAGAGATTAGAATTAGTAACAGCAAGGCTTGATGAGCTAGGAGTGAATGGAGCTGAAGAAGATAATATATTTGAAGATGGGTTGTATGATGTAACAAATAAACTACTATTTTCAATTAGAATGTAGTTTAATTTTCTATTGGCTTATACATCTTAGGTATAAATATTTAATGGGACAACAATTTATTAAGGAGTTGCTGTAAAAGCTGGATTTTGTAACTAAAATACAAATCTTAAATTTTCTCCAGATGCAACAATTCTACTAAATTTACTACATAATACTTTAATACTTACTCCTCCATTAAGAGTTACATCTGGATTTCCTTTTGAGAACCTGCATTCAAAATTCAAAGGATTTGCAGTTGTAGGAATGATATCAATAACTACTTATGAATAGTCTGATAAGCTACCTGGATTAGCTGAGAATAATTAAGTAGAACCATCACTGCTTACAGCTCCAATTTCTAAAACTAATAAGTTGCTAGATATTATTTAGACGCTAGGAGTTAAAGAGACATCTATTATATTTGGTTCACCTTGCAAAGTAACATATCCCTGAACGTCTGCGTTAGTAAAATTATCTTGAATAATATCAGCATAAATGCTTTACTTTAAATTGATGCTTGTGTTTTCAATTACTATTTAGTAAACTCCATTTTTTGTTGGCCACTCAATACCTTCTACAGAACCATCTCCTTTTTGTGAAGTTAGTTCGAATGTATAAGTAGTCCCGCTAGATAACTAACTTGGATTTAGGGGTTCGATTTAAACAATTACAAAATTAGCTGTGAGGCTTATTGATTTTATATTGCAATTCATGTAATTACTTAAAGTTTCAGGTTTAGGTTACTAAGTATAGAATGCACATTTGTACCTATTGACTGATGTTGTTATTCCAAACCCAACAGAATCTGGGTTATTAACATAATCTTATAAGGCAAAATATAAATTAAAAATTCCTGAAGGAGCATTGAAGTTTAGTTAGATTACAAAAGGTCCTATATATCCTTACTTTACAGGACTATCAATTTTAAATATAGATGTATTTTCTGACAAACCAAGAGGATTTTGGCTGATGACATTGAATTATCCTGCAGTGGTAGTTCTCATGATTTTAAACCCATTATTGAATTAATTGGTGTTATCATAGTTGTAGTAAACAAATATCTATACATTTTAAGTCTACCCTCCTGAAGCTGGCATATCTATATATCCATAAATAGCAATATTAGAACCAGCGGGAGTTTATTAGAATCCATTTATTACCCAGTTTCTTTATTATTAAATTTATTTTAACAAAATTTAAATTTAATTGTAAAAAAAAATGTTTAAATATAATGCAGTTTAAATAATTCACAAAATTTATTATTTTATAATTTTTATTAAATTCAAAGTTGTTAAAAGAATTATAAATGATTTAAGCTAGATTAAGATAGTTTTTTTTACCTTGTACTCTATACCTCACAACCTATTTCACCAGCATAATTACCTGCAACTGAGTAAAGTTATGAGCCATTAGCTGTAGAACTTCTGCATTATGCATATATATTAGGAATTTCAGGAGGAAATATAATCAAAATTGCTCCATTAAGTGGGATTGGTTTTGGATTAGTGAATGAAATTAGTACTTCTACTCTTTATTTATTTTATAAGCATTTATTTGGGTTTCCAGCGCATTTAACTGCAGATATTGTTATGGGTGTGACTACTCCATCAAATATAGACGGACTAATTACATTTGTTAAGTATGAATTATACTAATTATTATTCCAAATTTAAGTAGGAAAAGTTATTTATGTGTTTGGAACATATTATGGAAGCTAAAGTATATCTTCTAAAGTATTTTTAATCGTATTCTAAGCTAATTATACTTTTAACTTTAGTACAATCCAATTAATCTGTGAAAAAGCTATACAATATTGGTATGTAGCTAAATCACATGAAGGCAAAACTCCTTTATTTGTTGAGATTGATAAAAATGGTTAAGGTAAAACAGTTACAAAATAATCTCCTACATTCAAATTAAAATTGCTCTATAGAGGATGAGAAAATTAAGGATTTGAGCCAGGGAAAGCTACATTAATTTGCATAAGCTCTGTAGGTGGTGTGCTTACAGAGGATGGGATATTTAGAGCCAAATTATCTTGCATTTAATTTATATAATAATACGTTCCTGTTGCTATGTTTCTCTATAAAATTGTAACTGTTAGTGTGACCAGTGAAACTTAATTCGTAGGGTTACGTATACCACCTACCCTAATAATCATGTCTGTGTTAGCTGGAATCAAATCAAAATTATGTATTTCGATAAATGCAGGTCTGCCAGTTGTTTATGATTTAATTAAAGAACAAGATAAGTTGCTTCCAGGAATAGATGCACTGAACCAGCAACCAACAGGAGTTCCTGTTACACCGCTAGCTATTCCTAAAGAACTATCAAATATATTAGTACTGCCATCAGCTGAAACAGTTGGAAATTATAATTGAATCAAACCACCATTTGAATATTAAGGAATAGGGTCTGTATTTGAAAAGTAGAAACTAATAATGTTATATGCTCCTGATTAAGATATTGCTGATTCTGTTTTTAAATAGTTCATAAGTTTTGGTGTGATAAATATAAATTAAGAGTATTTTTCTATAGG
Organism: Tetrahymena malaccensis 436; assembly: GCA_000231845.2. Lineage (NCBI taxonomy): Eukaryota > Ciliophora > Oligohymenophorea > Hymenostomatida > Tetrahymenidae > Tetrahymena > Tetrahymena malaccensis. Next base: position 432,066 of record JH719963.1, read on the forward strand.
ATTCTTAGCTGCATTTAAGACTTCAACATCATATTCATACCAACCACCTTGTGATGGAAACTATTTTTAATAAATTCAAATAGAATAATTAATTTTTTTTAAATTAAATACCTTTAATCCATTTTGAGGTGCCACATACTAAGTGCTTACTGATATTTAAGATGCTGAAGCATTTGAGATTGATATCCCAGATGTATCAAGTATAATGCAAAGTGGGTTAGAATTTTAATAATAACAAGGAACTACTTTTCCAGCTACCTTTAATATTCAAAAAATCAATTAAATCTTAGAAAATTTATAATTATTTATTTCTTTAAAAAAAAATTTATATTTGCATCATTATAAACTTTAAAAAATGGTTCTTTTTAATTTGTATTGTTCAAATAATACTTAATTTATTTTATAAGGTAGATCTTAAAATTATTAAGATACATTTAGATTAACAATATAAAAAAAATGTATTTATAATCACCAAGAAAATTTAATTTGCATCTAATTTGCTAATCTTATAAATGATAAACATTGAAGCGATAAATAAAAGTTCTTAATTAAAATAATTATAATTTAAATTACTTGACAGATCAAGGGATCTTAGCCTGGAACACCTGGCGTAGTAAAATCTACTTGCCATGTGCACCTAATGTATAGAGGGTTAGGATTTTAAGGTATAAAATTAGTGAAGAATGGTCCTACATAATTAACACCAGGAGTTTAATTGATTTCAACAGGTTAAACTACTTAGAAATCTTGCATTGCTATGTCTCTTAATGTCAAAGGTGCAGAAATTTATAGACCTAATATTTAATCTACTTTATTTTAAAAGTTTCTATTCCAATAACTTGTTACATCAACCTAAATATTAGCCGTACTAGTACTCGGCATTAATAAATACAATATAATCTTAACCTAAGTATTTGCAACAAAAGCGTCTAAATTATAAATTTGTAACTAAGTGGTTGAAATTTTTTTATAGAGTACACCATCTACGTTTAGTTTATTTATACCATTTACCTCGAGGTAAAAATATTAAGATTAAGATAATTGACAATTATATACAGTTACAATAAAACCTCCATCTTACTAAACAGGGTTTTATGTAGTTATTTAAATCACAAATTTGTGTTCAAGAAGCTTGATTTTTAGTTAAAAAATGTTATGTAAGAATATTTTTAAGATGTGTTTATAAATTTAATATTTACTTTAAAAATTTAGTTAGGATCTTCTGACGAATCTAATGAGATAGTTGCAGGATTAAAATTTCCTGGTACAACATGAAATATAAGTGTATTTGTTTAAGTAACTATATTTGAAGATATAATTCTAGCTTTATAAATAAAATCTCCAGCATAAGGTGGATTATGAAAGATATCACCAGAATTAATTATTGTTTATGCAATATTGGTTTGTGCTGCATTTGGAGTAAAAACAATCCAATTCACTGGTGAGGGATATGTTATGCATTAACTTGTATTAGGTCCACAAGTAAAAACTTTAAATGCTAAATTAGGAAATATTGAAGGTACTTATTACAATTCATATATTATGAACTAAGCAGACGAAGATATTGTAAAAGAATATTAATGAGACGAAGCTTAATTAACCACATTACTACTCAAAGTTATTTAAGGAATAGTAGGATAGGAATCTATTTTTAGGAATATCATATAAATAATTTATTTAAATTGTATAATATTATGTGAAAATAATAAAAAAGAACAGTTAATTTTTAGTATTTAAATAAAGTGTTTTCAATTTGTAATATTCCGAATTACTTAATGTAGGGTATGAAGTTGTAGTGAATAGAAAGCCTTGGTATTTATAAATTTAAACATATTGTCCTAGCATCCCAGGAGTTTCTTCATTTAAACTAAATGAGTAATACACTTATACACCAGCTTAATCTACAATTCCTATACGAGGTATTTCTATATTTATTGTTGACCCAACTGTTACTTTGGAAGTTTTAAAACCTTAAACAGTTAAATAAGATTAAGTCTAATCACAGTGAAGGTCGCAAGTAATTTTATCAGTTGAATCGATTTGAGTGCCATAAACATAACATGGGTAATTTTGAATAATTTATTTTTGTGAATACCCTGCATAACTTTACCAAGCCAATTAATTATAATTTACAAAATCAATCTTATATATGTAATTCCTTTGTGTTTCGTATAAATCAAATCCAGAAGGAGCTGTGCACACGCCATTATAGCTAGGGTGAGTGTATTAGAATGTTAAATAAGTAAATTCATTTTAATTTGTCACTAAGTTTGTTGCAGAAATACTATTTGATGGAATATTAAATGCATATGGCACAAATTCTGTAAAATACACTTCTTTAGGGGTATTTTATGGTAATTAACATTCACAATCCCAAAAGGTGATGAAAAATAAATACCTTATTTAGAATAAATATTAAAATGTTAGAATAAAAATACTGCATATGTTAAAAATATTCATGAAAATATTTTTTAAAACTTTTAAGTGTCAAGTTTTGAGTTTTCATTATTAAATTTTTTTTTTTTTTAATTTTATGCTTTTGAAATTATAATTTTCTGTAAAAATATTATTAATTTTACCTTTAAACTAGTTTAGGTAACTGTATGCCGGCATCATATCCTGGTAGAGGGCCAACAGTTGTGATAGTTATTGGGATTTCACTTTCATGGAATCCTTGATCAAGAGGTGTATATACAGTTATGATAGTCCTATCTGTTTTGGATGTATCATAAGTACACTTGGAAGAAGGAATAGTGGCAAAAAAATAGCAGGTAAATATACCATTTTAAACAGGAGGACTTGGTAACTGTGGGAATATTTCTATAATAATTTTACCAACAGTACCAACATTGGTTTAAGGAAGAGGGTTCTTTAAAAACAAAGTAATTTCTAAAGGTCCAGATTAGCATGCACTTAATCTAATAGGGATTTGCATGGGATGTGCTGCAAACACCCTAGTAGAACCATATGTAGCGTTTATATTTATATTAACTATTCCCAAATCAATAAAAGCGTTTTTCACAGTATTGTATGTACCAATTGTTACTGGATATTAATTTTATAAAGGTGGAGATTACAAAAATATTGTTACTACCAATCTACTGCTGCTATCAATACTCTAAAAATTTTCTATTAAATATGAATTTTATTAAGGTAGCAGCATGCATCTGATTTAGGGATCAGGAGAAGTGAAGATTGTTTTCAATTTAAACCTTTATTTTGAATAAATAATGAATATTATGTTTTTTTAAACTTTTAGCATAAAAACAATTTATTATTTTTAGCAATCCAATTTAGAGAAATATTAAGTAAAAGAAAAATAAGAGTTATATATTTTTAAACATTTTATTATAGAGCATAAATATTAATCTTAATAAATATGTTTAAAACTACAAAAAAATAATAAATTTATTTATTAATTTGAATGTAGTTGTGTTTTTATTTTAAAGGTATTTTATCATTAAAAAAATTGTAAGTTGAATAATTTAAATAAATTAATAGTCCTTCGATTTATTAATAAAAAGATTTTTATATTTCACAAAATTTTAAAGAGTTTGATTGTAAATTGTAATAATTGAGCTTATAATTAGCTTTTGATGATGTGAAAATTATTTTTACCCTGAAATAACTGTGCAGTTAGGAGAAAAGAGATACCAATCTTTAGTGAAGTTAATATAAAGCTTACCAGAAGAATCAACAGGGTTGACAAGATTTATAAAAAAGGCATATGTTGTGTTAGAAAGCTTAAAATTGTCATTACCCTAATAAGTGATATTTAAAAGACCTGGGTAGATTTCTATATTTCCAGGAAAATATGCCTATATTTATTTAAGCAGAATATATATAATATATAAATATCTTGTAATAAATTTGCTAATTAAGAATGCAAAAGATTTATTATTTTAATTTATAAAATAGAAGTTTATTTTGTTTAAAATAATTTATTACTTTTTCCAAAACAATAGTAGAGTTTCCTTACAAAACTTCTACGGCAAATCCCTACATGAACCCACTATAATATGGATTAACCATGTTAATTAATTTTACAGAATTTAATGACCCTGAATCTATTTTTTTCTAAAGATTTTTGCAAGAGATAATTCTCTTGTTATGGTATATTTCTACTATCGGATCTTAGCCGTATAAATCATCTACATTACAGAGTACTTTTTAAGATTAAAAACCATCCGGAAAAGTAAAACGAAAAGTGTTTCCAAAATTATAGCTTTAGATTGTTTAAAAATCAAACTACCAAGTACTTCCTTCATTTATCCTTGAGTTACTAACTCTATAAACTTCCGGGTTTTACATTTATACTTTTTTTTTAATATTTAGATAAATTTGAGGCATAAACAAAACATGGCTTCGTTTATGAAATAAAAATATTTGAACTTGCTTCATTTTTACAACATATATTATTCTTTGTTACTCTTAAACAAATTCAAAAAAGATATTGCAGAAATTCAAAATTTATTAAAACTCAATATTATAATATATAGTAATTACAAGGAGGTGGAGCTAAACTAAGAGTACTAAAAGCATCGTTTTGTTCTACCATAACATCATTATAATATGTACGAATACCGAATTCGCTAGTCTAAGGTAAAGATGGATTGCGAATTTGACCAACTACTACTTGATTAATTCCACTTATAATATATCCTGCTTCAATCAGAATGACTCCATCTGAGTTAAATTCACATGGTAATTATCTGAAAGAACCATTTTGCAATTATGTTGGCAAAATACTCTTTACATTTTCTAACATTTAACACTCCAAAGTAGTTTCGAAAAAAAAGGCTTTATATTCATGAGGAAATATTACTTGAACAAATGCATTGCTATTAATAGAAATTTCATTTAAAAAAGAGAAGAGAAAGTAAGTTATCTCTTTTTGATTCGATGAATATGCCTTCAATGGAATAGATCCAAATGGTTTGATTGCACATTGAATCAGTTTTAAAATCAACCCTAACCATAGTAAAGTTTAAAGGAGTTTCATATTATAAATAAGCCTAATCCTATATTTTAAATACTTTATTCAATATGGCTTAGCTTTGCTGTTACACTTGATAAAAAGAAAATTTAGTTGATTGGCTTATTGTTTATTTGGACTGGATCCTAACTATTTATAAATATTAAATGCACTGTTTTACTTGTTTATTTAGCTAATTAATTAATAATTTATAAAGTAATTATATCTATTCAAAGTGATCTCTTATTGAAGACTTCTTTTGTTTAATAATAATAAATTATTCGCTATTAATTAGCATTATTACATTTCATTTAAATATCAAAATTTCTTATGAAAATATCTAAATTGCATAAAATACTTAACCTGTTTGTATTAAAATTAATTCACTTTATATTTTTTACCTCTCATTTTTCCAATATTTGATTCTCTCCACAAATTCCTTTATTTCATAAATCTTATAACTTTATCAAAATAATTCATAACTACTTATGTGTTTATTTCTTTATTTGTTGGTCACCATTAATTTATTAATATAAATCATATTATTTATATTTCTGGGATTTTTTACACTTGTTTTTTAATCTTTATATTTTGACATTCTTTAATTTTGATTACTAATTATACTTTTTTCAAGAATAACTAGCCTTTATACTAATCTCTGCATACAAAGATTTCATTGCTTAAAAAGACTGATTACCATGGTACAAAGTGTTGATATTAAAAATAAGTAAAATGTACAAAAAAATTAAAATCCTAAAAATTATAAATTTAAATTATTTCATTAATTATTTGCTTATCAGTTAGTTGTATTTTGGTTTTAAGTAAAAATAATTTTTAAAAATTTAAACTATTTATTTTAATAACATTTTAATCAGATTTTTTTAAAATACTGAGAATTTTAGAAGGAAAAGTAATAAGAATATAATTAAATGTTCTAACTTGTACAATATTTTATATAAATAAAACAAATTTTAATTTAACCTAATTTAATGGAAATACATTTAATAAGTATTTATCAATCATTTTTATAAGTAATTAAAATTTATTTAAAAAATTATCAATTTTAAGTTAATTATTTTATTTATTTAGTTTTAAAATAAAATTTTGATCTTTTTTTCTTAGAATTTTATTATCTTAAAAAAGTGAATATTTAAAAATAGACTACTCTTCCATTTTATTTTATATTTTTAATATTTTTTTATTAATACAACAATATTTTAATCAAAATAAGTTATAAAAAATATAAATAAACTAATTAACAATGCACATATGATCAATAAATAATTTTAGATTTATATTTAGTTAGCTGAGATTTATTCTAATAATTATAATTTTATAAATAAAATATCTTAATATTTAATATTTTAAGTCTATTTTATATTTTTTTTAAATTGTAAATAATTTTATTAAATAATAAAATATTTAAATGATTTCTTATTAATAAAATTGTTTAAATAGTTTAAATACTCCAAAAATAGATATTTTTATTTATAACTAAATACTTTTAAATATTGAAAATTTAAATCAAATATATTATTAATTATAATAAATTTTTTTAATATTAAATTATTATATATTAGGTATTTAAGAAGATTAAATATAATTATTATTTTTTATTAAAACAGAAGTAGAATGGAGTAAATTAATCCATAAAACTAATGGAAATTAATTTAAGATTCAAATATTAACTATGTCTTTTAGTTAATTCATTTTTTAATTATCAGATTTGTAATTAATTTGAAAAGGCAAGAATTTAGACAAAAAGCAAATATCTCTAAACAAATATTTTGATAGTTCAGAACAAGGCGTTAATTTTATTTTAGGATAGATTATGATTAATTATTAATTCAAAAGAAATTATATTCCAATGTAATCATGTTACGAATTATCTATTTTAAAATTTAAGAATGTATTTACAATTAAAATAGAAATAGAAGAAAAATTATTCAGAATGGAACAAAATACAAACTCAATTTCAATATTTAAGTAGACTCTTTAGCTATTAAATATTGAATATAATAAATTCTTATAGTTGTATTTATTTAATAATTAATTCTTCTATTTAAAACTCAATTTAAAAATCAGATTATTGATAAAAAAAATAATAATTATAAATTAATAAAAACTAATAAAAAAATATCATTAAAATAAAACCTATCCAAAATTTATTTATACAGCATATTAATAATCAAACAAAATGGATCAAAAGCAAAGCAATACCAAATCTTATTCTAATAAAAGATCTGAAAAAAACGGCATATCTCGTAAGCTACAAGATAAATCAACCACAAAAAACAAAGACACCAGCAACTATAACAGTTCTAGCTTTAATAAAAGAAAAGAAGACACTAGACAAAATAAAAAAGTTGCTGAAAAGATTATGAAGGGAGATATTTATGCTTGATATAAAAAAAATCAATTAAAATAATTAATTATTTGTATAAAAGCATTCAATTTCAAAATCCATCTACTCATTCACTACTATAATAAAATATATAAATAAATTAATAAATTAAATATTATTATTAGTGTATGCTTTAATATAATTTACTTAGTATATTTATAAATTTAACATTATAATATAATAACTAAAAATTTAAAATCTTTTTTTCAAATTACATTTTAAAATTAAAGTTTACAATTAAAAAATATTAAATACCAAAAATCATATTAATCTTCTAATATTTTAAAAAATTTACATAAATATATTAAAGAATAAAAAGAAATTTAAATACAAATAAATAAATTAACACATACTAATTATTAATTTTAAATTTTAAATTTTTAAATAATTTTTTTATAGCAAAAAATAATATCCAGCTTTTAATAAAATAGGAAATCACTATCTGTTAAAGCTTGATTGAAAAAAAGTGAAGTTGAAATAATAAATGATTTTAATAAAATTTATCTCAGTTTTATATAAAATTTATAATAGTTTCAATAATATACTAGATAGTATAAAATTGATTTTGATAATGCAAATTGAATAAGAATTTATTTTAAGTATTTAAAATGGGTTTCAATTAGAAGAAGAAAAAATTATAGTAAAATAGATGATATAGATAGTTTAATTTTATTAGAGAAGAATAATTATTAAATTATTCTTTTAGACTTGTAGATGCTTTAATTCTTATATTATTGATAAAATAAATCATCTATTTTACTTATTTAATAGATTCTATCAATTATTAATTAATAATCTTTATATTATTTAAAAATAATGATTATTTATCTTGATATATTATTATTTAAATTAAATAAAAACAAACAAAATCACCAAATAAAAATACAAAAACTTAAACACAAACAATAATTACAAAAATATTTTAGAATGGATTGTAAGACTAATAACACTAAGGCTTTTTCTAAAAAGAGAACTGAAAAGAATGGTATCATTCGCAAGATTGCTGACAAAACATCTAACAATTGTGATAATCATGATGGTAATTATGATGGCAGTAAATCTAAATTCCAAAAGAGAAAAGAAGATACTAAGCAAAATAAAAAATTGGCTTAAAAGTTATTAAAGGGATCCGCATATGTTTGAAAAAACTTTATTTTAATAAACTTTTTGAATAGGATAATTAACAAATAATTAAATAAATGTAAATAGCTTTTAACCAACTAACAAATTCACTAAATAAAAATATATTTTAAAATGAGATTTTTATAAATAATTCATTACTTAAATAAAATTATTACTTGTTTTATATATTTTTATATTATTAATTGATTAATTTATTTTCAATTTTCACATATTATAAATTATTTTATTTTTAATTTCAACAATAAAATTCAAATTTTCATTTTTTATATTAAAAAAAATATTATTTTTAAAATAAATGAGAAATTATAATAAATTGCTATAGGGAAAATTAACTATTATCAAATTTTGTTTTTTAATAAAATATTTATTTACATGTTTATCTATTAATGTTCCTTTCAATTTTTTTAGATCATTGTAAGATGTGTCCAATATCTTATTTTCTTTTTCTTTGCTTTTGATAGCTCCTTTTTGGATTATTTTAAATATTATGGATGCTCAGTGTAATATTTTGTTATATTTTACTGTTTATATTTTCTTATCAATAAATAATATGATAATCTAATATAGTTATTTAGTTATGTATTATTACGTGAAATATTTAAATTGAGGTAAATTTTAAATTGAAATAATCATTATATGAAGATTTAATTGTACAGTAATAAGTCTAAAAATGTTACTTGGTATATAAATTGAATTACAATTATTTTTTGAATATTGAGCTTGAATGAAAAAAAGAAAAAAATTAACCCTAATATATCTAGATATTTTTTTCATTATTGTTATTCTAAGCTAATATAATCAATTAATAATATTAACTCTCTGATTTGTTTGCCTTTAAATACTGAATAAATTAACAAATAGAAGAAAACAAAAATAATAACTTAATTATTTGAAACGATTTTAAAACCTAAAGTTTTTTAGCAAAGTCATAGCAATAGTTAGAAGGAATCTGTAATTTCTTTTATAAAATAGTTTATACCTGTTTAATCTGATTTTTTTAAATTAATTTGTTAGAGAATTCATTTTTGAATGGGGTTTTTGAGATAGTAATAATCAAATGTAGTTTTTTCTATGATTATTTGGTCAATTTATTTCACTTCTATGAATTTAGTTTCTGCAGTAATTGATTGTACGATCCCTGTCAATGGAGGTTGTAATTCAGATGTAAGCTGTGTAAATTTTGCCTACAATCCAGCTTTAAGTAAATGTGTTGATTGTTCAGTTGTTAGCGGTGGTATTTGCTAAAATGTTTCTGCTACAGTTTGTTAAGATTATTAAATTCTCCCTAATAATTCAGCCTGCATTAATTGTGCTTAAGGTAACTCTTAAAGCTCAAGTTGCACTAATATAAATAGATAAGCAGGTACTTGCATTACTTATTCATATAATTTTTAGACTTAGAGCTGTGTTAATTGTAGCAAGCCATTAGGTAGTTCTTGTCTTTATTAATATTCTGTTTCTGGATGTAGTAATTATAACTACGACAGTAGCGTGACAAAATGTATTGACTGCAGTTTGGCAGTAAGTGGAAATTGCCTTAATTCTGCAGCAGCAAGCTGTTCTACGTTTGTTTATGACGGAGTCTCAAAATGTGTTGATTGTTCTATACCTCAGGGTTAGAGCTGCTAAAATATTAATGTTGTAAATTGCTAGAATTATTAATATAGTGCAGTATAAAATATTTGTGTGGATTGTAGCTTAAGTAGTGCATCAAATTGTGTAAATTCGCAAGTAAATGGATGCGTTAATTACAAGTATTCAGCTGCAAGTGGGTATTGTATCAATTGCTCGCTTTCAAGTGGAATTAATTGTATTAATTCTGGTTAACCTGCTTGCTAGTATTTTGTTTACTCTAGTGCGGCAAATTAATGTGTTGATTGCACTTAAGTTTCAAATGCCTCTTGCACTAACTCCTCAGTACCTGGTTGCTCAAGTTACATGTATGATTCTAGCAGCTAATCTTGTGTGAATTGCTTTTAGAGTAGTGGTTCAACATGTGTTAACAGCGGAATTCTTTTATGCTCAAATATTTAATATAGTGCAACTTATTCTACTTGTGTTAATTGTTCAGCAGCTCAAGGAAATACCTGTATATACAAGACTAATGGTCCTATTTATGACTGTGCAGGATATGTATTTAATAAAGATTTAAATTAATGCGTGAATTGCTCTTAAGTATAAGGCAGTGCGTGTCCAAATAACATCAGCCCTATTTGTAAAGATTATAAGTATGATCAAATTACTTAAAAATGTTAAAATTGCTCATTAAGTCTTTCAGCTAATAATTGCTAATATTCTACAGCAACAGGATGCTTATCTTATAAATACTATCAAACTAACTTATGTGTAGATTGCTCATTAACAACACTTACGGCCAACGGAACGGTATGTACTAATGCTTCTGTGCCAAACTGTTCTAACTTTTTTTATGATGGAGTTTTTTCTTGTAAGGACTGCTCAATTGCTTAAGCAGGTATCTGTGTTAATTCTGCAACAGTACCTACATGTGCGAAATCTTACAGGTATAACTCATCAACTTCATCTTGCAAAAATTGTTCACTTGTAACTGGTATTACTTGCACTAACTCCGGATTAACTGCTTGTTCTAACTTTAAATATGATTCTAATTCTAATACTTGTATTGATTGTTCAATGATAAGCTCATCAGGAAATTCCTGTATGAATTCTAGTATCTCTGCTTGTTCAAACTTTCTTTTTGATAAAGCCACTACCAAATGCATCGATTGCACACTATACACAGCTGGTAGTTGTGTTAATAATGTTTTTGCTGTTTGCTCATATTATCGTTATAATAGCTCAACAGGCAAGTGTGTTGATTGTTCATTGGCAGCTAATTCTGCTTGCGTTAATGCTTCTGCTTCTGGTTGCTCTTCTTATTTTTATTCTTTAATATAATCAGTCTGTGTTAGCTGTATTGACGCGAATACAAGCACTTAAAAATGCATAAACGCTGCAGAATCTTCTTGTGCAACATTTGTGTATAATTCAGCAAATAGTAAATGTGTTGACTGTTCTGCATCAACTGGTACAACCTGCACAAATTCAGCTGTTGCAGGCTGCTAGAGCTATAAATATAGTGCAACTAACTCCAAATGCGTCAATTGTTCCCTAGTTAATACTTTAAATGGTGTTAGTACTTGCACATATTCAAATGTTACAGGTTGCCAAACATTTATTTATGATGGAATAAGTATGTGTGTTGACTGCACCCTAGCTAATGTTGCATAATAGAAATGTGTTTACTCTGGTTAAAAAAGCTGTACTGTATTTGCTTATAAATCAGTTTCCTCAGCTTGTGTTGATTGCACAGCTGTATCTGGAGGTTCCTGTACAAATTAAGCCATTCCAGGATGTGCGAATTATGTCTACGATTAAGGGTCAGGAAAATGTATTAATTGCTAGGTTTTATATTAAGGTACATGCATATTTTCATAAACTATTTTGAGCTGTAAAAATTTTTCTTACGACGGACAATCTACTTGCGTAGATTGTTCTCTTTAAACTAATGGGGTGTGTGTAAATAACTCTGTAGCAGCCTGTTCTTCTTATTAGTATGATGGATAATCTAAGTGCGTAGATTGCTCTCTTACCACTAAAAATCCTGATGGTTCATATACCTGCTCTAATTCCATAAAACCTAATTGCTCATCTTATGTTTATAATTCAGCCACTAATAGCTGCGTGAGCTGTTAAGTAGCTTAAATATCATCAAGGACGTGTTTGTATTCTAATTTAGCTACTTGTTCTAATTACAGATATAACGGATACAGTGCTTGCATTGATTGCTCAACATCCAGCAACAACATTTGCACTAATTCAAAAGTAGGTGGTTGCTAAAATTTTGTGTACAACTAATCTACAAATAATTGCGTTGATTGTACTGTAGCTGCAAACTCTGCCTGTAAATATAGCTCTCTTGCTGCTTGTGGTACTTACAGGTATGATTCTAATAGTTAATCTTGTATAAATTGTGCTTAACTCCAAAATTTCAACTGCATAAATAATATCTTTAGTGAATGTAGCTCATTCTAATATGATTCTAAAAGCAATTCCTGTGTTAATTGCTCAAATGCTAACATTCAAACAGCTTCTTGCAATTATTCTTATGTTGCTGGTTGTTAAACATATTAATTTGATAATACTAAAAATACTTGTGTTGATTGTTCAGCATAAACAGCAGGTACATGTTCAAATAAAAATGCTGTGAGCAACACATGTAATGGCTATATATATAATGGATCGAATAGCTGCATTAATTGTTCTTATGCTGTTAACAACCAGTGTGTATATTCAAATGTAGATGGATGCCAAAATTTTAGATATGATCCAAATAGTGGATTATGCGTGGATTGTTCAATTATTTTTACTCCTCCTTCTACAAACTCAGTAACAACTCTTCAAACTCCATATTGTTTGAATAAAAATGTCGCATCCTGTAGTACATTTGTTTATGATAATATAAGTGCTTGCGTAGACTGCTCAATTGCAAACAATGGTTAATGTGTTAATTCAGCTGTAGCTAATTGCTCTAATTTCTTTTATGATGGAGTATCTACATGTGTAGATTGTACTTAAGCTACAGGAGGTTCTTGTTCATATCCATATGTTCCAGGATGCTTAAATTATGTTTACGATTCAAATACAAGTGCCTGTTTTGACTGTACGTCTTTAGTGCATACTTGGACTTACACATCATGTAAAGCATGTGATGCAGCTCGTATAAAAACTACATCAAGTAATGAAAAAAATACATGTTAGAATGTCTATCTTGCGGCTCAAAATTAAAGTACAAGTGGAAATATTATAATTATAAATACAATTATATTGGTATTAGTAACTTTATATTGAATTTATTTCACTTCAACAAATATATGAATATATGAATATAAATAAATAAATATCTATCTTTAAAATTGTTAAGATTACAGAAATATAATTAATTGTCATATTTAAAAAAGTTATGTAATTAATATAATTTCTGCAAATAACATATGAAACAAAAAAAGAAACAAATAATTCTCCAAGCAGAACAGTTATTTATATTCTTTGAGTTTTTTTAATATAAATGGGTTGTTTTTTATGTGTTATTAATATTTAATATTTATTTTATAAAATTTAATCATTTTAGAACATTATTTTAAAGTATATTATTTACTAAAAATATAAATCAAATATTAAATTAGAAAAAGTATTTAAAAAATTGGATACAATTTTTAATGTTTTTTTGGCAGCATATATTAAATTTTCTATTAAAGTAATTGATTAAGATTAAAAATTATAATAAGATTAAATAAACAACAAAGCAATAAATTTATTATAAAAATTTTTAGATTAAATTAGGCTAAACTTATTAAGTATTGATATATTAAATCGATTTAAGATAATAGAAAAAAAAGAGCTACATTTTTAAAAGCTTCCAGCTTTCATATTGATGAAATATGTTTTATTTACTCAGTTAATTATTTTTGAATACTCAAAACATAGCTAAAATGAGTAATCATAAATAATTTATAAAAAAGCATTAAAAAATATGTTTAAAATAAGCAGGTTTAATTCTCTATTATTGCAGTCAGTTAGTTTAAACTTCATTATTTTAGGATGAACTGAATATTTTTTCATAATAATTTTATTTTTGATTTAGAATTTTAAGGTTGTAATTAAAAAAAGTATTCTTTTAAATTACAAATCAAACATTGTTGTTAGTTACTACAATTGTTGCTGTTGCATTTTAAATAATTTTAAGTTTTTTAAATAGATATTACATTTATAACTTTACACGGTATATATTATTTTAAATATTTAATTTATTGAATTTAAAGCTTTCTAAAAACACTCAAATCAAGCTGTTTTAAGCTTATTTAGCTTTATTTAATATGTAAATTATATTAACTACATTTAGCCTTTTGTAAATTAAAAAGGCATTTCACTCTAATTTTTAAGGTTTATCTTTGTATATTTGTGTGTTTATGTATCTATTCTAGATATATATATAATATTTCTCCTTATTTCTGATATGTATTAAGATTATTTATTTTTGAATTAGCCATTAATAAAAATAATTAAATATTTTGAAACAAAATGAAATATATTCTTTTGCTTCAGATTATATTTTTGCTTTGCTACTGATAAGCATAAATATTATATACTTGAATAAAAATATAAATTTTTATTTGTTAAAGAAATATTTGTTACAAAAATAATGTTTTTAGATTAGATTGCTCATTACTAAAAAAATAATAATAAGATATGTTTGTTATTTTGTGGAGCAGATAAAAAAATAGACTCTCAAATACTGAATAATTGATTTCTAATAAATTGCTTATTTTAATAAAAAATGAATGAAAAAAAAAGTATTTGCAAAATTTAGAAATTAGAAGATTTGCATTACAAAGTAAATTGATTAATTATTGTTTGCATAAACTATACATAAAAATTAACCAACAAATACTCAATAAATGATGTGATAATAGAAACACAATTAAAAGTTATAATTTAATTTTTTTATTTATTTTATATTAGAGTGTTACATAAATCATACAACAACATTGTTAATAGGTATATTTTTAACCTATTAGTTATTATTAACAACATAACCTTATGCACCCATATTTGGTTATTAATACATCATATTCATGTTTGGGTTATATTAAGCTTAGTATTGTGGAGCAGGAATGAAAACAGGTTATTACGCATAGGGTTGGCTGTATCCTAATGCCACATTTTATTGCTAATAATTTTATTAAAATTACATTTATTACAAATCTTACTCTAATCTAGCTTTATTAGCCATATCCTAAATTTTTTATCTCTACTACTTTCTTTTTTAATAACAATAACAACCTACTGCTACTACAATTAAAAAAACAACTCCTAAGACTACTCCTACAACTATTCCTACTACTCTGGATGTTGCACATGATTAATTAGAGTTAGAGCAACTTTAGTAGCAGGTTTAACATAAGTCTATTGTTTAACCTGATGAACTTTTACAATTGTCATAGCATTTTTCTTAACTGCAGTCATCTGAATAATAGCAATCAGTTGATCTAGCTATACAATATGAAAATGTATTACCAATACTACACTTGTTTGAATTGTAGCAATTTTAATTGCAATTATAGAGATCACTGACGCATAATACTATTAGTGTACTTAAAATTAGAATCTTTTTCAACATTTATGACTTTTTAGTTTAAATTTTTGTATTTCTCTTTTTGGATTAATCAAATCTTTTTTATTAAAAACAATTAATAATTAATAATTAGCTAAGTTATTGAAACTTTATAAATGATCTATTTTGTTATCAGCACAAGCATTAACGATTTGAAGAAATTCGCAAAAAATGGTAATATTAAAAAAATTCTTATTTTCTTTATATTTCTCCAATTGCATAAACCTATCAAATGATTGTTTATTCTCAAAACCACTAATTAATTTCTCAGATAAAAGGAGATATTGAAAGTTTAAAATAATTATTTTGTTTGCTTTTATGGCATTTTATGTAATCAAATAAATTTCAAAAAAACTAGCTAAAATAATTAAATCCATATATCTATTTTAACTTCAGTTCTTTCTCAAATAATCAAATTTACATTAAAATCTAAGTCAATAAACAATTAAAACCTACCATTAAAAAGATAAAAATATAATTTAACTATGAATATGGGTAGAACGCATGTATTTTTTGCATTTATTATTTTGTGAATTTAGTTTGTATACAGATTCGAATGATTTTATAAAATTCAAATTTTAAAAAGTATATCAAATTTTATTAGACTTTAGCATAGATAAAAGAAATATCCTTTCTATTTTTATCTTATAATTGTAAATAATTAAAGATTAAAAAGCTTCTAAAAAGCTAATAGTATATCTATTTTGAGGTATAATACAAATTAATTTACAAATACTAAACAATCTAAAATTAATACACTAAATTTAGTATTTTATGTCACCTTAGATATATCTTTCTCTCTAACTCAAATACTCTCTCGCAAAAAAAACAAAGCTATTAATTATCTTTAATTAAAACCTTAACATCAACTAATAATTTCTTTAAACAAAAAAAAAGGATACTATTATTTGATAAACATTAATTTGATCAAAATAATAATTTTGATATATGTTAATCTCAAATTTTAACTCTTTCAACAAATAAAATATTGATTTATTTTTTTATTTTTAGACGTATTAAAAATTGTCAGTAATAATATTAATTTTTATCATTTACAGTAATTTTTAAAATTATGTCTAATTTAAGCATTTAATTGATAAAAATAGTATTTTAAACATTTTTTAGTAATATAAATAATAATTTATTTATTAATCATCTGCTGAAACACATTTTTAACTGAATAACATATATGCATCTATTTTCAAGCTTAAATCAAAAATTTATTAAAAAATTTTTTTTTATCTTCCAAATAGTTATATGAGATAATAAATATTTTATTAAAAAAATAAATCATTATTAATTATTTTTGATTTACCCAAATCTATTCTACTTGTTTTACATAATCATTATGCTTAATAAATAAAATGGTGATTTATTTAATTAAAATTTCTAATGACATTATATATTGATTGTTATTTTTACATATTCTGAATAAAAATTATTAAGTTTAGATTTAACAGATTTTTTTATCTATTTACCCATAATTTATTCTTGAGTTAAGTATATTAATTAGGTAGGTAATTTATAACAAGTTTTTAAATGTAATTTTTATGAGTCCTAAAAAAATGAGGCATTTGAAAAAATATTGATTTGAATTTAGATCAATATTTAAACTATTTATATTTACATTAGATATTTATTATTTAATGGATTATACATATATTAAATTAATCTATATTAATAAATTAACTAATAATACAAATTGAGTTTTTAATAAGAATTTTACTCAAATAATTAAATTAAATAAAGGATGATATTTTATTTTAATTTATAATGCTTAGTTATGATTATTTTTTTAAATGCATTTTTTAAAATAAATTTATAAAACTTAAATTTAGTTTGAAAATTTATCTACTTATTAGTTAACTTTATTTTTGTGTAAGTGGTAAGGTAATTTATATTCTTAAACATATAAAAGGATTTAGAATAACATATAATTTAATTTATATCTGATTTAATTTCTCTTTTATTCTTTTATGATACTTATTATTTATTGGACTAATTTTCTATAATAAATTTATTAAATTAATCTATACTAATAAATAATTTAAATAATTTTAATTGAAATTAAAATTATATTAAAATAACTTATTTACTATCATATTATATACAGATAAATAGGATTAATAGTCATTTTTACTTACAATTAGTTATTGTATTGAATAAATAATTTTTATTTGATAAATATATCTTAATATGTAGGTATATAATTTTTATTAAACATTTCTATACTTGGATTCTTACTAAATAGCTTTTTGATATCTATTTATAATTAAATTTTTTTTATTCTTTCTTAAATTTTAGTTTCTATCTATAACTCATTCGTCATCTTCGTCATTGGCAAAATTAATAATATCTTAATCATTAACATTGAGATTTGCGTTATTAATTTCGTTTTCTACTATATTGAATTGTTTTTCTTATTAAGTAATAAATCCTTTTTAATAATCAATCTAAGTACTTATGGCTGTACTTTATATTTATTTTTATGGTTATTTATTTTTTGTTGATATTTCACTTTTGACTGAATCATTTAACTAAAATTTTACTTCATTATCTAAATGAATAACAATGCATTGATCTTTATTCATTGTCTTATTTTCCTCATTATTAATTTAATTGTTTTGATCTTTTTAAGCTTAATATGAATTTTCTTAAATAGCAATCCCAATTACAATTGACTAAATTGGAGGTACTATCTCTTATTATTGTTATTATTATTATTATTTATTATCTTATTATTAATCTGTTGATTTTAAATTAGTTTTAGTATTATTTCTTCTTTTCTTAATTATAAAGTAGGCGATAATTATAAAAATAAGTAGTATAACTGCTGCTATCAAACAATATATAGCAATCCAAAGAGATTTATCTGAATCTTCGCTATTTTATTAGACTGGATTCATAAAATTGTCCTAGTTTACTGTGTTAGTGCTATTGTTGTTACTACTATAACCATTATTTTTACTGGAACTGCTGCTTGCATTATCTGTATAATTAGAATCAAGAGAATACATTTCTGTGTCTTATGATTAGCAAGACTGTTAAATATATGATTGTTACTAATCTATACACTAACTGTAGCATTCTTAAGAATCCTATGGAAACAAATCAAAACAATCAACAATGCAGTTATTTACATTACACGAATTACTTAGATCACCAACGAAATCATAACACTCGTCATAGCTTTACAAGCAAGTCATCAGATCATTGCTATAAACTTAGTCAGTCTATTAAGCATCACAGTTATTAATCAAGCAAATTTAGAAGAAGTTGTTAGGATCCATTTAAGCATAAACAGTAGAATAAATTATAAATATTGAAAATAATGATGCGTTAAATCTCATTTTTGTAGTTTATAAAAGCAATCTGTTTGATATATTTATTATGAGAGTTCTTTTTACTTATTTTAATTTATAAATTTTTTTTTTTAAATTAAATTTTCTTTTGTAGGATTTTAAAAGTTTTTTTAAAAGCCAAATTCTTTTTGCTAATACTTTTAAAGAAAAAATTATCCAATAACAAACATTTTCGAAAAATATTAAAATCAGGTGTTTTTTAATCTGTTTATTATAATTTACGCTCAATAATAACCCGGATTAAAAAAAGGGTCAAGTTAATTTTTATTTTAAAAACTTTTGTATGGGTTGGCTTTTTTGAAAAGCCTTGTTTATTTCTAAAAAAGGTGATTAGAGGTGATAATTTAATAGATTAATTCTAAAAATACTGAACCTATTGGTATCTCATAATGATAAATATTCGCATTTTTCAAGTTTTTAATTTGATAACTATTCTAGAGTTAATTTATAAAAGATATTTTTTGGGCGTTTTTTCAAAAAAAATCTTTCAATTAAATCAACAATTATTTTTTTTAGCTTAACATATAAATATTTTATACTTTGATTCTATCACAAATATGTATTAAGATTGTTTGATCAAATATGAATCTAAATAAAGTTATATACTTATATTTTTAAATGTTTTTTTTCTTTCTAAAAAATATCCATAATCTTTCTATATTTTTTTCTTCTAATAATCTAATTAATTAATTTAACTTTCTATTAGAATGTATTTTCACTGAAAAATACGCAAGCAAAAAATAAATTAATTATTGATAGAGGTTATTAAACATTATTTATTTATTATTTTGATTTTCTCTCTTTTTAAATTATTAAAAATTTAAAATTCGCTTATTGATATTTTAATAATGAGAAAAAATAAAATTCAAAGTCACTCAATTTCTATTTATACTTTATGTTTGATGTATTTTTGAAAGAGACGTAAATAAAATAGAAAATTAATGTAAAATTTACAGATTTCATAACATCAATAAATTCAAATAAATCTAAATGTAATTCTTACGCTAAAATTAAAATAAATTGACAAAATAACGAAATAAATATTTAATATTTTTTATAGTAATCAGCAAATTTAAAACAATTTTTTTAAACTAAACAACCAATTATTTACAATTATCTAATAAAATAGATTTTTATCAAAGTATTTAACTAATAAACTAAAATCAATTAATTTTGGTTAATCATAATTGCCTTATAGCTAATTTAAGTGTAAGTAAATTAAATTAAATTCTAATCTAACACAAAATATAAAATTAAAATAATATAATATTTTAAATAATAAGTTAATATTTATTTAAAATATTAATATTATGTTAAATTCTTTAATAAATTAAATGTCGAAAAGTTAATCATTTATAATAATTTAATATAAAAATATAATTTTTAAATAAATTATTTTCAAAGATTGTTGATAATATAAAAGCAACAAATTAATATTATTTTAAATACTAAACTAATTTTTTTTTATATATTAATATTATGTTAATTTTTTTAAAAGTATCAATATAAATATTATATAGAATATATAATTTTTAAAATTGTAAATTTTAGATATCTTCTCTTTCGTAATTTAATTAAGTAAGTAAACAATAATAAATTAATTTTAACGTAGATGATAATTTAATAATTTGTTTAAATGTTAAGATTATGTAAAATTGATTAATAATGTAAATATAAATATACTATAAGTTACTTGTTTAAAATAATTTATTTAATTGTAGTTTTTAAAGAATTACTATATAAAGTGAAAAGAGAGATATGGAGACCCATTAAATATTTATAGTTTGTAAATTCATTTTTTTTATTATAAAATAAATGAAAAACTTTTAATTAGTAAATATGTCTTAAAGAGTTTATTCCTATATATTTTATATATGGGATTGTTATTCAAAATATGATGATTGTTTTACTCTAAATATCTTTAAATACCTTATTTATTTGAATAATTATTGATATTTTTATTGACATCAGAATTATATTAATTTATTTTTATTTATATTAATTTAATTTTTTAAAAATTTAAATATTATTCTCTTTTTTTTATCTTTTATTTCTGTTTGTTTACTTTTTCTTAAAAAGTATGAGTAAAATGTAAAGGATAGCTTATTTAAATTCATAAAAAAAATATTTCTTATACAATATTTCACCATTTTATTATAAAATTTTATTTTTAAATGATATTTATTTCTTAACCAAATCATCTACCTTATATATTGTTCATAATATACGTCCAAATAAATAAAAACATAGTTATAAATATTTAAAAAAGAGAGTTATTACTATTATTATAACTAAAATTTAAAAATGAAAATGAATATATATGAAACATAAAAAAATGTAATTTTTAAATAAATTCATTTTCTTTTAAATGAAAAAAATTAAAATAAAATTTAACAACTAGATCTCAGTTTTAAAAATAGCTCAAATTTTACAAGAATAGAACTATTAATATTATCCTTCAAGCTTAGAATACATAAATTGAATAATTTAATTAGTGGATTATGAAAAACTGATTTATATTTTATTGATATCAGAATTATATTTATTGATGTTGCCTTACATTAAATATACTTATTCTCTTTTTTTATTTTACATTTCTGTTTGTTTGCTTTTTCTTAAACAATATAAAGTAAAATGAAAATGATAGCCTATTAAAGCTCATGTAAAAAATATTCCTTATACAATATTTCACTATTTAGCTCTTCAATTTTATTTTTAAATGATATTTATTTCTTAATTGAATAATCTATTCTTTTTATTGTTTCATAATAATTTGGGATTTTTGTTATAATTTAGAAAATAATTTGATTTAAATAAGATTAATAAATCTGAATAATACGCAAATCATACTACATCTAAATGATTACGTCTTTTTAAAAATATTTAAAAAAGCAAATATCATTATTATCATTAAAATTTATAAATTCAATTGAAAATAAATATGTGGAAAAATAATGATATCAATAAATAACTTCTTTGTATTAATTGAAACAAATAAAAAACTCAATTCAAAAATTAGATCTCTTAACTTTCTAAATTAATAAATATTTAAATAAAAATAATTATCAAATAAAAAAACTATAAAATGACTCCAGAAAAAAAAAACATTTATTTTCTTGTAGTTTCCTTTCTCTCTATATCCATAGTACTTATCTATGTATTAACAATTACTATTTTGCTTTAGTAAAAGGTAAACAGCTAATAAGATAGTATAAAAAATTTGTAATAAAACACAAATAAACTAAATGATTTGATAGGCTAACCTAATCAACCAATAAGTGACCTTTTATAACAGCTAAATTTTGCAAATCTTACTTAGTAGATTAACAATTTACAAAAAAATGTATCTGTTTAAACTGATTCTTTAACCTTTTTGAGCGCTGAAATTTTAAAAGAATAAAATAAAACATCTAAATTATTAACTACATTAGATAGTTTATCATAAAATATGTCAGACTATTCCAATACAAGTTAGTAAATATTTTCCTCAATAACTTAAAGTAATAATACCCTACAGGATTAAAATAAATAAATTAGCTAACATAACTAGTAGCTAAATGAGTTATCATAATAACTTAACTTAGCAAATGTTACTAATTAAAATTTACAATAAAATATTTAATAAGAAAATAATTTGCTAAATATCTTGAGTTAGTAAATATAGCTAGAATAAAACTAAGCTACTTTATTACAAAATTAATTAAATAGTTTATAATAGCTTTTTAATAACTTTAACAGTTAAATTTAAAGGTAATAGGACTCCATTTCTTAATTATAATCTTAATTAAATAGTTTATAATCAGCTACACAAAATCAAACAATCGCAAGTTAATAGATATCTTCCTCAATAATCTCATTTAATAATACTCTTCAGGCTTAAATTGCATAAATTGGATAAAATAATCAATAACTAAATTTTTTATAGCAATAAGTTAACTTAACAAATGTTGCTTATTAAAATTTACAATAAAATATTTAATTAGACAATACATTGATAAATAGCTTGAGTAATTAAATATAGTAAGAATAAAACTAAACAACTTCATTACAAAGTTAATTAAATATTTTACAGAATTAGATATAAAACAATAATATTATTTCAACAATATCTTAATTGTAATTAAATTTAAGCAATTTAAATTCTTCAATTTAATAAGTGAACTAAAGTATTCCAGTTATTAATCTTTACAAAATATAGACTAAATTATGGGAAACTTTATTTGTACCTCCATAACCAGAAAGTATAATAGTTCCAGAATTATCTAAAATTTTAGATATAAAAATAACTTCAATTGGTAGACTAAGTTTAAATGGACATTTTAATGCTTACAATAATTCAATTTTTATATCATTTGCAGTAAATGGTATAGCAATAAGCCCATTTTGCAATTAAACTTCGTAGCACTATTATATGGGTGGATTTTTAGCTGAATATAGTCAATGGACTTAAATTTCCTTTTAACAAAAAATCATTTTATAACCGGGAATTAATAATATCTAATTGATAGCATATATAATAGGTACTGGTAGTTAAACGTTAAGTTTAAGAGGAGCTGAAATAGAAATAGAAATAGAAAATTTACCTTAAAGTAATTGATTATCAAAAATAAATGAATATTATGTTCACTATTTTTCCAAATGTGAAATTAGTAAAAAATTATATCGTACATTTTATTTTGGAATTTTTAATTTTTAAAGTTAAATTTAATTATACACAGCAAACCAAAAAAATAATAAAAAGTTTTAGTTTTTATTCTAAGAATGGTTTAATTCCTTTTTTATTAAAACATTATTCTAACCTTTTTTTTGTTCCTATTAGTATCTTTTCTTTATTTATTCATGATAGCTACTGTTAGTTAATAAATAACAACAGCCAATTTTCAAATTTTAATAACATCTAAACATACCAAGTGGATCAGTAACCATAGTATGAATATTCTTATTTATAACAAATTATATTATGAATTTATTATTTCCATTATTAAGATTGTTTGGATAATGATATGTTTTCTCTAATAATTCTTTAATTTCACTAACTTTTTAAGTTTTATAAACATATGTACCATATTTACCATAATCAACATCTTTTTCATAAATTTTATCTTTCATTTATAAAAATGATAAACTTCTGAATTACAACAGAAAATTTTTAAAAAAATTAAATTAATTTATTCAGCAATTTTCCTTATGTTTCACCTTAACTAAATTAAATTGAGAATATTTAGGTATATACGAAGCATATTCTTGCTAAAAAATCCATCATAAATTTAAATAATCTAGTAGAAGAGATAATTAAAATTTGGGATAATTAGGATTATGAAATAATTAACAATTTAATTGATTCTATGATATAAATGCATCAAGCAATTAGAATATAAGATCAAATATTGATAGTTATAAATTAATATAAGTATTTTTTATATGTAATGTGATTTTGTTAAAATTCAAGATAAGCACTGTAAGTTCAATAGATGGTAAGCATCCTCAGCTTAGTTGTCTTTGATAATATTAAATGGGGATAAAACAAACACAACAGAAATTAGCTGATGAACTTAGAGATAACTAGGGCAAAGATCTACTTAACTCATAATAAAATTAATTATACTATTGAAAAGAATGTTATTATCTTAAATTGTTTATTTAGAATGTCTATTTTTCTTTAAATTATATTATTAACACTTATGACTTAATATTATTAAATTAAATAATAATAGTTAATTTATTACTTAAACAATCTAAGTAGTGGCATATATCTACAAATGCCCTAAGCTATACTTAAAAAAAATGTATAAAAATTTAATATCTAATTTACATATACTAAATCAAATAATACCACTACACCTAAATTTACTAAATTCTGAAAATATCCAAAGATATAATGTCTATTATTAGTCTAACATGAAAAAATGTAGTTTATTTCAAAATCAATTCATAAAAGATATTAAAAAAATAGAAAACAAAAAAATATATTTATTTTCAAATTATGAAAAATAAAAAACTAAAATTATAGTTAAATAGTAATTTTATTTTATCTAGTCAAATTATTTTTGCTATGTTCACTGTTTAGAAATTTACTATTTCAATATATTATTAAGTATGAAAAGATGAATAGCTAAAAAGTATTCAACATTATCTTGCAATTGAAAGTCTATCTTAATGGGTTCTTATTATAAACTTCCTAATTAGAGAATTTAGAATTATTTATTTTTAATGGAAAATTAAATTTCAAATTAAATTGGACTTGGTTGAAGAGGAGCACAAATTTTTTCAAAAATATTAGCAAGGTTTTGATCCCGAAATGGAGTATCTTTAGCTTTATAACTGACTAGTCCTACATAAAAAGGATTAATATATTTCGTGTTGTTAGCAAAATTAAACTTCAAGCAAACATTATAAGTATTTTCTTAGTTTATTTTAATATAAGAAATAGTATATGAGTCACATTAATTAGAAATTTAATATTTATTTTCTTGATTTAATTTTATATTAACAAAACATTAACTTTATGAGTATGAGCTTTTCTAAATTTAGAAATTAAATATTGATGGATCAATAAAATTGCATAATTCGAAAATAGGAAAAGATTTAAGATAAGACTCTATCTAATCAATTTTAGATTTTGTTAGTAATTTATCATGTTAAAAGATATTATTTATTATATACTTAGATGATGGCTAGAGTGAAAAACTCATTTGATTTGATTAGGGATTTTGTTTACCATATTCAGTATTTAGTTATCTCATTTTATTAGTTAGGTTTATTAAACCATTTATTTATATTTTAGATAAATCTGATAAATCTAAGTCTACTTATTCTTTAGGATACTCATGATGATATGTTTCAATATTTAAGTTATTGATTATATGCTAAACACTTAGCAGTTCATTTTCGAGAGTACTTAAATACTCCTTTCTGCATTAATTGGCTTTATTAGAGACAAATTTTAAAATGTAATCAAGATTTCCACCAGTTTCTTTTTGAATAATTAACTAATCATCATCTTTTATAAGTTTGAGCTTTTTCATACTATTTAAAGTATCGTTGGCAACAATCTAGGATTGTGAGACATATTCTTAATTAAATAGAGAAATCTAATTCAAAATAGAGTCCTTGAGTAGTCTAAATTTATCTTTCTCAAATAAATTTTTAAATCGAATGTCTATTAGCTACTGTTTAAGCTTTTCAGAGTTAACTTTTTAATTTTCTTCTAAGTTATTAAAAATCTCACAGATTTTTTATGACTTGGTATTTAAATCATCGTTTTAGTTATCAATTATTTTTAAGATATTATCAATTTAAAATAATTCTAGATAACTCTATTTCACATTCTATTATTTTTCAGAAATATTTACTTCTTTTTAAATCACCTTATCACACACGTTATCAATCTTTTAACTTATCTCTTGTTTGAGTTCATGAAAATATGATTAAATACCATTTCTATATTCATCATTACTTAAATTTACAAAAGAGTCTACATTTTCCAATATTTTTTAATCATCAAAGTAAGGGAATTCTAAAAAAATTTTTTTTCATAAATATATTTTAACTCAAGCATTTTCTAAGAAACTTTTTCTTTATAATGTTTACAACGAGAGCAAATAAATATGTTTTCACCAGGTTATCCATTAACTAACAGATATTCTACAACATCTTATTTATGTTTATAGCACATAAATTGAGTATGTCCTCTGTCCATTTTAAGTAATAGTTTTAATTATTTAGGTTGTTTATTTTATTAATACTTAATTAATTATAAAATATATTTATTGCTTTTATCTATTTAAATTACCACTAATTTGAATAATAAATATTCTAATTTCATTAAGATGCAATAATTTGTTTGATTAGAAAAATATGACATATTTAGTAATTAATTTGTGAGTATTATAAAAGAATTTACCACACACAAATTTTTTTGAGAATTTTAAGTAAAAATATTTTATTTTCGTAAATCTACAAATAGTTTTAAAAACCTTCTGTATTACTTCTAAGATATAAGATACTCTTTAATTCTTGTAAATAATATAAAATTATTTTTTATTTATTGCTTAAAATAAACTTCATATTAAAATGGTGGCCAATACTTGGAGTTCATATTGCTCTAGGTTTTAAGTACAGTTTTTAATATATTCTTGATTTTAAAATTCAATTACGAAAAATTTCTAAAATTGTCTCAAACTTTAGTAGTTGCTTTTATCAACAAATTTTTTTCTGATAATAAAATAAAATTTGTGACATTTAACTCTTTGAAATTTTAAAATTAAAAGACATCATAATTTACTATTTTAAATAAAATATTACATATCAATTATTTATATACTTTATTTACGTATTTGGGTAAAACACCTAAATTAAAAAAACTAGTAGCTATGAAAAGTGTGCTATTAAACATTTACAAAAAATGGGAAAATGTTAGATACCTTTTTCAACTTAAGAAGTTATTTACAGTATATTATATCTATTTTATATAATAATAATTTATTTTTAAACATTAGCATTTTTAAGTTCTTTGGTAACTTTGAGTAATATTTATTTAGTCTGAGCTATTTATTTGCTTTTATTTAAATATATATAATCCATATTTGTGTTGTCTCTTTTACAGCATCATTATTTTAAATATTTAAACAAAAAATGTTTAACAATTCTAATATCGTTAAGTCTGTGACTTAATTATTTATCCATTATAATAATAAGTAATATCAATTAATTAATACTCTACAATAATCAAAGAATTTATGATCAGTTTTAGTGAGATTAATAAAGAAAAAGTAAATTTTATCCAAAATTTAAATAAATAAAAATCCTATTTGAAATATACTTAAGAAACAAACTAATGTACATTAAAATCTCTCTTTCAAGCCACTTTTATTTTAAAGATTAATGTGATAACTATTTAAATAAATATTTAAGTATTCTAATATCATTAAGTCTGAGACACATTTATTTATATATTATAAAAATATGAAATATCAATTAATTAATACTCTATAAAAATCAAAGAATTTATGATCAGTTTTAATAAGATTAAAAAATAAAAAATACTCTATTTTACAAAATTAAAACAAATGAAAACAAACCTTCTTACTTGAAACATATCTAAGAAAAACCTTAATATTCATTAAAAGTTCTCTTTATATCCACCACAATTTTAAAGATTAATGTGACAAGTATTTAAATATTCAAATTTTTTTAAGAAGCAATGATTTATTTTATTACAAAAATATGACATATAAAGTAATAAATCAGAAAGAATAATAAAAGAGTATACTATAAATTTTAATGATAATAATTTTATAAATATTTGATTATCCAAAGTTAAAAAATAATTCAAAATTCTTGCATAAATATTTCTAAGATTTGCTTTAATAATTATCAAAAGGCTAAATATTATAAATTTTATTGCCTCAGATAAACTTTTCATAAAAATTTGTATTTCTCATTTTTTAAGTTTTAGATACAATTTTTAGTATATACCTTACTTCTTACTGTATATTACATAATTATTATTTACCTTTCATAAATTTTAAATTAAAAAGGTATTATAAAATTATTGTTTTCAATGAATTATTAGATATCAGTTATTTATGTACTGAATTTTAAATTTAACAAAAAATAAAATTATTATCAAAATAAATAAATTAAAAAACACGTAGACTACTAAAGTTGATAGATTTATATTTAATTTATATAGATAATTTAATTGTGAGCATTTTGAACAGAGAGCAAAATTATTATATATAAAAAAAATTATTGAAAAAATTAATATATTAACAACAAATATTTAAAAGGTCGACAGACCTCACTATTTCCCTTATATATTACTCTTTCTTTAATTTATTCATTTGGGATTGATTTTTATTTGTTATGCTTATACTTGTTATTGTTATTATTGTACAGAGCTATCTTTACTTTTATTACTTTCACTTTCGATGTCTTGAACATTATCAGGAACAACAATTACTACATTATTTATAGGAGGAAAAGTATTTTTTTGCTTAAGTTGATTATTAAGATTATATTAATTAACTTGACTTTAGCTAATCACTATAACTCCTTGTAAACTTTGTAATTTTTTTTATTTGTTGAATTTTTTAATTAACTAGACAACAAAATAAATAATGAACACAATTATTGAAAAAATGATGGTTCCTACAGTTATTACTACCCAGATTTATTAGATTGTTTCTTATCTTTGTTCTTGATTTTCTATTATTTATTATTAGGTTTCAGATAAAAATTCAGAACACTCATCAGATATTGAGGGCTCAATTTTATCAACACAACTTAAAACACATTCTTAGTCATCATAACTTAAATAAGCAGAACATTTGATAGAGCATTACATATTCTAACAGTCACTTAAATTTTAGTCAATAAAACCTTTACATTATTTATTTGCTTCTATGCATTGTTCTATCCCTACTTATTAAGGTTGTAATTTACAAATTTAAGTTAAGCATTATTATAAAAATATATTTTAGCCAAAAACTAATTTTAAAACTAAAATAAGAGGAAGGATTTTTTAGATCATTTTTTAATTTTTATTTTTACTGAATTTTTGTATTTTGTTTTATCTGATAATATTTGATTTATATTTTAATTAATTATCATATTTTTTTTATCTAAATACACTTTTCTATTTAATAATTGATGATTGAAAAAGATTATGTTAACGCAATCTATATTTTGAAATAATAAAATAAGAATCATTAAAAGCAAAATAAAA
Organism: Tetrahymena malaccensis 436; assembly: GCA_000231845.2. Taxonomy (NCBI): domain Eukaryota; phylum Ciliophora; class Oligohymenophorea; order Hymenostomatida; family Tetrahymenidae; genus Tetrahymena; species Tetrahymena malaccensis. The sequence continues at coordinate 461,871 of JH719963.1, forward strand.
ATGCGGATGATAAAAGCAGTGATATTCTAAAAAAAATAATCGAATTCAGAGATATTTAAACATTTTACAAAGCTGAAGTTTAAAAAAATAGAAGATTTATTTATATTTCATTATATCATCTTTGTTATTGTGTTATTTAAAAAAAAGATTTTTATGAATTGAGTTTGGCTATTTTACTTTGGTAGTAATAGAAAAGCTTATCTGAGAGTTTCTATTTTAATATGTGATTTTGTTATTTAAACAATATTTTACACTTCTGTCTGCGAGTGCACATAAATTTACATAATTTAAAATAATTGCAATAACCTAAATAAATGATTTTAAAAACATTTAAATTTAATTTAAAACAATTATTTTTTTTAAAAGTAAAAAACAAAAATAATATTTTAATTTAGCTAATTATTAAAAAAGAAATTCATTATACATATTGTTAAATAAATATACAAAATGTGTTTAGTGATAATGGATTAATCTATTAATAAAATAGCAGATCATTTATTATTTTATTAAAATCAATATATCTACCTCATTACTTAGTTATTTTTTAAAATTATTTTAACTCATTTATCTTATTGCGTAGATTATTTTTATTCGCTAATAAAAATATCAATAATTTTTAAGTGGTATTGAAATAGATAAGTATATATTAAAATTCTTTCTTTTTTGTTGTAAAAGTAAATATAAATTAATTGTATTGATTTTGCTATTGTAATATAATAATCTTTTTTATTTATCTTTTCAGAAATAGAAAGAATTTGATCAATTTTTCAAAGACAAGGGATTTCTATTTAATTTATTGTCTATTTTACTTTTTGATTCTTAGTTTATAGAGTCTGTTTTTTTATAAAAGCATCATAAGATGCTTTTGAATTTTGAATTATTAAAATTTTTATATAAAAAATATACTAAGATTATTTTCTATTTTATTTAAGAAAAATTAATGATTTTATTTAATAAAATCTTTTAATATTTTAAAATAAAATAGCGAATCTATAAAATTTATCAATCTTGATGTAAATTTGTAAATATTTATAATCCAATAATAATAAATATTTATTAATAATAATTCAAAAAATTGCATAAAATTACATGCATTATTATTCGGTACTTCTATAGCGATTTTGCATCTAAATTAATATAATTTAGTAAAATACATTTTAATCCTACTATTGATGCATTTATTTAATTAATAACTAAGTTAATTGAGTAACAATTTTTAAAAATTTGTATTTGAGGTTTTTATATTATAATTCTATAAATAATTTGATAAATAATTAACCTTTACCTTTATCATTTTCTAAAGATAATAAATTAAAAATATATGCTTTTTCAAATAAATATCTTAATCATTTTTGTAAAGAATTTTAGATGATCTCAAATTCAAAAAATGAAGAATTAAATTTTTGAAATTCTATTTAATTTTTTAAAAATTGGTTTACTAATTTTTTTGTTGTTTAGTTAAAATTTCTTTTACAAACTCTAAAATTATTTTAAATGTCTTAAAAAGAGAAAAAAATGTTAAAAAATAATTTTTTATTTTCTCAAATATCTTACTTTTTGTTTTAGTAATTTAATTTATTTTTTTTTTCTATAATTCAACTTATGAAAAAGTCATTCTTAAAATTGGTATTTTTAAATTATTTATAAAACATATATTTATTGATTAGCTGATAGTTAAAGATAACTATTGAATATAAAAAATTTGATGCAAATGAAATGATAACATTAAATTTTTTATCTTTGTTTAAAGCTCATCAAAGATTTACTTTGAATATCTTTAAAGCGATATCAGAAAAATCTTTGTCAACTTCTTTGATTTCAGGAATAATAGACATCTGATTCATAAATGCATCCAGATTAGGGTATTTTTTGAAATCAAAATTTATCAATTTTAGTTCAGTGAGTTCTTAGTAGCAGCTGATATCAGCGATAGTTGGTTTTTAAAACCCGAAGATATAATGTGAAGGGTTATTTAATAAGTTATCATTTAAATTTTATATTGCTTTTAGGAGTTCTTTGTGAACCAAATCTTCTACATATAATGATGGTTAACCTGTTCTTTTTGATAAGAGACTCGCAGTCACATAATTTGCAGATCTTCTTGTGTTTGTATGATGCCAGTCCAAGTACATGTCAATTTTTGTTTTTTCTTGAAGCTATTGAGGGTATAATGAATTATCTAAGTTAAATCTTTGATGAATATACCTCATTATTGTATGAGATTCAAAAACTACAAATCCATTATCCTCAATAAAAGGCACTTAACTGTTCCAATTTAAGTCCTTAACTTCAGGTTTAAATTAATCACCTTTAGCCAAATTTACAAATCTCTCTTCGTAGTCAACTTTACCAATCTTTAAAAGGCATTTTACAGCACGGGAAGGCTAAGAAAAAGAGTTGTAAAATAATTTGAGTTTGTTCATATTTTTTGAAATTGATTAAATGCTTTGAGACACTTGATTGTTGAATTCTATTAAAAAGTATTTTGTTTAATTAAATTAATAATAAATGAAGTAATTATTATTTTATTATGATAATACAGGCTATTCAAATAATCTAATTTTTTTTTTAATCTTGACTTTTATTAAATGATTAACCATTATAAATATATAAATATCTATTTCATGAGTAACTTTAGATGAATAACTAATATTGAATAGGAATTATTAGTGTATTTAGCTATAATTTTATTTTTCTTATTATTGTATCAATTTAAAATCTAAAATATTCAAATATTTCTCTCCCATTTAAAATCTCAAAAATATTCAATAAAATTAAGTATGGATAGATATATTAAAAGTTAATGTTAGTAATATATTTTACCAGTTTAATGTTTCTCATTTAATTTTTTGATAAATTAAAATAGCATCGATATTTTTATGGCACACTTTTAACTGCTTAGGTTAATAAGTAAAAAATTATATATACCTATTAAAATTTGAATATTAGGGTATAATGTTTATGAGGTTGGTGGGTAGTGTAAATAAAAAAATAGCATTTTTATAGAGAAAATATTTTTTAATGTTTAATAAACAATAATGTAAAGTTTATAAAATGCTATTGAGCATAATCAATATTAAACATAAAATTATTTATGTATACAAATTAAATATAAATAAATGATAATTAAATATGTAGTTAATTTATCTAGAATTTTTAAATCTAACTTAATATATTTTAGGAATAAAGTTTATTTATTTAATTAATTTACTTTTTCATGAAGGCATAATAAAACTAAAATTTATTGATTGTGAATATACATAAATACTTAATTTTTTAATAATCTCTTTCATATATTGCACACTTTTTTTGTTTTTTTATTAATTTTTTTATGTTGTACTTTTTTTATTAAATACTAAATTTTAAACAAATAGTTTTTTTGTATTTATTATTAATGCTTCAACAAAGCTTTTAATAATCTATTTTATCAGCTAATTGTTTATTTTGATGCTATATTAGAATGATGAATAAATAAAAGCAATAAAATAAAATATTAACATTAAGATATTATTATAAAATATTAAGGTTATTTTTTAATTTTTAACAAATAAAAAATTGTTAAAATAAAATTCTAGTTTATAAACAATATTTACTATAAATTATTAGGGTAGTCTAAATAATTCTTTATTTACAGAATATTATTTTACAATAATTAAATAATTTTGTTATTGTTTTATTTTATGAATAGGTTAATAAATTAATCTTAAATTTTACTTAACTATTTTATTTAATATCTCTTTTTTAATATATTTTATATATTTTTAGTTTTTATAATTACTAAGAAGCAAATTAAGTATTTGCTTTTAATGCTAAAGAATAAGAATGTAAATGGAATGAATCCTTAAAAAATATTAGTAGCAGTTAGTTAAATCATTGCTTTTTAATTAGAATTTAAACATTTTAAATTAAATAAAGATGAATACTTACAATTTAATGTATTATTGTGACTATTTATTTGTCTAAAATGCCTTGAGCTAAAAATTAAAAGGTTCTTTCTTTCTATTTGCTCGTTTATCTACAAAATAAAAAGAAATAAGAAAATATGTAGATATCTAAATAAAATGGGTTGTAGCATAAAAATATACACAAGGATGATAAAATAAACACACATATATATTTATTTATGAATGGATAAATAGATAAATAAATAAACATTATGAAGCAAATTAACAAAATGAATAAAAAAAGAGTGAGTATGGGTATTTTAGCTATACTTTTTATATTAATAATTGTGTTCAGTCTCAAACAAAATTCGCCAATTTTGAGTTAATCAATAATTATTATTGTTAAATAATAAATTAAGATTAAAATAATCAAAAAATATAGCTTTATATTTCTAATATTAGCAATACAGCAAAAAAAATAGTGAATAAGGAAGACGAAAATATGAGCAAAAGAAGAGCCCCCTACGAGTTGGATTAGGTAAATACAAAATATATTTGAATGTAAATAATATAGTTTTATTTTAAATAGAATAACCTCTCTGATGATGAGCATGTAAGAAAATTAAAATGAATTTAGTTAATAATTTCATAAAAACTATCTCCTCCTTTTATTGGATAAATTAAACCGCACAAAAAGCAATGGAAATGAAAAAAATATCAAATTAAAGAACACTCTGAAAAGAAAACAATCAAAATATTGACCCAAAACAGTTTCTTTTAATTGTACTAACCCCATTTTTAATATCTAAAATAGGCCGCTCCTGATTTGGGAAAGATTAGCACTCCTGTAATTAATTATTTATTCTCTACTTCAAAAGAATTTATGAGGCTTAAATTAATTTAATTTTTTTTATAAAATAGGAAGAAATTGCATAAAGAAGGTAAAAATGGTTCTTTTTTAAATAGCTTATAGTGTTTCAACCTTTCAGTTGATTGTTTCTTTGCAGTTTAATGAATTTTTAATCATTTAAACTCTCTCTGGTTATTCTAATATTACTTATTAATTTCCAATACAGAATTTTGAAGATCAAGGGTCCTAAGTCAGAAGAGTCTACCACACCTGCTAAGTTAGTTCTCCTCGAAAAGCTTGATGATGCTTAACCTGCCGTAATAATATTTGTTAAAATACTAAAAAGTGTTTTGAGAAAAAGCAATTACACATATAAAGAAGGAGAAGTGAATAAAATTTAAAAGTAGGATATGAATGACAGTGTCTCGCTGAATATTCTCCTACTCTTAAAATTTTATAATAATTTATTTAGAGGGTTTTATAAATAAAATATATACATAACCAATTTATATGTCTCTGATAGAATTCAAAAAAGATACTAAATCTATAATTAAATTAATAAAAAATTTATATATTAATTAATTCATTTGCATAAAAACTACCCTCAATAATTCATTTATTCTTTTCAATAATATTGCTGATACTCAAGTATATAATTTGCTATTTCTAAAATGATTTTTTAAAAAAGGCTCATGAAAATGGTAATCAAGATAAGGCTGCAGCAGATGCTACTAATGGAGACAAGAAAGAAGAAAAAAAAATTGAATTTTCAACTAGGTAATTAATATTATTAAAGAGAAAACAATTTAGAAAATGCATACCTTATATTTACCTTTATTAGATAATATTTCTTCACAAAAAAAAAACTATAAAAATTGTGTTATTTTATAATAAATTTTGATTTTTTGAAAATATTAATAAATTAGAAAGATAAATTAATTATGTTATATTTAATAAAATATTTCTCTTACTATAATTATTAAAAAGCTCATCACTATTTGCTGGTAATGGAAATAACAAGGCTAATGAAAATAAAGAAGAAGCTAAACCTGAATAATAAGAAAAGACTAATGAACCTGCTAAAGAAAAAACTGGTAATGACACATCTCTTTTTGCAAATATAAAACCTTCTTCTACAACTGGTGGATTATTTAGCACTACCTCCACAACTGGTGGACTTTTTGGCAAGACTTCTGGAAGTCTTTTTACTTCAGGTTCTTTATTTAATTAATCAGCTGGTACAGGACTTTTTTCTAATGCAAACAAAGTTGAAGGTGGTTAATCTATTCCAAATATTTTCAACACTGATAAGCCTACTGGAAGTATTTTTGGTAGTTTGAGTACCAACAACACCACTTCCCTCTTTGGTAATTCAAAACCTGGAGAGTCTTCTCTTTTCGGTGATCTTAAAAAGAACACTGCTGCTGGTGGTTTATTTAGCAACGTAAAATTTTTGGATTTAGTTAAAATGAAATATAATAAAAAATTTACTGTTTATAATAAAAAGATCCAAAAGCAAGGTTCTGATGATGAAGGAGGTAAATAAATAGTTTATTAGATTTACATTCATTTTTTATGTATAATATTAATTTAATAAAATGAAATTATATTTAAATAGATGAAGGTGAAGGAGAAGATGATGATGAACTTGAACATAGCCCTGAAATTGATCCCTCTCAAATTGAAATTAAGTACTAATATAACAATCCCTATGAGAAAATAATTGACAAGAGTGTACTTAAGGTAAGAAGAGGAGAAGGAGATATCTTAGAAAAGGGTTACATCTCATTTGAAAAGTTCAAGGCTGATGATAAGACTCCTAACATTTTGGTCTACAGGTAATTTTTTCTTAAATTAAAAAAAATTGAATTAAAATGATTTTTCATATAATTTAGAGATCAAATTAAAAAGGTTATCTTCAATCTTAATGTCACAAAGAAAATCAATAAGGTTGAAAAGATTTAAAACAGCACTAAAAATCTTAAATTCATATTCTATAAAAAATAAGATGAAAAGTTTGTTCCTGATATCATCAAGGTTTAGGTAAATAATCAGCAATTAATGCATATTTTATTTCTCTCTTTAAATTTTCTTTTTAACTTTTAATTAAAAATATAAAAATAGTTCCATGACGAAAAAGATGGTGAAGAATTTTACAATAAGTTCTAAGAATATTCTTCAAATTGAAAAAATAAATAAGATATTATTGATTGTAGTATTTTATGTACGTTTTGTCAGATATTTATAAACTTCTCACTAAAATTTTACTTTTAAACAAAATAAAATTTAAATTATAAAAAAATTAAAATTTCTTTTTAGTTTTAAAATCAATTTAACATCATTTAGCAAAATTTATTAATGAAATTTAATAAAAAAGAAATAATTAAAAACTAAATTATTTGTATATATTAACTCAAGGTGTTGGCTGAGTAATTCTCATTAAATTAGCAAAGTAAATTTAAATTTAATTTAATATTTTATACTAAAATAATCAAAAATTTGATATTGCTAAATTAAATCTAAAGAAAATTTAAATAATTTCACTCTCTAAGTTACTCTGATTTTTAAATGATATGATGATTTAAAATATTCTTCAATTTATATTACAAAAAACTTAAAAAATACATTAAAAAATTTGATGTAATGTTCTAACAATAAATAATCCTACAAAAAATATTAATATGATTCAAAAAAAAAAATTTTCTTTTAAAGGTTTTCAGGATATTAAAATAAATACCCTTATGCATAGAATTCTAGAAAATTTGTAATATGTTTAGCACATTTAGTCAACCAATTTTAAATTAATATAGCTTATAATTAAATTAATTGAATTCTAATTTTTTTCTTTTTAATCTTGATAAATTTTTTAAATAATTAAAATATTTAAAAGTCTAAAATTAAATTCTTCATTCAAGATTAGAATTTTCTTTTTTTTTTTTAGTGAAGGCAATTAGAAATTAAATTTAATTTTTTGTGAAGATTTTTTGATTTAAATAATAAATTGAGATCTCATTTTAAAAAAATAAATGCTTTAATACTTAGTGAAATTTCTTATTATTTTACATAATTTAATTAAGAATTTTTTGAATTTTTTGGTAAAAATAGAAGTTTTTTATTTATTACAATTACTTTACAAAATAAATATAAAATTTTATTTAATATTCTATTTTTTCAAATCTGATCTGCTTTGATAAATTATGGCAAGCTTATATCTTGCTGTTATTAATTATTTATATTTTAAGGATGTTTTTAAGTCTTATTTAAATGATTATTATTATGATGATTTTTGTGATTTTTATGCTTATTTTCATGGTCTGCTAGTTTATGATATCCCAAATGCTCTTAATCATGTTTATCCAACAAGGTTAAACTAAATTCTTAAGTTGTAGTACTTAAGCCATATTTACCTTTATTAAAAAAATACAATTTAATTTGAAATTAATAATGGCAATTTAATTTACTTTTTTTGAAAATAATTTAGTTATATATAAGACTGCCAACTACTATAAATAGAAAACCCACTGTCTATTTTAATAAATTATTAATTAGATTTCTATTTAAATATAAATAAACATACTTATAATATGATTCCAAAGGGGTTAAAGCTCTCCCATTACTATTCAGAAAATATTGATATGACTATTCCAACTATCCATACAACTAAACATCTGGATACATCAATTAGAGATCTAGATTATTTAATTAATTTAATAAAAATATGTTTTTTATATTTAATTTCCATGTTTTCTAAACTAATTTGAGAATCTTTTAATTCGAAATTTTGTAGATATTTACCTGACCATAGCAGAGAGATTTTTAGTAACACTGACTGCAGAATAAGCATAAAATCCGATAGTGATTAGGACAATCAATTAAGAAATCAACAAATAAGCTAAAATATAAAAATAAGAGTAAGTAAAACAAAATTTTAATTTAAGATATTTATAAAAAATTTAAAACAAAAATCAAAGGATAGATAAAATATTGTTGTATATGTGATTTTAACCACTCAAAGTCTATTTAATTTTATCTGTGAATTGTTCAGTATTGAAACAATTAATGAGGAATCTAATAAAAACAAATTACAGTTTAATTGCAGCTAATTGAAAAAGACAGAAATGGACTCTATAGTCCCTTAGGTAGATGAGCTGTTTTGATAGACACAGAATCTTCCACTGCAAGGAATGAAGCTTAGTATGCCCAAAAATATGGAATAATATATTACTCCCCAAACACCCTCAAATGCTACTAGATCAAGAGGTTTAATATTTTTATGGGATGATATAATCTTCTCTTCTTAGATGAATAGCATTCCGTTTGCAAATAGAGAAACTATAATGAGAGTATATCCAATTATTTAATCATTGCTATCTGATGTATTGCCTTTGTTTTACTATATTCCAAAAGCTAAATTTGCTCCTCCTACTATAACTATACCTAAAAGCACAACAAATAGACCAACTAAATTTAGAAAATTTAATTTTCTTTTCAATACTGTTACAGATAAAATAGCTGTGACAATAATAACTCCTCCTCTTAAAATCTAATAAACTGAAGGTGATACGAGAGTGAGAGATGAATACTGCAGGGTCATAGCTATTCCATCTAAAATAGCTGGATACAAACCATACAAAGGGAGTTTTGATGATGCTTGAATATCTAATTATAAATTATGAGAAACAGGCTTTGTTTCTTATTCATGACTACCCTTTTTAACTCTAAACAAATAGAAAATATAGCATAATGATTCACCAAGGAAATAGCAAAAAGTCTATTTTTATAGATTTAAAAAAATTGTTAATTTCAAATAATTTGCATCATCGTTTTACCTAAATAAATGGATGAAAGTATTTTTAACCATCTATAACTTATTTATTCTAAAATGAGCTTGCTTTATTGATATTAAAAAGAATAATTGAAATCAAATGCTAGGTTTTTCGTAGATAGCTTCAATTTAAATATTACCTATGGTTAAGATTGTTCCTCCTATGAGCATTCCTATTGGAGCTAAATATTTTATAATCATTTAATGCTAACTAATAAATTCACTTAATCAATCAACTTTTTACTAAATGTAATATAACAAAAAAGTAAATATATATAGTATTTTTTATAGTAAGAATTAAAAATACCACAGGCCTGCTTAGAAAATATCAAAATATAATTTCATTTTATTTTTGATCAAAAATAGAAAAAACTCAATATTTAACTTGGCAAAAAAAGCTAAACAATATATTTTTGGAAATTTTTTTGATGAAATTTACATTTTTATTTGATGTCTTTTTTCCTTTGAAAAAATTCTTAATTTGATATTTAAATTGATGAAGATTATCAAGAGTATTCTATTCTTTTAAAAAATAAATGTCTATTAATTTGAGCTAAAAATTAAAAAATAATTTTTTTTATCAGATTTATTAAAACTTTATTAGATAAATTAAAACAAAGTTATCCTTTTAAACTAAACAGTTATAAGATATAAAATATTACTATACAATAAATTCTTAATCAATTTGAATGATATGTTTTTGAAGTCTAAAATAAATTTAGTTTTTTACTAATTTTGATTACATTATTAGTTTTAAACAAAATAAATTAATATTTTATTAATTATAATAAAAAATTTATTTTTGAATTTCTCAATAGCTATTTTTAAAATAAAATGGAATGATAGGTCCAGATTATATTTTTGCTTATATGTATAGATAAATTAATTAGATAATTTCATTAATATTTTTAATTTTAAATTATAAAATTTTACATGAAAATCAAAATTGATCTAATAAAAATTTATTTTTTTGAATAAAAATGTATTTGTAATAAATGTAATAGCTATCTCTATAATACTTTTTGGAAAGTCTATAAGAATTTCTAACCTTTTAGACTTTTTTGATTTAAATTGAAAAAACTTTTATCAAAATCAATAAAAAAAAATGCAAATTATCCTATTTGATGCTATTTTTATTTTGAAAAAAATAATTTTTTTATCTCAATAAAAGATTTTGCTTTCGAATATAATAAAAACATTTTGAATACCTACCAAATAATTAATACACAAGTGAACTATTGAATAAATATAATAGCTAGAAAATTACATTTTTTGGAAAGTCTATAAGAACTCATAGATTTATCAAAGATTATTACAAAAAAATGGAATAATCTAATTAGAATTAATTTTCTTCAATAAATTGTATTTATTAATTGTTGGATCATAATCAAATAAATCTTTTAGTGATTAAATTAAAAAGAATTAACAAATCAGAAAATAATAACTTTATTTACATATTAACACTAAATAAATGAGCAATTTATAGCACAAAGCATTTAATTATGAGGAAGGAATGAAAGAACTAACAAACATTAACGAAGTTATTTAGAAAATATAGAAAGGAGTTTCATAAGTTACTTCTGCCTTTGAGTGTAATTAAATTTATTCGAATATTTCATCATAATAATTTTGTAATTACAAATTTAGAATTTGGAGCTTATAATTTAATTCTATCTAATGAACTCCCTAAGCTCTATGATAAAAGTAATGTATTTAAAGGTGTAATAATGCAATTTTCAGATATATTTGCAAGACTAAATGTAATAATGAACCACTCTGTAATTAAATATTTTTTTAAATTCTATTTCAAATTTATTGTTTATTTTATAAAAAATTAGAGTGATAAGATTAAATCATGCAAGATTTACTTTTCAGATTGGCAATTGCACTTTGATAAAGCCAAAGTAAACTAAATAAAGTAATTAAGGATAATAATTAAAAGTATCTTTTTAAAGAAAATAAAGAGCAATCATGACCAAGCAAAGAAGAAGTATGATCATTATGAGCAAAAAGTTGAAAAATTAAGAAAAAAATAAAAAGAGCTCATTCAAAAAAATAAAGAAACGCCAAAAGATAAGCAAAAACTAGAGAGAGTATAAATAATTACTTTTTATTATAATTATTAATACATTAATTTATAAAATAGAATGAAGTTAAATTATAGAATTCGCAATAGCAATATAAAATCTCATCTGATGAATCACTTAAGCAAATTCAAGATGTTTATATTTCGCGTTATGACAATCTTCACAACTTTGTAGCAGGAGTAAAATTTATATTTCAAGGTCCTCACATATTTTATAAAATGAATAATAAAGTATATGGCTTCTATCAAAGAAATGAGTGCAAAGCTAGATGATAAATTAAGTGAGATACACAACCCAAAGAGTTCTTTTGAAAAATGCAGATAAGAAGTAAATTATAATTTTTATCTAGAAATCATTCAAATTAATTAAAAAGTAGAAATTGGTCTATAAAATTTCTTAAAAATATTAGAGTAATACTAGAAACAAAAAATATAAAAGTATTTCTTAAAAAATATTAGTAAAATAATAAAGGCAAATTATACAAAAAAGATTCAGCTTCTAATTAGCTAATTTAATTTATTTATTTATTTCAGCAATTTAGTTGATAGCAGTTTAGAATTATTAATTAAAAATTTTTCATTTAGTTTAAAACAAATAAAATATTTTTAAGTTATTTTTTATTTACAAAAAATATTAAATTTCAAAAGTTAATCTTAATAATTTTAAAAAATTATATTTTTAATTCATTTTTTTAATTTCTTTGTTTATTAATTTTAAAAATGGCTAAAGAAATAATTAAAAAAGAGATATTTTTATATTAAGTTTATAAAATATTTCAAAGTAGTAAATAAAAACTATTTATTAATTTTTAGGTGCTTAAGTAAAAACAAGATGATAGAATCAAAAAAGCTATTGACTAGGATATGATACTTATACAAAAAGCTGAAGAAAGAGAAAAGTAAAAATATCTTCCACCCCCAATACCAGTAAAAAATAATAACTATTCAGTGATAGTGATGCAAATTTATAAATAAAATTTAATAGGAAGTTTCAGTCAGAAGAAAATCTTTACATTTAGAAATGGATCAAAATTAACAGGGATAGACAGAATAAAATTAAAATACTTACAATTAAACCCCGAATGTATAAAGTAATTATTAAGAAGAGCCTATTTATGGCATGGAATATATCGCAAATAATAACACAACTAACCATGGATATACTCCTGATTACAATAAGCCAACTAGCTATAATTATGGACATCAAGATAGTAACTAGGAAAATCAGAGCACAAACTACTAAAATTATACTAGCAGTTAAATTCAATAAACTTCCTAAGGAAATTCTAGTCAATATAATCAGAATAGCAGTTACTATTCAAATTAGCAAAATAAAAGATTCTCTGAAAGTAATTCACATACATAATAAAATTATAATTATGAAGATATCTAATTGCAATATAAGACTAAATCAGCTACTCAGTATAGTCAAAATTGTAATATTTTAATTGATTTACTTATATATTAAAAACTGAAATTAATTTTTAAATAGAAAATTATCAAAACTATGGAAACAATTACAACAAAAACTATGGACAGGTATTTTATTTTTTAATCAAAATGCTAAAGTTAAAATATAAAAAATCTTTCCTTTAGGATTATAGATTTACAAATGATTAGCAAACAAATACAGCAGGCTTACAAAATTTGAACATGTAGCACTCAGTAAGTGTAGGAGCTTAATCACCTTTTAATCACTTTCAAGCAAATTAATAATAGAATAGCAATCACTACTAAGGAGGATTTTAATCCTAAATATAGAAGTCTTCTGATCCTTTCGTAAGTTAAATAGATTTTAAAAAATAAATTAAACATTCATTTAATAAATGAAAAAAGGATTTGTTAGATGATTGAAAATACTAAAATTTGATTGATGACCGATCTGAATTTTTATTTATTAGTTAAAATAAATATTTTCACTCTCTTATTCTTCCTAAAATGTTTTAAAAAATTAGTTAAGTAAGTAAAGGATTGAATAAAATAAATATATTTAGTGAAAATTATTATTATATAGAGTAGATATAAAAAATTAATTTATTATAATTTCTATAAAACTATCTATTTACTTACTATCAATAAACATTATAAAATTAAAGTTATATTTAAAAATGTCTTTATAACTATACAAATACTCATTTTTTTATAGTTTTTAAATTCCAAAAAATATTTTTTTATGAGAAAAGACAAATATTTTGTAAAATAAAATTGTATTGTTAAAATAAAAATTAATTTATTTTTGATATTTAAATTAATTGAAAAAAAAAGAAAAGATTTTTTAAAAGAAATAAAAATAAACTAAACTGTTTGTTTGTGTTTCTTTAATTTATAAAAGATTTTTATTTTAAAATATAATTTTTTTTAAGAGTTAGAGTAAAAGTTAGTAAAGTAAGATAATATGTTTTTTTTAATTATACAGATGATTGTAGGATAAATAAATGTATCATAATTCTTAAATGCTCTACTGCTTTAAATATTTTTAAAGATAATTCTATGATTTATAAAGATTGTAACTTCTTTTAAATGAAATAAATAGAAAAATTTATTTACATTTGTTTAATTGATAATTGTTGAAGAAACAAAGAAATATTTTTTAGTTTTATAGAGAAACTCAAAGCATAAAATAAATATTTTAATTGATTTTTAATATACAAATTTTATGTTTTTTCTTTATTTTTTAGTAGAAGTTCTAAAAAGAGTTATATTTTGAAAATAATGTTAAATTATTTAGAGTAAATTGATTGAATAGGTAAAATAAGTTATAAATACTTTGTAATATTGAATATACAATTGCCATTTTAAACTAGTATGGATATATGTTGTTGTTATTATTAAGAAATAAATGAATTAATTTGGTTTATTTAGAAATACAAAAAGGTCTTTATTTATTTAAAGTAGAAGTAGTATATATAAAGTATTTATTTAAAATTGTTATTTTGTTGACTCTAAAAAATAAGCCTATTTTTCCTAAATGTATTGTTTGATTATTTGTTTATTTTTTAACTTAGTTTTGTTATTATTAAAATTAATTTATATGGTACATTCATTACTTTATTTTTCAAAAGTTTTATTTATCAGCACATTCTAATTATAGAGGTAGATAGATAAGCTTGGTCATTCAGTCAGTCTTTGCATAATCATAGCTTGCTATTAACATTTTTTACATTAGTTTATTATTATTTAATACTATATTCAAGTTTGAAGAGGTTTGGAAGTACTACTTTGAGATAGATTTATAAAACAAAAGTGATCTTTCTATTTCTTGTTTTTAGTTTATATTACCCAAAGAGAAAATACTTTAAAGTAAGCCTTTTAGTTAGATAAAAGAATAGGAATTATCCTTAATTAAATAATACTTTTATAAGGTTAGATAGGAAGAGCTATGAAATTTGTTATTAAAAAGGAGATTTTAAGATTTTTATTTTATAAATTTGTGGTTATTATATAGAATAAGTTAGGTTGTTAAATGTTTTCTAGGAAACAATCATTTAATTAATTAAAAAACTATGTTTTTCTACGATTAATCAAACTATGCTTGCTCTGCTTGATCCTAAAGTTTTGAAGATATAAACAAGTGCAAGGCAACGAGCTCTTTAGAAAATTCCTGTAATGAATTTTCCCTTTTATTTGAGTATCATAAAGACAAAGAAAAGAATAATGAAGCCGAATTTCATATAGTCTTTCTTGCTGAAAGGTAACTTGCAGCCATACTTGAGGTTGCTAAACATTTCATCATCTATTTTAAGTGGAATAAATTAATTATGGATCAAATGAATAGATAATTTACTTAAAAGATTATTATTCTAAGTGAGACGCTTGTTGAGCCAGTTATTTATCAAGTCATGGATTTCATTCATGTTAGAATCCAAGTGAGGTTGATGGAAACCTCCTTCAATTAGGTGGTTTTACTTTATTGTGGAAGATACTGTATTGAAAAGTTGAATTGAATTTTCGTATTTGCTAACAACATCTTCCTTTCCATGAATCACAAAGATAGGAACTGTAATTTTAGAAGCGTTTTTCTAAACAAATTCACTCATTTCAATAAGAGAGATTGCCATCCTTAAACTTTAAAAAGATAAATTAGTTTAAAGAAAAATAAATAAAAATGAGATTACGTTAAATGTGGAGAAATGTGTTCATCTTTTATCATCTTCTTAATATGATAGCTATTTTTGCAAAGAGCACTTAAGTTGATTTTGCTGTTGACGAGAAGATCCTAAATAAATTATGAAAAAAATTAATATATCATCAAATACGTCAATCAATTAAAATATATGCATGCGTAAATTGTAGATGATGTATGAGTTATCAATTTAAAAAATATGTTTGTATCTTTTTGCTTACAAGCACTTTTTTAGTGAAATTAAAATAATACAATGTGTAAGTCTACTCAAAAAGCACCAAATTTAGCAAATAGTTTATCATTAAAATAATTCACCATTCAATTAATTCACTCATTCACCATCTCCAATCAACCAACATTCAAATTATATTTTTATTTTTCATTTTATTGTAAAAGTGTTTTTCTTTAATTTTTACCTCGTAGAACATAAGCAAGATTCTTGCTAAGAATTTTTTGTTCTGAGTCAAACCAAAGTATTTGGGTACCTTTAAGAATGCATTTAAAGAAACGAGACCTGCAACTTAGATTTAAGGATTCATAATCAGGTAAGAAAGAACTCCAAGAGTTCCTGTACTGTGGGCATAAATATAAAGTGGAATGCTCTTATCTACAAGTTGCATAATTGCTGTTAAATCTTGTTAAAATTCTTCTGTTGAGCTGCAACGAGAAATACCTCCAGTATAACCGAAGCCTCTTTAATCGTACATATGGACTTCAA
This sequence comes from Tetrahymena malaccensis 436, assembly GCA_000231845.2. NCBI lineage: Eukaryota > Ciliophora > Oligohymenophorea > Hymenostomatida > Tetrahymenidae > Tetrahymena > Tetrahymena malaccensis. The sequence continues at coordinate 478,357 of JH719963.1, forward strand.
ATCCTTGTCTGGCAAAATAATCTCCAAACTGTGTTTTTAATAAAATAATGAGTCAATAAATAAATTAGTTTAGGATTAAATTTAATCATATGGATGACAAAATTATTAAATTAGCTTTGTCATCAATAAATAAATTTTGAAGGTACTCAGTATTTATTTATGATAAGACCATAAAATTAATCTAACTATAGATAAATTTTACAATTACTTTTGAGGGTGAGTTAAAAAATAATTTAAGAAAATTAAGTTAAGATCAAGAAAAAGCTTTTATAATTGTAAATATATAATAGATAAGGGAGCCTTCTCAAGCTTTTGTACGTAGCTTGCGTATACAAATTCGCTTTTGATATTTATTTAATTTACTTGTTTATTTTCTTAATAGTTTTTCAACACCAAAAATAATTTTTATCTCCACTAAAAATTTCTCCTAAATATAAATTATTTTATCTTTTTTAGAGATATTTATTTATAGAAAATAACTTTCTTTTCTTTAATAGCTAGATTGATACTTTTGATAAATGCTATATTTTGTATAAATTTATTTATTTGTGTAAGATGTTTAAATAATTAATCTGGTATTTGTTAAGCTATTTAAAAATAGCTGATTTTAAATATCATCTAGTGATGAATGTAAGTAAGATGGGAAATCTTAGAAAATAATCAGAAGAGTATGATATTATTTGTAAAATATTTATTCATTTGCAAATATTTTAATTTTCTTATTAAATGCTTTAGTTAAAAGTAACTCCCCAAATATTTTCTAAATTTAAAAGTTTTCTATTTTGAAGTTTCAAAGTATATTTTTAGAAATAATTTATTTGGAGAAAAGTTTTTTTTTTGAAATTTGTAAGTAAGTTCTTTGTCAGGCTAAATATTATTATATGTATTAATCAGCTACTCATTCACTCACTCATTCCAGAGAGATTGGGTAAATCATCAATTTTACATTAGAAAACTGATGAAAATTTTTCAAGCTTGAAATTAATTGAATTTACTTTAATTATTACGCTGCTTGATTTTTGAAATGAGGATTTTCTTGATGAGGAAATATTTATCCAAAAATATAATTAAATCGCCTTTTTTTTAAGCTTTACCCCCTAAATTCTAAATCTATTCCAAGGTTTACGTTTATTTATCTAAAATTTTAGTTATTTACTACTATTTTTTCAAATTTTTCCTTCTTGAAATCAAAATACTGACTATTCGAAAGAAAGTTTATTTCTTTTATTCAAATACTTATTTTCCTCTTCTATGGATAAAAATTACTTTTAGTGAATATTTTGTGCTATCATATGCTTTTAGAGGATTATCACCCTTAAAATTTATTAAAAGGCTCCTCTCATTTAGGAGAAAGCAATTTCTTTTTATGGTGTTAAAAATAATACGAGTAGAAGTTTAAAATTTAATTTCAATTTCATTTAAATTTCTGTAATTACATTGATATAAAGACCAGAGTGCTCACAAAAGCCGTGTATTGCTAGAATACTGGCTTTTGGTTTGGCTGCTGTAGGATAGAAGTGAGTATAATATAATTTAATCCCTGTATCTTTAGTCTATACAAATTTTCTTTCTATTGCATAATCAGCTCCAGTATTTACTATTTTACCCAAAAACTTAGTTGAATCTTCTGCAAATTGCAAATTTAAGTCTTGCTCAAAGAATTTTTATATAGGATTGATTGTTTAATACTTCACATTTTTTCTCTAAAATTTTGTATTTGTCTGTATATTTTATAGCTGGATAGGAGTTTATATTGTCTAGCTTTAAGAGGTTGATTATGAAGAATCAGTGGATGCATTTGACACTTTGCGTTCGGGGCGGATTGAATCTTGCATTGAAACTGCTAAAAATTCATTTGTAGGAGATTAATGAGATGCGTCTTTGTTCATTAATTAGTGAGGAGCAAAATACACTTAATCGTTACTCTTAACATTATTACTAACAATAAAGACCTTATTTGTTGGAGATGTCTTGGCTGGATTTAGCACTTGCTTATTTGACTTAAACATGGAATTATTATCCTTTTATATGACAATTGTAGCTGAAGACATAATATTGCACTATTTAGTGTTTTAATTTAATGAATTATTTAGTTTTAAGCTATTTTTTATGAAAAGGTTATGTGTTGCTTTTCTTAGTTTGCCTGTTTCTTAATATATTGACAAATTTCTTGTTTATTAATTATATGAAACACTTCACTTGTCTTTACTTATATACACTTTGTATTTGATTTTTATGTATATTTTTACTAAATTATATGTGAAATTACTTAAATTACATGCAAACACTTTACAGACAAACAAAAATACATTCATTTATTTAAAGAACAAATGATATTGATTTCACCTAAACTTTCATTTATTGATTCACAAAAAATTTCATTGATTGATTTATTCATTTGATTGATTGCTTCATTCAATACTAATGATTTCCATATTTAAATTACAAATTGTCAAAGAATGTACAAAGAATATTTCATTCATTTTTATATGGACCAAAAAAATCCAATTAAACAGACAATTTTTAATATTTGTTTTTTTGGTCTCTTTTTTGTTAATTTTTGTTTTAATTTTGTTTGGTTTTGTGATAGTTTGATTTTCATTGTTATTTGTTTGTTTTATTCACTTTCATTTTAAATTTCACATTCAATTTCATTGCCATCTCTATATTACATTTCTTAATTTTTTTCATTCACTTAATCTATCTTCTTTCTTTAAAGTAGAACCACTCTCGCTAATTTTATTAATTGCTTGCTTTCTTTTTTCCTCTTCTTTTTATATAAGTTGCGTAACTTTCTACGTCTCTTCTGACGTCAGACTTTTACAAAAGGATATTTATAGTTAAATGCATTCCCTTACACTTTTTTTAGATTGTCCTATGTTACTGCTGAATTAATTATTTTTCCCTCTAATTTTTAACCCTATAATCGCTCACTTTTGTCCATAATTTGACTAATATCGAGCATGCTTTTATTTCCTATTTTTTGACCATAACTATTGCTCATCAAAATTTAAATTTTTATTCTCAAAACACCAAATACGATTTGAGCGTATTCTAATTATTTCTACCCATTTATTTTTTTAAAGCATACATTTAACAATTTTTTAAATTACTGGTACTAAACCAGCTCCTTTAAATGAAATTATTATGACATATTTTTTGCTCAGCACTTGAGCTGAAATTCAAGAGTTAAAAAATTAAAAGCACAAAATTACGTAGTTTATGAAGTAAATTTTAATGGACAAAGAAATTACATATAAAATTCTAAAATCAGACAATAATCGATTTCCTTAATTAGCCAAGGGCGTCTCTCAAAAAAATATTTAAAATACCAAAAAATCACCGAATAATCTATCAAATGCAAATAACAAATTAATTCATAATAAAACTTGAATAATAAAGAATTAAATATCTTCTAGTTTACAAATAAAGCCAATCAACAAAAAAAACTTGTAGTAAGTAATCAGTTAATTCTAATTTACTGTTTGATTAACTTTCAAGAAGTTGAAATTCTTTCAGAATCTTCTGAATGACGTTAGTTAGTTAGCTATTTAGTTAGCTTTTTTATAATTTATAAGTGTATTTTCTATTTGATTCTTATAATTTAAATACAGTCAATCTTTCTCATCATTCGAACTAAGATAATTGTTTTTCTAAACTTAAATAATAAAAGTAAATCGCTTTATGAAGTATTCAAAATAAAAATTTTAAAAACATACTATTTTAAATTGAATGTGTTAAATAAACAAAACAATTACTGCATAAAAAATATTTTAAATTACTACTTTTTTACTAATAAAATTAAAAAATAAATGAGACCAATAAAAAATGAATCATATAAATTTAAGTATACCTGAATCTACTTCTTATCCCCAAAAATATTCCAAAAGATTGATAATCAATATACCATGTAATTGCATATTTAATATGAGTTGTTCCCTTCTTGTGCATATCTTTTGATAATGTTACATCCAAAAACAAAAAATAAATTCCTTATTGAATTGATGTATGAATTTATTAATTGTTATAAAAATAAGAGTTATTATCTTTCGTTAGAAATAAGGTGATATAATTCATTATATTTCTATTAGCTTATCAATAATTATATTAGATTGCTAATAGAATGTTAAATATTTCAAGTATTATCTACAGAAAATTGTGAGGGCTTACAAATTATTAAATGTGTGATGGCACTTTTCTGATAATATTGAATTTCTTAATAATTTGATATAATCAGAACAAGTAGAAAAATTTTTCTAAAAAAATACCACTGAAATTTAATCACATGACATAAAAAAATAATTCGCTTAGCTTAATAAAGGTATGAGCCACGAAAAATAAATTTCATTTTAAGAAATATTTAACTTTAAAGTATTTCTATATAAGATACATTTAAAATAGATTACTTCTATCTATTAATATATTTATCTATTTTAAAATTATAGTAAAAATCTTAAATAGATCTCTCTTTCTAGCTAAATATTCAAAACTCTATCACTTTCAAATAAACATGATATAAGCTATTTATTCAATTCAAACTTAAATATAGTAAAAAATATTTTAATTTTAAGATGTTTTAAATTTCTGAAAAATAACAAAACTTAATTCACATAGCTTCATTTCATTAAATTATTCCAATTTATTTTATTTTTCTTTTGATATAGTTACTGTATTGCTGCTTTTTGAGCTGAGATGTTTCATACTAAAAGTGAAATAATTTTAAATCTTTAAGATATATTAAAAATTAATTCTATTATCATTTGATTGATTTTTATTATTTGAGGTAAATATCTACTTTTCATAAATTCTTTTTTTTACTAAAAAAAAAGTTTTGGATAAATTTTCTCTGAATTTTAATTTATTTTGAATTTATATATTTTTTAATCATTATAATATATTTTATTTTCAATCAAATTAAAAATAGATTTATAAACTAATTATACTAAACAAGATATTTCTCGGACACACATAAAGTGGAGTTTTGTATAAAATTATAGCATTAAAAAATAAATAATTGAAACCAAAATAAATCAGATATTTCTTTTATAATACTAAATGATTACCCTTATTAATAATAATAATAATAATAATAATAATAATAATATTTAGTATTTATAGTAGCATATTAATAATTATTTTAACATCTTGCTAAATTTTATTGTCATTAAAAAATTAATATTTAATTTAACTTTTAATATTCTCAATTGCTGTAAATACACTTTCCATACATCTTAAAATATTGTTTAGATAAGAATAGTCTTTTCTATAACTGAGATATTAACAAGACTAAGTAGGGCCAATCTAGTTAATATATTTCATTTTTTTTAAAACGAGTAATTTCTTCAATTTTATATGTATTTGCATTATTTACTATTCCTGATAATAGTTGTAATCTTTTAAATTATAATAATATTTTCAATTATTTTTAAGAATCAAGATACCAAAAATATAGAAATAATATTATTTATATAATAAGTGTATTATTTTTTACACATTAAAGCTTAATAAAATATTAAATTTTATTTTATAATTTATGATAGAGAATTTTAATAAAAGTATTTTATATAAAATGATTAAAACTCTTTAGTTAATATTTACATTAAGTGTAAATTTAAAATAAATAAGCTACGAATTAGAATTTATTTCTTGAAGTTTTAAAATATGAAATTAAGTAAATTATGTTAAAGAATTCTTTTGAGGAGATAGCTAAAATAATTGATAATATTATTGATAAGTATATAAATTTTATTATTTTAAAATAAAAATAAATTTTAATTTCCAGGATAAAAATTTTAAAAAACTTAAATTTAAAAAAGATATTTAAAGGCTTATATTGCTATAAGATTTATCAAAAAATAATAATGAATTATTATCCTATAATACAGAATCATTCCATATAATTTATATTTTTTATAGCAAACTTTAGATATTTTATTGTAGATTATAAAAAAGAAAATAAATTTAATATAAAAATGAATAAATAAATAGCTCTTTCTTTATACAATAAAAAGACTCCAAATAATTTATTGAACAAAACTGATAGAAAATACTGATGTGAAAATGAAAAGCTAATTATAAATCTAAAGATATTTGAAATAGTTAGATATTAAACATTCAATTTCATTGATATTTATCTAGTTTAATTGTTTGTTTGTAAGTTAATTTGTTCAAAATTTAATTGGAAATTAATAAATATTAATTTCAGATATTAATAATTAGCTTTTTAGTTTATCAACTAATATTTTAGAGAAGCTGAAAATCAATACAAACAAAAAATACATTAATTTTTTTTACTAGCTTATAAATATAGAAATTTAGATAAAATGGCAAATTCTTTTACTTTGATTGGAATTATTTACTCAGTTGTTTCTTTGGTAAATTGCCAAAGTGTAAGTTGCAATAACCACCCCATTTTTTTAAAATCTCAAAATCTCATTTAAAATATACTTAAAAATGATAATGTAACAACAATGAATGCAACTGGACTATATAACGTTCTTTCTCCAATGTATTAAAATGCAATTCCTAAAACTGCTTCAGACTCTGACATAGGAGTATGCTCAGATTACAGTGGAGACAACTCATGCTGCTTCAAAGCCTTTACTTAATGGATAGATAATGCTGCTTTACTCAAAGTGTTAAATATTTAGTCAACAAATAGTGCATATCAGTAGCTTGTTGATAATTATGTAGCTTATCTGTACGATAATAGCGGCAAATGTAAATAAGAAAATTTACCATATAATTAAGTAAACAGCTCTGCTATATATTCCAACAGGAATTTGAAAACGTTTTAAGGAATAAGAGCAAATCTTTCTGCTATAAAAATTGGATTTGCTCAAAACATTACTTCATTTACAAGAGGAGTATTATGCGGAATGTGTGCTGGAGTTGATAATGTAAATAATTATTTTGATAGCAACGGCAAATTAAAAATACTTTAAAGTAGTTTAGACTAATTTGTGGGAAATACTACATAAGCTATTCAGTTTTATCTAGCTAATTTTACATAATAAAATATATAAAGTATTATTGATGAATTTAATTCAGGATATATTTAGATTAGTTAGGATAATGGAAAAGTATGCGCTAACTATGTTAAAAGTTAAATAACAACAAAATTTTCAAATCTAGGAATCAGTGGTTAAGATTCTTCTGGAAATCCAATTTGTCCAGGAACTATTGCTTTTGGGGATAACTCTGCTTGTGAGAATAACTTGTAAGGCAGTTCTACTCTCAATCCTCCTAGTCCACCCTCTGGAAGAATACTTACTGAGGAATTATAGGAAATGTTTAGATTGCTTTAAGCTACGACAGATGCTGTTGGTGACCCTAGTATAGGTATAAACGCTGTAACAAATAGTACATAAACAGACATTGTAATTGATGAATTTGGTAGTAATATATAACCGAATTTCAACACAATCAATCCAAATAATAGTAATGTTTTGGTTTTTGTTGGCTTACTCTCTGTATTAGCAATATCATTGTGATAAAGCCTTTTTATTTTTCAATTTAAAAATAAACAAGCAAATATTTATCAAAAAAATAAATTGTTTGAAAATTTAATTGTTTGTACATTTTTTTGGCCTATGTAAATATTTATTAGTAAAAGTAAAAAACTTTAAATTAATTTTATTTAAGTTTATTAACATTTTATAAAAAAATTTAAGTTTTTTTAGAATATGCATATGAATTTAGAGTAACTTCATTATGAATACTTATCCTTTACACTATAAACACTTATTTGTTTCAAATTTAATTAATTACTTCTATCAGAAATATTGAAATTTTATAAAAATTTTATCAATAAAAAATATTCAAAATATGTGAAGAGTAAAATAAGTTTTGCCTTAATTTGAAAAAATTCTAACTTAGTCAAAAAGGATTTAACGAAATAATTATTAAAATTAAAGTATATGGTAATGAATATGTTATATTTTACTCGTATTAATGTAAAAAATATGTTGTTGAAGATTTTTTTTAACATATTTAAAAGGATTTTAGATCAAGTTTTCCATGTTTAGGGCTTAAATGAAGCTTTTATTTTGACATTTTTTAGTTTATTGGGTGGATAAGTAATAATAGACAAATTTAAAACATAAATACAGAAGTACACAGACTTAGACTAGCAGCTAGGTTCTACTATGAGTTATTTGCACTACTTGCCTTTCAATTAAATAAATTAATTATTGAGAGAAGATTAAAAACCTAACCATTTTTAAAAGATTCAATAGATAATTTGAAATATCCTTATTAATAATATTTCTACCTTAATTATATTATATGGGTTTTATCATATTTTTTCTCCAACATATAATTAAACTCCTAAAATCCATTTAGACTCAGATGTTGTTATTTGTCAGACAGTTTTAATTCTTTCAATCCTTCTAATAGAAAGCTTTATAGAGAAATTAGTGTATGCTTAAATTAATTTGAGATAACAAAAATATGATGTCTTTAGTTTTAAAATAGTAATAAATAACACATAATCTGGAGTAATAATATAATAATACTATAAAAACTAATTATTTTAAAACCAATAAGATTTATTAAATAAAAAGATATTATTTATGATATCTTTATAAGCATGATTGATACTAATGAAGGTAAAAGCTTTTAAATAATTTTTTAATTTAATAATGTTTGCAAGAAATTTAACAGCAATTTTTAGTTTTTTTAAATTTTTTGTTCCATTTTTAAATTTTTTGAAAATGAAAATTTAATTATTTGTTTAATATCCTAAAAAATAGTTCAAATAGAAAAATAAAATACACTAGAAGATTGGCTTCTATCAATAAATTTAAATATAACTAAAGGAATTAATTTTATTTTACTCATACTAAAATATTGAAATTCTTTAAAAAATAAAAGCGTAATAATTACTTATAATTTTCTGCCATTTCTGTCTTTCGTATAACTGAACAAACAAATATGTTTTTAAGCTAATTTAAAAATATTTTAATTTTTCCTTTTTTAAAAAATGCCCTTTATGTTTGTTAGTTTGTCATTAATTTCTTCAAAGTTTGATAATCAATAATAAATATGATTGAATATTTTTTGTTGCTAGATTGAATTATGTAAGATTTTTTAAAATTGGGTTGAAGCTTAAAAAGATAAAGTCTTTATGGAACATAAAAAAAATGAACTAAAATTACCTAATATATTTAATTGTGTTTTTTTTACTTTAGAAGATAGTTTATATTGACAGCTTAATATTTAAATATTTAAAATTTTATAACTTTTTAATTTTTTGGATGAATACATGTTACTTAAATAAAAATAGCTCATAATTTAGAATAAAATATTTAAAAAATTGATATTCTTAAAAACACACAACTATTTAAATATTAAGTATCTAAATTGAGAAAATATAAAAAGCAAAAAGGTCTTTGTTTGGTTTTGGAGAATACAAAAATTTTGATTTATGATTTGATAATAGAGATAAGTGCTTTTAAAAAAGAGAAAACAGTATCAGTTTATGTATAGGGTTTTTAGATAAAATCTAATCAAAATATCACAAAAATATAAATCTTAACAATAGATAACTATTCAGATTGATCAATTAGAATAAACAATTTTAATTTTCACAAAAAAATAGTTATTTGTTGCTGAAAGTAAAGAATACATAGTTAATAATTAAATAAACGATTTGAAGGATTATGCAATCTGATAATTATAGACATTATTATATACCTAATGGTTATCAAAAAATAAAATATTTAGGTAGAGGCTCTTAAGGCTAAGTTTATCTGATCAAAAAGCTTGATGATAATAGCCTATGGGTGTTAAAAAATATACAAACTTCATAAATGAGTGAAAAGGAAAAAAAAAAAAGCTAAGATGAATATAAAATCCTAAGGAAGCTTAGCAATCCTCATATAATTAAATTCAAAGAAGCTATATGTTGTAATTAAAGAGAGATAATCCAAATTATTATGGAGTACGCTGATGGTAAATATTTAAAAAACTTCTACAAAAGAGAAATAAATTTCTTTCTTCTTAGCTTATTATTTGATTAATTAATTGCTTATGTATTTTGTTTAGTGAAAATAGAATTAAATATAAATAATATTTTATTTTGAAATAGATATTTATTTTCTTAAAATAATTAAATACTTAGGTGAAGATCTTGACAAAAAAATTTAGAAATAGAAAAAAATTGGAAAACCATTTTCTGAAGAATTCATTTTAGATGTTTTTGTTCAAATTGGCTTGGGTTTAGAACACATGCATAAAAGGTATTCTAATTAAATATATTGATATATTTTTTGTTTAGTTAATTTTGTAAAAAAAAAAAAGAAACGTAATACATAGAGACCTGAAACCTTTAAATATATTTTTTTAATCTAAATAAAATAAATACAAAATTGGTGATTTTGGAGTATCAAAATAACTTCAATTTACAAACTAATTACTAACTACATAGATAGGAAGTCCATACTATTTAGCTCCAGAAATTATTCTAGGAACAGGATATTCTTTTAGTGTTGATATTTGGTCACTTGGTGTTATTTTATATGAGTTGTGTTGTCTTTAACCTCCTTTTGATAGCTGGCACTAAGCTTTAATATATTTGTAAGCTAAAAATAAACCCTATCCTCCTATTATCTAAAAGGAATATTCTAAAGATCTTAAATCATTAATATCTAAAATGCTTAGAAAAAATCCGGAAACACGTTGTACACTAAAATAAATATTTGATGAGCCTATCATTTAAAATAAAATCTAAAATATGTTAAATCAAGCTGTAAAAATTTTATTTTTGATTTAAAGTTAAGTTAAATCATATTTTTTATTTAAAGAAAAGTAGACCAAATCCCTAAAGAATATATAGACCTCATAGACATATAAATCTCCCGAACTTACAATAACCCCTTGGAACTCATAATTTAATTCCTAAAAAAAATAATATTCAACAACAAAATATTAAAATACAGGCTAATGTAAACATAAATTAAAATAATAATTAATAAAATGCTATTAGGCCCGATAGCTCTGCAAACAAATAAGAGTAAGGTAAATTAAAAAGTGAATTTATTCGCAGAAAAAGCAACTAACGCTTATTTTTAAATAATTAATCATTAAAAAATGACTAAAATATTTAACCACAAACTTAGAAGACAAAATAGATTTTACCCGTTGAAAAATCAATAGATGTAAAATATAGAAATCCTTTTCTAATACCAAATAATAGATAGCACCAACTATTAAGTATAGATTCAACTCCAAGCCTTCATAAAACATTCAAGTTCAATTAAATATCAAATATTAAATAGAATATCTAATCTCAAAATTAGCTAATTTTAAATAAAAATGATCCTAAAAATAATATTTTAGATAATATTGAGAGAGAAAAAGAAATTACGAGAAATAAAAAAAATCCTGTAGATTTTGATGATACCAATAGTATAGAAATAACAAATCAAAATATTTCAAATAATTAAACTCCACAATAGGCTCAGTCGTATAAAAAGCTCTAGTCTCTTCCAACTGAAAACAGCACACGCTTAAGCAGAAGAGGCACTTATTAAAGTACCGATGATGATTCATAATCTATTAATAATAAAAATTATCCTTAAAAAAAGAATCCAATTGATTCTGCTTAAAATAAAAAAATTGCAACTCCCAGAAAAAGCACTCCAAGTTAAAAAATCAATTAAAAGATCAAAGATAATGATTTTTTATCTTCAAACAATAAATAAAAGAAAATATATGAAGAACTGAATGAGGAGATTAATGAAAACTCTCCTTTAAAATTAAAACATGAGGTAACCAAAACAGATTTTTTACATTTTAAAATTTATTTAATTACATAAAAGATGGACTCAACCAATAAAGATGACATATAAAAGTAAAGCCAAAAAAATTAAGTTAAAGAACTTAATACTATTTAAACCAACCTAAATAACAATGATACTAATTCTTATGAGGTATATTAATTAAAAATGCTTAATTCAAACCAAAATTTAATCTCTTATTTATTTATTATAAAGAAATAAGAAAAATTAAATAATTAATAGAATATAGAAAAAAAATAAATAAATCATGATTATTTACTAGGAACACCTCAACCAGATTCCCCTACTTGTATATAAAAATTGAATGAAATAGCAGCTGAATAAAATAAAATAGCTAATATTTCATACATAATGTAAAATCCTTATGAAAACTAAAATTAATTAGAATAAAATGATTAGAGTGTATAAATTAAAAACGATAAAAATTTAAAAATTGAAAAAGAAATAGAGGAACTAAAATAACAAGGTTAAATTAAAATTATTTGTGCAAAGTCAGTTAATAAGTCAAAAAGATAAAATACTTTAAATGATATGAGTTAAAATTTGAATTAGGTTGAGTCAATACCAGTAACTCCAATTAAAAAAAAAATATCATCAGATTAATAAGATTAGACCAAATAATAAATATAAAATTCTGATGAATAAAAAAATATTTCTAATGAAAAATATAATACTTTGAGAGAATAATAAGGCAGCAGTAATGAACTTAATTCTTGCTAATTAATATCTTAATAAAAAGAGATTTATCAAGAGTAAATTATTTTTGGTTAGTAGGAGAATAATTAATATTAAAATCATTGACTTTAAACAAAATAGGTAGTCATCATAGCATAATAGTTCATACTAAAACACCTCAAAATTATAAATTGAATGTAAGTATTTGAATTAAAAATAATACATATATAATTGGCATAATTTTTAGTAAAATAAATTAAAAATAAATAATTAATAAATAGAAATAATTCTCAATGAAGTAAATAAAGAAGATAATGACATTTAGAATGATGTAAAATACTTTTTAATTAAAGATAATATATTTTATTTTATTATTTAAAGAATCAAAACAAATAAGTAGTCCGCAGAATTTCCTTTGAAACTGCTTTAAGTTATAATGAAAATGCTAATTTCAAATAAAAACTACCAAGTTTTTTTGATAGAAAATAGGAAAATATTTAAACACAAGCAATAAAACTATAATCAAAAAAACAAAATTATAAAAATAACATAGAAACATTTAGATCAAATCAAACTCAAGACTAATTAGAAGAGAAAGAATCAGAATAAAACGAATAAAGATATTCTGATGCTTCTTTCGAAGAGTTTTATGAAGACACTCAAATTTAGTAATAATCTGAATACATCAACTATTTAAGTTCCTTGGTATATTAAATGACTTTTTAAATTTAAAGATTAAAAATTATTTTATTAGATTAAGTCTGATCAATCTAAAAGACAAGATAATCACAATAATGAACATTATTATAATCATCTTAAAACTGGTGAAAACTATTGTGATGGCTAAAACTAATATTATGAAGATGATGATTTTGAAAAATATGAGGAAGAAATTATAAAATAAAAAGAAGAAGAGGAAGAATTTATCTATTTAATATAGTCAAAAATTAGCCAGATTAGTTCAAAGTAATTTTCATCAATTATTAATTTTTTCGTATACATTTAAATGCTATTCATATAATATAGTAATTGAAAATCAGTCTCTAAGAAGATATGGAACAAGAATAATCTGGACTAATTAAAAAAAGAAGTTAATAAATAATTATAATTTGTATTAATATAATTTAGATCTAAAATGATGATTTATACATTGAAAACTATTGATATTTTATGTATTCATACAGTAAGTATATCTTTAAACTATTTTACAAATTATTAAAAACTATATAATATAAATTAAGTTTAAAATTTTTTAAATCAATCACTATAATTTAGATCGAATATGATAATTTATGAGTTGAAAAATATTGATATTTTTTCATTTATAAATAATCAATCATGAAAATATTTTACTCCTCATTAAAAATCATGAAAAGTAATAAAATGATTATCAAAAAACTTACCTCATAAAAATAATTTAATATAAGGAATTTAGAAATTCATAAAATCCAAATAAATGATATCTATTTTCATTTTTTAAAAATACAATTTAATTATTTATGTTTCATTAATTTTATCAGAATAATATTTTTTGTTATTTCCTTTTGATTATTTCAAGATAAATATCTAATCATGCTTCATCAAAAAATATTTATTTTTGGTAGTAAAATAATATCAGAAATAAGTAAAATAAATGTGAACCAAAATAGAAGGATTCTAAAATTTGAAAGTAAAATATTTTAACATAAAATGATGCGATAAGAAATAAAAAATAATTACCGTAATACCTCATATACTAAAGTCCCACTGTTTTTTAATGGCTCCAGATGTTAATTATAAAAATAATAAATTAAAAATTTAGTAGAAAATTTTCATTTTCAAAAAATAATGATAGTCTTCTACTTTTCGAACAATATTTTTAGAAAAATGTATATTTAAAATTTTAGATCGATTAACAAAAAATGTAACTTTTCGAACAAGAAAACCAAAAAAAGAAAAATGTTTTGATCCTTACCCAGCACTTATTCAAAGCATGTAAAAGCTTATTTCAGTAATTAAATAAAAATATGATGTATTAACCTCTAATTGTAAAAAAATAGAATTTAAAAATATAAAAATATTTTTTTACCACATATATGATGTTTCCAAACTTCTTGCCTGAATGTTTGATAATTTATTTGTCTGATAAAATAAATTATCTTTTACAATTTTAACAAAATTAATAGACTGATACAATATTTAAAATAAACTAAGTTGATTGTCTATGGTATGCTTTAAACTATACCTATTGAATAGGAAAATAATCAAATATTTTTTCCATAAGTTATATTTTAAAAAAGAGAATTAAAACAAGATAAGATTTGTGTTTTTATTATTAAAGCATTGAATTTAAAAATTTATACATAAGAAGAGCCTTGTATATTTAGCAACAAATCTTCAATATTAATTTAAATTTTTAAAATAAGATTTGTAAACAATAAGTATTTAGTTTTATTTTACACTAAATAGTGAGAAAAAAAATTTTGTAGTTGAATTATAAAAAATTAAGTAACAAAGAAATCTTCTATTTTGAAAAGAAAGAATAATCAAAAATGGAACTATCAATAAAAGATTAGATAAATTATTTAAGTAAAGTTCCGAGTATAAATACTATAAAGTCAAATGTATTAAATAATTACAAACGCTTAAAACTTTTAGGAGAAGGATCTTTTAGTAAAGTGTATTTGGTAGAAAATTAATAAGATAAAAGCAAATATGTCTTAAAATAAATACCTTTAAATGGATTAAATGCAGAAGAGAAAATCACAACATTATAAGAAGTCTACTTTTACTAAGGTTGTAACCATCTTAATATTATAAAATGCAAAGAAAGTTATATTGATCATGTTAAGTAGGAGCTTTGTATAGTAATGGAATATGCTAATGGTAAATATATTTTTATTTTTAGAAAGTAGATAGACATCTATATTTCTACATATTTATTATGTCTATATTGATTCATAAAATATGTGTTTATAAATAAACTGAAATAGGTGGAAATTTGAGTTAAAAGATTATAGGACAAAACGGAAAGTATTTTAATGAAGAGTAAATTTTGGATTGGTTTGTTTAGATATGCTCAGCTGTCAAATATATTCATAAAAAGTAGAATATTTATTTAGAATCTTTTAAAAAGCATTATAGTTAATTAACTCACTAAATTATTCTTTAATTATTATAAAGAAAAATACTACACAGAGATATCAAGCCTACAAACATATTTTTGACTTCTTAAAATGTTTGCAAGCTAGGAGATTTCGGAATATCTAAAAGACTTCATCCTGCAAACCAACTAGCAACTACTTTTATAGGTACTCCATATTACCTATCGCCAGAACTTATAAATTTCTACCCCTATTCTTATGAAGCAGATGTTTGGTCACTTGGTACTGTTCTATATGAAATATGTTGCCTAAGACATCCTTTTGAAGGTGAAACTGTAATTGAACTTGGATAAAAAATCGTTTCGGAAAATCCTAAGCCTATTCCCCTTCATTTTTCTTTAGAACTAAAAAATTTGGTATTCAATCTTTTATAAAAAAACCCTATCCATCGCTATACTTTAAAATAAATTATAAAACTCCCTTTCATTTAAAAAAGTATTAAGGTGTTTTATTAAAAATATTAGTATGTAAATTAATAAATTTTTTTTATAAAAATAATATGAATAATTTAAAATATAACAAAATTAATTTAGGCAGAATAAATCCCAAAAAGTTTAAGTTATCTTAACGAAACAGAAACAAAAGACTCAATAAAATCATCCAAAGCAAAATAAACTTTATCACTTATCAATTAAAAACTAGAATAGTTTGGACAACAATAAAAATTGCTAAAATAAAAACCCTCAAATAAATTATTAGTTATTCATACACATGAGTAGTTAAATAATCTCAGAAATGAGCTTATTGCTGTAAATTTGATCAATGAAAAATAATTAACTTAAAATACTAAAACTATTGATGTCTCTCATGAAAATTAAAATATAAAACGTAAACCATCTATTTCTAATTTTTGTGACCTTAATAGTAAAAGAAATAGCTATAGTTAAACAAGAAATACTTCTTAAAACAGTAGAAAAACAAGTTAAAACACCTCTAGACTCTGTTTAAATTAAAAATCAAAACAGACTATTCCCACAGTTAGAGATGATACACCTAAAAGCAGAAAAACCACACCTAAAAATTAAATTACCTACAAAAGAAAATTAAAAAAAGTTAATTAAAAATTTGAAAATAAAAAAAATATCCCTAAAAAAAACGAAAATATAAATGCAAAAAATAATAATTAAATGTAGAAGATGGCTAGTTTGATGGAAACTAATAATTAATCTCATGTAATTTAAGATATAAAATCTAAACCATATATTGCCACTAGTATTGATTCTAATAGTAAAAAGAATAGTAGCTCTTGTTAAATAAGAAATACTTCGTAAAACAGTAGAAAAATTAGTTTAAGTACCTCTAGGCTCTGTTTAAATTAAAAATCAAAAGAGTTTATTCCCACAAGTGGAGATAATACTCCTAAAAGCAGATACTGTACGCCTAAAAATAAATTTACTAACAAATTCAAAAATATTCATTAAAAATTTGAAAATGAAAAAAATATGCCAATTTCAAACTAAAATATAAATACAACAAATAAAAGTTCAATAAAGTAGGTGAATACTATAGATTCAAGTAATAATTCTTTAGATTATAATGAATTTTCAAAATTGGATACATTTAGATCCAATATGTTCGCTGATTAATCTAAAATACTTAGAATAAATCAACAAAAAAATACAACACAAATATAGAAATAAAATATTTAAAATGTCAACTAGAAAAAATTAAAAAACTATACCTCAATGTAAAATATGCTTAAAGGTAAAGTAAGCAATTATCAAAAAGATGAAAAGCCTACAAACCCATAATTTGAATAAACATAACAAAATAAATTCTTTCCTCCATTTACACCTAAAAGAATATTTGCAAAAGCTATTTAAAAATAATGAACTTAATTAAAGGTAGAATTCATTAATAAATCAAAAAAAAAAAAAAATTAAATTTCTGTAAAAAATTATTACAAATTATTTTAATAAAGGAAAGTGTGTATAGAGTTAATACATAAAAATCAAATGTAATAAGACTTTGTTCTTTTTTATAATTAAATATTGCTGTATTCAATTAAGAACCCCAAATATCAATATTAATCAACAAAAAAACTTCAAAATGTGCCTGCTAGTATATTATTAAAAAAGTAAATAATAAGAAGAAGATTGAAAATTTCTACTTAAATATTAATAAAAATATTTTAACATTATTTAACTAATACTTATTTATTTAATAAAATAGAGAAATACATTTAATTTTTTTTAATTTGTAAATGACACACCAAGAAATATTTTTATTCAATAAAATCAAAACTAATTTTTTGAAATGAATTAGTCTTTTTTAATCTGAAAATATTAAAAGTAAATGACAATAATAAATATAATTTTAGATTTTCATTTACACATAAAAAAGATGGAATAAATAATATAAATTTATTACATGTTGTATTATTAAGGGAGAATCTTAGGATTCAATTATATATATATATATAATATAAGATAATTAAATTAAAACTAAATATGACTAATACTTTTAGGATAAAATTAACTTAAAAATTAAAAAACTGAAAATGTTGAGTTAAACCATGTTTTTCTTTTTACTTTATTAACTTTGTAATTTTTTAAATAGAGACAATCTATTTCATAAATATTTTCTAAATTTATCAATGCGGTTACAGAGTAAAGAAAATTATCTAAAACAAATCTTTTTATAATACGAAGAAATATAATTTATTGTTTGTAAAATCTTGAAGAGGTTTTATTTAATTTTTTAAAAATATTTTGATTATTTATGGTATGTTTTGTTTCTCATTTTTGGTTTTAAGGTGGTGGATGAGTGAATATCAATCAATAAATTGATAAAAAGCTTTTTAAAATATTAAGTGTAAGAAATAATTAAAAAACTTAAGTGATTATTAAGTATCGCTATGTTTTTATTCAGAATATTTTACTTTGCTTTGAGTTTTTTAAATGAAATTAATATTTTGATTTTTTTGAAGAATATTAAATTAGTGTTGAATTTATAATCTTGATTGATAATAGAATAAAATTTTTGTAAGAATCAACTAATAACATTAAGTTCTATTTGAAAAAAATAACTAAATTTTAGAAAAAAGAGTGAAGTTTGAAGTAAGTGTAAGATTAATTAAATAGCCACTACAAAAATTTCTAAATAATTTATTTATTATCTAACAGCCACTTATTTATTGATATATTTTATTGTAGTTATTTTGATATCTCTAAAAATTGAATCAATATCAACAATGTAAACTTATTGAATGATATGAGGGAAAAATATATTTATTATTTTTTAAGCATACATTGAAAAAATAAAGAAGACACTATTCATTGGTTTGAAAAAGGTTTTTGGTTTGGATTTTTAAAGATTATAAAAATATTGAATTTGATCTAAATTCGATCAAATTCATTTTGTGATTATTGAGTTTACAATATTTTACTTTTACAATAGTCAAATTTTACAAATTTGAAGAAAAACTTAATTCATGGTTTATAAAACAAAACAATAGATTAAAAAGGGGATCAACGTTCTATCACGCTTATTTTTTTATAAAGAAATAATTCAAATAAAAATGAAATAAGTACTTCATCTCTGCATCGTTATTTACCAAAATATATAATATATTGTGTAATACATATTTGATTTATTAAAAACTTTTCAAAATAATCAAACATTTTTTTTAATTTCTCTACAATTATTAAGTTCTGCGATAAAAAATGTTGAATTTATTTTAGATAGAAATGATTTATTCATTTACTTAAGAGCTTTTATATTAATTTTAGATTTTTATTATTATTAAATACTTCAAATTTACTATTGTCATTTTAATGCTTCTTTCAATATGCCCTTATTTATAATTAAAATATTTTTATATTCTAAAAATGAGAAAGGTTTTAGGAAATCATCATTTAACATCTATCATATTTTATCTAACATTAACATATATTTCATAGTTTTTATTATATTTGAGTTGGAAAAGCTGTGATATATCTAAGGTATGAATTTTAAAACAAATCAAATATTCAATTAATCTTAAAGTTATCAGAAAAATTTAGAGACGCTTTACATGCAAATGACAAAAAAGATATTTTATCAAAATACAAATACTCATCATACTTTTGTAAATAATATTTATTGGAAAAAAACTAATTACTTCAAAATACCTTCATACTATTAATTGTACTTTTAAAAAAATTGCTGCTATTAAAGATCTAATTCTAAAACTTGATGTCATAAAATATCTATCTACCCATTAAATGATATTTATCATCATAAAATAATTTTTTTAGCTTTAAGAAAGCATATAAAAGAATTTTTTTTATTTTGGTGCTTAAGCGCTCCCTGTATTTATTTATTTGCTTTTTATCATTTATAAGATTGTAAGTAAAAACAAATTCTTTAATTTTTCTTAGCAATAATATTTACTCTTAACTCAAACAATAAATGAATGGATAATATATTATTGCTTCAGAAAATATCAGCTAAAAAATATATTTTTTAATTTCAATAATTTATTTGTGTGATTCTTACATATTTTGTCTATCTTATCAACCAATATATTTATTTTCATTCATTTTACAAAAATAAATCAATAATTTAATGAAATTTTTTTTTCTATTTCTTCTCATTAATTTATTTGTTTTGTTTGTATTAATGATGATTTTCAAACTCAAAATTTATAAATTTATTCTAGACTTATTGTTCAAGATACTTTTATGGATGACTGAAAAACAAAAGAGAAGAAAAGAAAAGGGAATTGCTATAAAGAGCTAAGGAATAAATATGTTTATGTATTTTAAATTTAAAATTGATCTGCTTTTTTAGTTTTTAAAAGCATTTGAATTTGTATACTTTTTTTACTTTTCTATTCACAAAGTTTGCTTGTTCTATTTCTGATAAAATCTCCCTCTATTCAAAATTTAAAATTTAAATGTTTATTCAAAATTTGTTTTTCACTCAGTTTCTTTTAGAGTTTTAAAATACATTTCTTCGAAATTATCCTAACACTCTTAACCCAAACAAACCTATTCACTTATTTTTTCTAGAATTAGTATTGGGTATACCTATAAATTGTCATCTTAATCCTGCTTTTAGATGTATATTTATTAGTGAAAATGATCTTAATCTTAATTTCAGCTTTTCTCTATCCTAAAAACCCGGATCAAGTAATTTGATAAAAGTTAAATTTACAAATTTAAATATATCTTTTTTTTGATGTTTTCAAGTATTAGAAAATTATAATTTTGCATGCAATTTTTTTAAATATTAATATTTACCTTAAATAATGTGTATTAAATACTTAAGTATTGAGCCTCGCAAAATTTTGCTTAGGAGAGTAATTAGTATTCATATTTAGAGGGTATATTTAAAAAGGCTTGTCATAACAGTTAATCAAACATAATTTGGAGACTTAGTTTATATTAAGAAATAATTAGTTTTATAGACTTTGAAATGATCTAATAATTAATTAAAAAAAATACAGTGTATTTATGCATGTGGGTAAGAATAAATAAATGTATAAATTCAAATCATATTTGAATAATAATGACAAAACAACCATCTATTATCTAATTAAAAAATTATCAAATAAATAAAATAAGGTTTTTTAAGAATAGACATTGACTTTATGTATCGAATCTAGAGACTATTTTAAATGTGTTTCAAAATTATAAATTCACATTTTCTTTTATTTATTTTCAATTAGGAATATTATTTTTATCTACCAAAAAGAGTAAATAAAAAGCATGTAAAATAAAATATTTCACTCAATTTTATATTTAAAAATAACCTCATAAAAATAAGTTTTATTTTTAACTTCGAAATTCAGAAAAATATGACTCATCTTAGAAGGGTTGATTGAGTTAATTAATTAATAGCGCTTATATAATTCAATGTTACAGATACTAGAAAGAAACTTGATTAAAAAAGCTCTTAAAAAATCCAATCAATATTAACTCTGTAAACTTAAAGTCTATATAAATTTTAATTATTTGATTTCTTTTAAATCAGATTTTAAAAGAAAAACTAATCAACTAAAATACTAACTAACTTAATAAAACAAATATTATGCATTAAGTGTTTTAAATAGTTGGTGAATTCCAACAAAATAATCAAATAAATAATTAAAATAAAACAAAATCAATTAAAATAATAACTATCAAAAAAATGTCTAAAACTATTGCCTTAGCTTTGCTCTTAGCTTAAATCATCTCTTTAACAGTAGCTGCCTCTTCAGTAACATGCAGCAACCATCCACTATTGACTAAAGTTTAAACTTCTGTTAATAGTCTCCTTGGTAATGATGCCTCTGGAAAAGGTAAAACTAAAAGTGATGCTCTTTTCAAGAGCTTCTCAAATGCTAAACCTTCCAGCAAAAGTGCTGCTGATTTAGGAGTGTGCTCTGCCTATGCTAATCAAAGCTCTTGCTGTGATAAAAACATTGTTAAGTTAATTGATTAAGCTGCTTTGTTGAAATCAAAACCTATTTAATCTAAATCAACTGTTTTCTAAAAATTCACTAACATCTATGTTGCTTAAGCTAATAAAATATGCGCTAATAAAATTTAAAGCAGCCCTCTTACTTCTGATGCAATTTAAAAAAATACCGCTTTAAATTATTTCATCAGTTAAAAAACTGCTCAAGCTACTTGCAAGATTAATTTTGCTAAAGCCCTTAATTCTTTCACAAGAGGTGCATTATGCTCCGTTTGTTCTGGTGTTGATAAAGTAAGTGACTATATAAATGCCTAAGGTTTGCTTAAGGTTTCAAGTGATTCAGTTAATTCATTTGTAACTGCTGCTGATACTGCCACTACTTGCTATTAAAATTTATTCACCACTGATAATTTGACTAAAATATTAAATGAATTAAATGGTGCCTATATTAAAGCTGGTGATGCTTGTATTGCTACTCTTAATACAAAAATAAATAGTGTTTTCACTAATAAGATAATTTAGAATTCTGATGGAAAAAGTGGTAAGCTTTGCACAGGTACTACTGTTTTCGGTAATAATTCTGCTTGTGAAAGTCTATTACAAGGTGACGCAAACCTTGAAACTAGCAATAGCAACAGATTACTCAGATCAGAAGATGATGAAGTATTTAGATTACTTTAAACTACTCCTGATGCAGTTGTTGATCCTTCAGGTGTCAGTGTTTATACCACAAGTAGCACTGATAACTCTGTTGATGAAACTGGTTCTAATATCACTGCTAACTTTGACTAAGTTAACACCAATTCAAGTAATATAATTAAAGCTGCTATAGCTATAATTTCTCTTATGGTATTTGCTTTTTGAATGATAAAATAATATTGATAAAATTATTTTTTGTATTTTATGCATAAATAATTTATGTTGCATTTGTTGTATTCAATTTTAACTTTTAAAATGTTTTAATTGCCAACGATTTTTATAAATTATTAATTAATAAAATAAATGAATGCAAAAATATAAATATTTCTATATCATAAATTATTTTAAATATTTCAGCAATAGAAAAAAATAAAAATTTTTAGTTAATAATTATAAATAAATTCAGAGCTTTTTTTTAATTGTTCATTCATTATCTTATCCTTTAATTATTTATTTTGAAATCAACAAGCTTGTATGCTTTCTTCAATTACTTCACAAATTTCTTTTTACATTCTGGGCTAAGCTTGAGCCACCTAATAAGTTTATATTTTAGTAAATATTTTATCGCAATTCAAGACTAAGTTTTATATTACATAACTTCAATATAAAATATTGATAAATTAGCACACTTTTGAAGAGAGGAGCTTAAATTAGTGATACTGTTATCACTGATATTAGTTTCCCTTTTTAATTTATTTTTAACTACAAGTAAATTGTTAATGATCATACAAAATAATAAACTACATCAAACCAATACTAAGTGTTCTTAAATTTCTAAATTATGTTATAGAATTAGATAGATTTTAAATTCCCACATCACTGATTAATGTTTTCCTTTTATTTTTTTATTGATTTTTAATTTTTTCTATCTTAAAATATGTTTTATAAAAAAATGCATAATTATTTATTAATACTGTAGATTTAGCTAAAATTTATTTAGATCAGCACATTAAATCAGCTAAAATGCTAAAAAATTGATTGTTTCATCACCTATTTTGTTCAAACTATTTAGTTAATTAAATAAATAAATAAACAAATATGAGACATTTTTCTTTATTTTCTTATCAATATCATAAGCAAATTAACAAATTCGTTTTAATTTTGATTTTTAAAAAATGGAGGATTATTTTGAAAATAAATTTTAATTCTTATTTTATAAAATTAATATTTTTTTATTAAGCAAATAGTTTATTTTGACTAGCTACTAGTTAACCCTATTAAAAATAGTTGCACAAATTATTTTTTATTAAATTATAAATTAAAAGTTTCTACTTTAAATAGAGCACTAGTGATCTTAAGTCTTTAATAGATGAAATTACTGTACTTAGAGCCTAGCCACTTATATCGCTGAAATTGTTTGAGCTATAAGTAAAATATATAATTAAAATAGAGACAGGATAAGAAAGTAGTTACTATAGATTTAAGCATAAATCTTTTAATTATTAACATTGAGATAGTTTCTAGCTTAAAGATATTATTCCATCGTCTCTTATTTAGCATTCACTAATAAACAAAAACTAAATAAAAATATAAAGTAATTAACCAATTATATACCTATAAGATAAATTTAATTTTTTTAGTGATGGAAGTAACAAATTCAATCCTAAAAAATATTAGCTACATATTTAATTATACCTTTTTTATATTTAAAAATTAATTATAAAAGTAAATAGATATTTTCTTTTATATAAATCAAAATTAAATTAAATTTACCAAAATTCTAAAAATAAACTTTATAAATTACAGCAGTAGGATGCTTATTCATTATTATTTAAGGAATTGTCACAGTTGCTGTTAATTTCATTATTCCTTTTTTAAATATCTACATTTTTATTTGGTTTTAATAAATATTTTTTATTAACATTAGTATTAATGATAAGTTTAGCAGATTAGAACATTTTTAGACACACATTATTAAGTGATGCGCCCCTTCAATTTTTATTTCATTCTATCTATTATAATTTAAAAATAATCAATATAATTTATTAGATAAAATTAATCTTTAACATTTTTTATTTGATATTACAATCATAATTTTATTAAAGTATTAAAAAATAAAAAAAAGAATTTATCATAATAATTTAAGTAAACAAAAATCTTTAAAAAAATATTTTAAAAATAGAGAGAGCTATGTAATTTAAAAATTTTCTGAAGCATTAAAATAATAATTGAGAAAATGATCATTTATAAATAAAAGATATTTTACTAAACTAATCAGATAGTTTAATTTTTTTATCAATTCATTAATATGCTTGCTAAAAACGTTGTTTAAAATAATAATTTAAATTGAAAATTTAGAAATTTGAAAGTTATATTTAAAGCTTGTAAATTTATTAAATAGATTAGTCAAATTTTATCAGAAATTAATATAACATTTAAAAAAGTAATAGATGATGAAAAAAACTTAATAATTTATAATATTTAAGATAAAAATAAATAAGCAAACCTTAAGTCAAGTGTTAAATCAGTAAGATTAGAAAACTAGATCAGAGATATGCCTAAGTTGACAGCTCCTTATTGATCTAGCTTATTTTTACTTTTGATTACAAGTGTAAAATTGTTATGAAATATATTTAAATGGTTTTTAAGCTATACCTTAATTCTATGGTTATTTTCTAAAGGCTTGAAGAAAGATTTGATTGAACTTAACCAAAAAGAGCAAATTTAGTTATAAAATTAAAACTAAATTTAAAGTAAGTTAATTAAATAGATTCATAATTCTAAGTTAAATTAATACCTAAATCCTAGGGTCAGTTAATCCAGATTAATGTTTTTTTCTAACTATTTACCTAATTACTAAACTCCTTAATCTCTTATTTCGTTGTCACTAGTTAATATTATTTGAATTATATAGCTTCAAAAAATGATATTAATTTGTACTTTAAATAGAGTGATAATATTTTTAGATGTTAACAGTTGGATATTCCTTATGCAAGCTCATTTAACCCATCATCCTAAATTAAGTTTTTTCTTTAAAATTTAATTAAAAAATGCAGATTTAACAAAATAATAGATTTTTTATAATTTATTTACACCAACTTCAAATGAATAATAAAAAGATTTTAGCATTTTTTAAGGGCATTTCCCATCCTTTGAGCTCCTTATTTTGTTATGCCATTATAGCTTTAAAGGTTTTTTAGATTTTTCTTGAGTTTAAACTTGATTAAAATTTTACCTGAAGTTAATATCTAAGCTAGAAAGTAAGCTGCAATCAGAAACATGTTCAAAAAACTGTGCTGCTCCCTCATCATTAATTTTATTTGTGCTTATTAGGTATTACTTAAAAATCAGAGGTCATATAAATTTCAATCAAATTACCTGAGATTTAGAGATACAGATTAAAGATTTTTACAACTCTATAGTCCTTTACTTATTAGTGAGGCTTGTACTGAATTTATTTAGCAAAAACTTATTTGAATAAAAAAAACAATTGTTAATTTGATAAAAAAAATCCCTAATATAAATACTTTTATATTAATGAGAAACATATCAAATCTTAATATTTGGCTATAGCTTTGCCTAAGTCATCAGCAAAAGAGTCAAAACTTATATTTTAGCTTTGAAATTGATATTGAAATTGTTAAATAAAATTTAAAAGTAAGTATGCTTTTAATTATTATGCTGGATTATTTACTTAAATATTAACTAAAGATCTTTTGTATGCCAACTATCTTGCTAATTTATAAACTTTTTAATAATAAAAAAATATTTTCATGTTATGATCGAATCTAAATTCCACTCACTTTAAATAAATTATCAAATTTCATAGTTTGGAAATATAATATTTTTTTATTATTTTAAACACTTTAGACAAACAAATAAATATCCTTATTTAATTTAATTCTATCTAATAAACCAATCAGAAAATTTTGATAATCAATTATATTTATCTTAAATCAAACTATCATCTAAACACAAAACCAAATTGTAAAGGTAAAATACAAAAAAACAATTTTACTACTAAAAAATAAAATTAGTCTTTTTTAATATATTTTATTATTTTTATTTAAGAATTTTATTTAAAATCTAAAAATAATGGATAATTTTTGAATTTTTTTTTGTTATACTTGAATATTAAAAATTAATTTTAAGAAAAATTTGTTTGATTGTTCAAACTGAGGTAATCAAATTTATTATTTAAATAAAAATATAATTTCGAATTAATTTTATGAACTTGAAGTGTGTATATTTCCTTATTAATTTAAAATTTTATGATCAGCATTTTTACAATATTGTTTTTGATAGAATAAAAGTTATGCATTTTTATTAAATTATTTATGGTTACTTGTTTTTGAATTCGATTAAAAATATTAAAACAAGAAATTAATCAAATTTATACTTGCAAGTTATATTTATTTTATTTTACAAAAATATTTAATTCGAAATTGAAATAATTTTGTATGTATTTATTTTTTTGTTTATTGTTTGCAATATATTTAATTTATTTATCAAGAAAATGGAATCTTTTTTTTAATATTAAAATATTTTTATAACTTTTTTAATTGAAAGATAATTAATTTTTGTAACTTTGATTAGAAAAAGAAGTTACCAAATTTTATATTTAATATTTTTTCAAAAAAAAAAACTAAATTTATATTTCCTCGAATTTCAATAAAAGTAATATTTCGTTTAATTCGAATAAAAAAATGAAATAGAAAGTATTTCCCATATTTAGTAAAAAAAACTTTTGATTGATTTATCTATTAAATTAATTAAATTCGATGTTAATAATAAAAATAAAACTTATAAATGCTAACTAATTGAATGGTCAGATACATATATTTTATTTGGATAGAACGAAAAATAAATGAATAAATTATTTTCAGAATTTACTAACATTTTAGTGTTTTAATCAGATTCATTTTATTTCTATCAAACCAATATTAAAGAATTTGTAAATAAAATTTATCTCAATCACTTGCATATTTTTGTTAATATTCCATTTTAATCTAAAGAAAAAAAAAAGACAAAATGGCATGCTACGGTCAATATTTAAGCATAAAAGAAATAAATAAAATGTTAAATTATAACTTTACTTTTGCTAAGCTTCTATGGTGATTAGTGTGTCCTTACTGTTTAAATAATCATTTAATGGTAAAAAAACCTTCGGAAATTATAAAATTAGCTTTTCATAGATTAAGAGCTTGTGGAAGAAAAATAAACTTTTACTTATTATACTTTTAGTGCATACATAATTTTACTTAACATTCGATTTTCCCACAAAATTAATCATATGTAACTTTGATATTGTCTTAATAATCAAATTATAGTTTAATGAAAGTTTTATCTCTTTGTTAACAAATTGAAGCATTTAGAAGAAAAAATTTATTTAAATCGCTGAAGATCTTTGTGGTTTTATAGTTAATAATTAATATTAAAAAAACAAAAATAAAAGTAGAAGAAAAATGAATAAGATTATTTTATTATTACTAGTAGTATCTCAAGTACTCATATTGACTTAAGCTGGTCCTACAAGCTCAAGTGAAACAAAGAACTCGACTATAACAGCAAGCTCAACATGCGATTCTCATCCTATTTTTTTAAAAGCTAGCAAACTCCTCACAGATATCTTAAATTTAGATGAAAAAGGAAAATCTATAAACGATGCTATTTAGAAGGTTTTCAAGAAGGCTAAACCTGCTATTAAGACATCTGCTAACTTGGGTGTTTGCTCTGGATATGCACAATAAAAGACCTGCTGCGATGCTAATTTCGCTAAGCTGGTTGATCAAGCTGCCTTACTCAAAGTTAAACCAATTTTACAAGCAAAAAGTGCCTTCTAGAAACTGATAAATGTCTATATTTCACAACTTAACAAGAACTGTACCTAAAATGTTTTACCTACTGTTCCTTTAACCGCTAAGGCTATCCTAGAAAACACCACTCTCAGAGTATTATAAGCAAATAGAACCACTCAAGCTAGCTGCAGAATTAAATTCGCTAAAGCTATCTCTTCTTACACAAGAGGAGCTCTTTGCGCAGCTTGTGTTGGTGTAGATAAGATTGATAGCTACTTTAATTCATAAAACCAACTTAAAATTTCAAAAATTTCTGTTGCTGCCTTTTAATCTGCTACAGACAGTGCAATTACTTGCTACTAAAGCATGTTTACTCCTTAAAACATAGATCTAATCTTGTCAGAACTTAATGCAGCATATATTAAAGGAAATGACAGATGTGGCCAAAATGTAACTTTAAATGTTAAGAATATATTTTACAATCCTAAGTTGAATAACAATGACGGCTATGGCAACAAAATGTGCAACGGTACTACTATTTATGGAAATAACTCAGGTTGTGAGAATATTCTTTAAGGTGATTCCTTGTTAGAGTAAAATGTCACTAGAATTCTTAATGAATAAAATAACAATAATAGAATGTTACAAATTACTTCTGATGCTGTTGTTGACAACAGTGGGCTTGAAATCTACATTTCTAGCACAACTGATGATGCTATAACAGAAGATGGAAATAACATCACTCCTAACTTTAATTCCATCAGCGTTACAACTACTTATTAAAGCATTATTTTCCTTTCATATATTTTACTATTACTTAATATGTTGTGATTACACACACAAAATCTTTAGTATATTCGAATTTAATATTTCTGTTTTTTATTAGTTTTACTTTAAATTATTAAATATTTTTTTCGTTCAAAATATCAATTTCGATACAGCTATTTGTTTACTCAATTACCACATATAATTAATTTATTCATAGAAGCGTATCATCTCTCTTGTTTAAACATCTATTCTTTAAAATTATTTTTAAAGCTATTTATTTTTATTCAGATTTTTTGAAACTTTTAATAAAAGCAAATAGAACAAAAAAATTAAATAAAGAATTTTAATAAATTGATAAAACAAACAAAAATTATGATGTTATTTAAGATGTGTTTAATTATTGATCTACATAACTAATTTTTTTATTATAATTTTAAAATATATTAGCTATTTTCCATGAAAATTTCAGATAAAATAGATATTATGATTTTTTTGTGATATATTTATTTATATTTAAATGAAATTTAAGATACCATTTTAAAATTTTTGAATTATAATTACACGAATTAATTAGTTTTTTTAAGAGAAAACTAATTTATTAATCTCATTTAAATAATAAATAAAACGAAGAGTATGTTAGTGAAATATTGAATATTTAAAATATAAATTTGCTAATTATCAAAATACATAATTATTTTTATTTTACATATTGCTTAAAGTTTAAAATAAAATAAAAACAGAAATTAGCACTAGGGATTTTATCGTTTGAAATTAATGTATTATTTAAATAGTAAAATATTTATTTAATAAATTCATTTATTTTTACTTCTTCTAATCACAGCATATAAGTTTCAAGTTTGTTAATATATAAAATTAGTCATCTTTAATTAGCTTAGTTATTGAACTTTTATACTAATAATAGGTTCTTTTTTTGTCTTCAATTGATTCAATTCTTTAGATATTAAATAGAATTGATTATTCTTCTTAAGAAATCCCTTTAAAAATAAAATATGACTGATTTAAATTGTCGCTTAAAATTACGTAAGATTCAAGCTTATCATTTTTTTAAAGTATATATTCAAGTACCTATTTATGGTCTCTATAAAATAGAGGGAATTTATTTTATAAAAAAGTTATTAGTTTGTTTTTTTCTATTTATATTCCTGGTTAAGGCTGGATAATCTCACAATTTAGTTGATATTTTTAGTTTTCTAATTTTTTAAATCCACTTAGCTATTTCTGACGAGTATAGAACAAGAAAGGGTCAACCGTATTTAGTGTAACTATATACTAATTGCTATTTTTTGGAGATTTAATTAATATGAAATGACAAAATTAATTTATATTTTAAGGTTTAATATAGTCATTTTAAATATAATTTAAAGTCAAGATGAAATTAAAAAATTTTTATTTTCTTAGAAACAAAAATTTAAAATAAATTTAAAAATTTTTAACACAAAAATGAGAAATATATTTTGTGAATTTGAGCATGAAACATTTAAAAACAATTTAATTTAAACTATTTTTCATTTTCAAATTCAATATTTTTTAAAAGTAGATTTAACAAAATTAATCAGAAAATAATTAAGAAATTTAATTTTTTATAGACTTACTTGGCTACTTGCTAAAGGAAAATAATTAAATTAGCTAATTTAAAATAATGTATTCATATATTTTATAAATTTTTTCAATTTGTACTAGATTACGTAAACAATTTTTTATTTAATTGTGAACTGTTAACTTAAAAAAATTAACAATTTTATAAATTCGCTTACATAAATTTATATTAATTTATACTTATAGATTTGAATAATAATTCGTACCAGTGATATCAATCTTATTTATTCGAAACAAAATAATGATTTCCTTCTGAATTAATTCAAATATTTAAAATTCAATTTAATTATCTAGATTATTTATCTCTTGAAAGAAATGATCGTCTCTTTTCTTTTTAAATGAGTAACATGGTAGGTAACTCTTAATATTTTTAAATCATAATACTTTTCTGATTGTTTGACATTTAAATTTTTATACCTTTTAACTTGCTTGATATAATAAAATTATAATTATATTCATTCATCACTTTTTCATTATCAATGAAGGCTTATATTAAGTTGCTTGATGCATTTAAAAAAATGTAATTAAATTTATATAGTCTTTATATATAAAACTAGTAAGTATTAATTATTGTCTATGAATTAAACTTATGATTATTTAGGGTTCTGTGACTTATTGAAAGAGTTTCAATCAGATTTTATTATTATTAAAAGTTATTAATTAATCAAATAATAAGTCTAAAAAAAAGAAAAGAAAAAGAAACACAATCTTTAAATAATATATTTATGAGAATCTAGCATATATTAACAATAATATTCTTAATTGATATTTGCTTGGTAAGCGTTTTAACCGCACCAGTAACTTGTAATGCTCATTAAGCATTCAACAAGGTTAAGCTAGTAATCACGAATGCAGTTTAGCAAGACGCTAAAGGTAAAGCATAGAACGATGCTCTCCAACAAAAATTTTAAAATGCTCAACCATAAGTCAGAAGTGCATAGGATTTGGGAGTTTGTGCTAATTATAGTGGATAATCTACTTGCTGTGATACTGAAATCGTTAAGTTGATAGATAAAGCTGCTTTGCTTAAAATAAAACCTATACAACAACAAAAGAGTGCATTCTAAAAATTAGTTAGTGTATACGCTACTTAACTAAATAAGATATGCAGTTCTTCCGTTCTAACTATTGCTTCTATTACTGCTGATAAAATTTTCTCTAACAATGCACTACTTACTTTTTAATCATACAAATAATACTAAGCAAATTGCAAGATAAATTTTGCAAAAGCTATATCATCCTACACAAGGGGAGCTATGTGCTCAATATGTGCTGGAGTAGAATAAATTAGTGACTACTTCAATGCTTAAGGATAACTTAAGATTCATCCTGATTCAATTAATAGTTTTGAAAAGGCAACTAACGATGCTATCGTTTGTTATAGTAATTTATTCACTCCAGCTAATATTGACATAGTACTTAAAGAATTTAATCGTGCCTATATTAAAAATAATGATTCATGTGGGGCAACTGTTGCTTAAAATGTAAAAACTATTTTTGTTAATCATAAGGTAGTAAACGATGATGGAAATGGAGCTAAGTAATGTAAGGGTACTTTTGTATATGGCGAATAAACTGCCTGCTAAAATATTTTACAAGGTAACCCTTAACTTGAATAGTAATAATAAAGACTTCTAAGATCTTCAAACGAAGAACATACTGAACAATTAGTTAGATTGCTATAAGCCGTTCCTGATGCTGTTTAAGATCCAAATGGTATTCGTATTTTTATTTAAAGTGCTACAGACAACTTGATAGATGAAAATGGTGATGCAATAGTTGGAGTTTTTGATGAATAAAAAACTAATCCTAGTAAATCTAATGCAAATAAATTAGCTTTAGGGACATTATTAATTTTGGCTGCTGTTTTTGTTATCTGATAAATAAAATAGACAAATTAATTTATTAAAATCAACCAATCTAAAAATAAATATATTGAAATTTTATTTGTAAATAAATAAATGCATATAGATTTGTTTTATATGTTCTTTTAAATTTAAATATTCATTTTTTTAAAATTAGATTTATTTTCTGATTTTTTTAAAAATATAAATTTATCAAAATATTTTAAAATTAAAAGTAAATATTGAAAAAATTTATATTTATTTAAACATTTTTAATACTTAGACTAAAAATAATGCTTATGCATTTATATTTAAATATTTATTTTTGAAAATGTTTTTTTATTTCTAGATAATTTACCTTTTCATTATTTATTTGTATGTCATCAACATTATAAATACTTTATGATTATCAATAAATTTGCTGTTATTTAACTTTAATCTCTATGACTAACCTTTTAAATAAGTACTTTATAAATGTTATTGGTCATAATTACTTAATCCACTAAGTTAATTAATACTTATAATCAAGTCTATATAAGTTTTATTACTGATATAAAATTAATTTGGTAAAATATCTTCATTATTTATTAAATAATAAATTATACTTTATTATAATCTTTAGATTTTTAAAAACAAAAAATAGTAAATTTAATATTGTTATAAAATTAACTAAAATAAATCAATTGAATGATTAGGTTTTTAAGATAGAATTTTTTAGTTTTACTTTTTCATAATAATAATTTTAATCCTAAAATAATAATTAATTATGTATAAGAAAATAATTCTTGTGTTTCATAAATATCTAGAACTAGCTATTAATATTATAAATTAAAAAACCATAGATTATTTACTCTATTAATAAATAATTTGAAATTAAATATGGCTTTTTTTAATAGTGAATATTTTATCTTTAAAGAATAATTAACAAAATAAATTTAGTGCAAAATTGAAGCAGATTTTATGTTAATAAATTATATCAGGTTATCTTAACCTTTATAAATTTGAGTATGAATCAATAATTAATAATTTGCTTAAATCTTACATTAATAATATATTTATTTAATTCTATTATCTGTGCTATTCAACCTTAAATTAGCTCATATAAATGCTTTAACAATTCATATTTTTAAAATGTTACCTTTAATAATTATAATTGTAAATATTTGAATTATATTCTATTGGCTTGAATTATAAAAATCTCTTTTGGCGTTATAATAACATTTGCATAATAATTATCTATATTTATATTAGCTTTCTATATTTAGATTAAGATAGAAATTATTAACTAAAATAGTAGTATTTATTTATTTTGGCAATTGAATTTTCACTGAATGTTTCAGTATATATTCGTTTTTTTAACTATTTTTATTTAATGACAGTGGTTTACGTTAAACTGAATGATTAAAAGATGCTTAAAATATAATTTTATTTTTAATCAGTAATTTATTGCAAACATATCACTAAATATGCATATTAATTGTTATTATTATTATTATTTCTGCTTTAGATCTTACTAAAATATTATCCAATCTTATCAAATTAATTTAAATCCATAAATTTTTTCTAGCTTCAAAATAATTAATATTAAAAAAATTAGATAAAAAAATTATTAACAAACAAAAGATAACTTAGAATAATCTAACCAAAATGGATAAACAATACATGAATTACCAATAGGAATTAGATAAGCTTAATAAGTTTTATTAAAACGAGCATGAGCACGCTGATAAAATTACATATTACCTTCATAAAAAAATAGAAGCCATTAAAATGTAACTTCAAAGAAGAAGTCCTAACTAGGGATCTCCTAACTCTTCATCTAGTGAGCATGAATATTAATTTGAGGGATAAAATAGCTAATAATAGAAAGGCTATTCTAGAAAGCAAACTCTAGATTATTATGATAACTAAATTGTTTAATCTGCTAAAAATTCGATGAGAAACGTTTCATTTAAGGATGAATAAGAATTTAACTGAGACTAGTCCATCAAATAATTATTAATCCTTATTGAATAAATCTAACAATAAAACTCAAATTTAACCTTATATAAACTAATAAAAATAAAAGAATCCATTAATTTATTTATAAATTCTACCTCTATAATTCAGGCAGAATTCATGTTTAATTACTGTCTAAGCTTTGCTTGTTAACTTTTAACTTGTAAGTTCATTTTTCCATATATATACGTTTGTAATAATTATGAATATATCATTTTATATAAAAATTTGGTTTACTCTATTAAATAAACTACACAAAATTCGTAATATATTAGTTATTATAATATCAATCTTTGAATTAATAAATGTATAATTAAATACACTCTAGAGCTTTCAACTTACTTTAATTTACAGTATAATAAATAAATCAGCTTAATTCGAAATGATTTTTCTAATTTTCTACATAATCGTTAACACCTTGAAATTGAAATAAAATATTCAAGAATTTTACTGTTTTAATTGGTCATTTTAACTTATTAAGAGTTATATAAAATATTAATAATTTTTTTTATAACAAAATTAATTAATCAATAGTAAGAATGAGTTAGAATCAAAATAGTTAGAAGTTTATTTTCTTGATGAAATATTTCACCCTATATTGATTAACTTACTCACTAACGCATAGTTATAAAAAGAATCTAATCATTTACAAATACTTTGAAATAATAGATATTTGTTATTTTTTATTTATTGATTTTTATTTCATCTCAATTTTTTACTGGATAAATTTAATTTCCAACTTTTTCTAGCTTCTACAAACCTTTTAACAAAGCAAATAAAAAAAATCATAAATAAAAATTTTAAAATGTAAGTAACAAAAACATAATCATCAGTTGTGAATGAAGTTTTAGCTAATTAAAAACTATGAAAAAATTGATTCAACCTAACGAAGCAATAAAACCAAAATTTAATTGAAGAGTTATTAATATATGTAAATAAATTATGCGTTTTAAAAGTAGAAAATAAATATTTATCACTTATTCATAAACTAATTTAGATATTTTAGGGATGTTGATTAACATTTAAAAAGATTAATTTTCATTTCTAGATTAAATTTATAAATATTAATGCATAATATTTATATTTTTTAATTAAAATATTGTCGATTATTTATTTAGATTACTAACATATAATTATACTTTTAAAAATTTATTACTTTTAATACTTGCTAGCTTAGATTAATGTATGATCAAGCTAACTTTTATTTAGATGGTATTAGTTTCTTAGATTATGAAGGATCCACAGGGGGTTCTAATTATTTTATAGAACTTTTTCGACGATTATTCTTTTCCTTATCTTTAACTGAAGCTTTTAGTTTTGCACTTAGCAGTGAAGATACAAAAGAGTAGAATTTAGATATTTTTTGTCTACATAATTTTTAGACTTTACGGAGTTTGTTATTTTTTTCTAGCTGCTCTATCTTTCTATGATAAATGTATGAGTCTAGGTCACTTAAAAGTCTTTGCATGTTATCAAAATCTTTAAGCACCATCGTATTTACATCAAAGCCATAGTTGTATTATGGAGGTAGCATGTAAGTATTGAAAACTTTGAATGTTTTGATTTAGTACCAAAGTGTCATCATTCTTTATAACTACAAAAAGAAGGGTTTTCCTCTCAGATCTAGCACGTCTTGCTAGAATTTATGAGCAATTTAATAATTTATTTCTTCCATTTCGTTGTAAATTCTATCAATACCTAGCTGAAGGGCTTCGTGTGTTAAAATGTCTTGATATTGCTTTATCGTATCAAACACATTATAAAAGTAACGATAAGAAATATTTTAATCATCATCTAAGATATTGTTTTATGAATCTAATTGAGGAACCTTCACATAGCTGTTTAATTATAGGTATTTCAAAAAGAAACAACTTTCGTTTGCTATTGTATAAAATAAATCTACTGTCACACTGCCTTATCCTAGTGAATAAGCTTCTCTATATATTTCTGCTAATTCTTGCTCTGTACTTTCGGAGAAGTTAAGAAGCAATATTTTTTTGAAAGATGGAAAATTAATGCAGAATTTTCCTGAAGAGCCCATAGAAGATTATGCAAGGAAACCTTCCCTGAGTAATTTATATCTGTTTTTCTTTTCTATGCGGTAAAATTCAAGCAATATTCTTAAAATAAACCCTGATTCAACCAAATTTTTCTCCTTTTTTACTTTGACTTTTTCCTTCAGCTGCTTTTTTATAAGCATGACATTTACAGGATCAAATCTAATCATCATGAGGTCAATTAATTGCTCTGCCTACTCCATAAAAACATATTAATAAATGTCAAACGTAGACTCGTGTCTCTGCAAGCAAGGTCCTTTAAATAACATATTTCTGCAATGCAAGTAGAAGTAAATTTCGTCAATCGAAGCCTTTTCGCTGAAAAATTCCTTAAAAGTGACGATTTCCCAAATTCCTACGAACTTAGGATTAGTTAAATCTAATAAAAATATGACACGAGAATCATCCACCTAGATTTTCTCAGATTCTTAAAGTAGACGAATCTACCTGCTATTCTAGTCTACAGTAAATTTGCCTAGCCATGAGTAGACAAAATCAGGGAATTTGCTGATTTATTTAGGAGTGTTTTCAAACATTAAAATTTCATTATACTTTGAGTCTAATATAGCCCTCAAGTTACCTATGAAGGCTGTGCTAATCTTTCTACTCTTCATGTTTTGCATATCCAGCTCGTAATTTTTCGCTACTTATTCAATAAAAATGTAGTAATTAGGCTTATAAATTTGCAGCGAAGCAATAGGGACTTCAATATCCTTTTTACTTTACAAATCAGCTCCTTCTCCTTTCTCTGCGAAATGAGTGAGAGTTTCTAAAAATTTTTATTTTACAGGGTCTGAATTAAATTCCCTATTTTACACATTTTAAGCTTGTGAAAGCAAGAGTTTAAAATAGGTTTTGTCCTTGCTAAAATCACTTTAAATAAGCTTAAGCATATTCAAATCATTAGGGAATGATCCATCATTAGGCACTTCTACTTCCTTACTTCTGGCTATGGTAAATCTATCCAATTTAGCCTTTAATGCTTGAGATTTCTCTCTTAGTGTGTTAAGAAGGACTCTCTATTCGTTTGTCTTAAGCATCATCCCTTAATAGTCTTCATAAGTCATCAAAGCTAACTCACGATATTTATTATATTTTTAAACTAATTCGTTATTTTCCTCTTTTAACTACTTAGACTCTATCTCAGTTTCTTCCATTCTAGTTCTCAGCTACCTAACTTCGACTTCAATCTTTATTAATATTATTAAAAAAGAACATCTTAAAAAATTCATCTTAAACTCTCCTTTTGTAAGTTATAAATTTTTCTATAAAATAAGATGAATACCTTTGAAAGAGTTCCTTGCATTTATGTAATTTATAACTTTCTTTTCTGCAATTCTCTATCTTTAAAATCAGCTTCTTTTTATATTTTAAGAACCTTTGCTTCCGTTTCTTGAGTCAACTTTGTAAGTTACTCTTTTAATAGAAAAATGTCTGAGCCTGTTTCGAGAATCCTTAACTTCTCTGCTAGTTGATTATTTTCAGCTGCTAATTTAGTGTTTTCAAATGCCAAATAATTTTCGCGTTTTTCCTTTTTTGATTTATATTCATCCATATTACCCATATCAATGAATTTTTTTAATATGTTATTCTTTTCTTTGAGCATTTCAGTAACTTAATCTTTTTGCATAGTTATTTGCTACACTCTTTCTTCATAGAAAGCTAGCTTTTCCTTCCAAGTATCTCCCTACTGAATGGATTGTAAGTAAATGTTGTGAATATACTTGATAATATTAGTTAGGTATTAATTTAATTCTGTATATTTCTCAGCAATACTCCACAAATCAGAGTAAAGATGCAACTTTTCTTCAATATCGTTATCTAATAAATTCGATATGGCATTCCAGTGCTCTAGCTTTTTCTTAACCTCAACTGGAAATTTATCAGTGGAATTCATCAGATCAATGCGCTTTCGAGTGTTTTAGTAGGATCTATTCAAAAATTTTTAAAGTATTTGTTCTTTGCTTATCATTCCGGCTTGAGAGCTCTAGTAAAAGAAATCTCCTTGTTCAAATATCTGCTACTCAAAATTACCATTAAACAAATTATTTGGTGTACTACTACTCAAAGCTAAAGTACTTTTCTATCCGTTAAAAAGTGATTCTAATTTCTGTTGCTGATTAATTTATTTTTTACTTGCCTCTCTTTGAGATGCTAGTAAGCTTGTAGAATATTATCCATTAATTTATCCCTACATACCACCATAATTCATTCTTGCCAAAAGGGTCTTAGTATCTGGACCCTTGCTTTACTAACCTTCACTTTCTTATTTTAGATGAGTGTTTAACAGAGGAGTTTTCTATCCGCTATCGATTGGTAACTCATCAGTAGTCTTAGCTAAATTCTTTCTCTTATTTTTTTTTGGAATAAAAAACCCTAAATTTTCGTTAAATCGTTCAGGAGAGCCTGTTGCCTCCTTTTTGATAAGAGAAAAAGCTGGAAGACTTGCCTTATTATTCAAAATTCCATAGGGAAGAAGCTTTTTATCTTTATCTTTCCTTGGAATATTTTTCATTTCAATAAATGAGCTAACCTAACAAAAATCTTAATAAAAACTAATAAAGTTACTTTTTTATTTAAATCAAAAATATGCATAATATTTGAATACAATTTTCTAAGTACTAAAAGCTGAATTAATTACTGATTAAAAGAAAAATAAATAAAAAACAATCAATTAATAAATACAAACTCTTCAATGGCTCCTTCAATCAATTTTACTGATTTAAATGAAATCTATTATTTTATTTCTTAAAAAAATAAAAATTTTTATCTAAATTATTTTTAAATATTTAACTAATTTTTTTTAAAGATATTTTTATTTAATATTTTATTTTAATTCTAAAATATTTTTTGTAATATTTAATTGTAGTTATTTGAAAAGTATATTTAAAATTTCATTTCAATTTAAAGTTTATGTTCTCTTAATATTTAAAATTTTATTGAATATCAATTTTAATAAAAATTATTTTTTTTAAGTTATTTATTAGATTGTATAATTAAAAGCTAAACTGAAAGTATTTTTAAAATTAATGAAAAGCTTATTTTTAGAATGGTGATACACTATTTGATAATTGATTTTTATATAATTTTAGCTTTATTTCTTTTTAAAATATATTTAGAATATTTGCAATAAATAATTTTTATAGAGTAAACACTAATAAATAAAAAAGGGTTTATTTAGTAATTCAGCTTTTAAGTGAGATGTTAGTTTCATAAATAATCATAAAAATCTTATTAAGATTAAACAGTTTTTGATATTTTTAGCAACAAAAAATGTGAAATAAAAATAATTTTATTTCATTTTTATAATAAGACAATTTAAAAAAATACTTAGTTAAGATTTAATAAAATTTTTTGATTAATATTTAGAATCAGTATAAATATAATGCGAAATTTGAAGAAATTTACACTTTTATATAACATGAATATTCTAATTAATAGATTAAGAGAACTTTGTTACATAATAATTTAATATATTTGCAAAACTATTACTAAGAGTATTTATATTATAGCAATTTCTTGATACTTCTTATATTTTTTTGCAAGTAAATATCCAAAATTTTTTTATAAACAATCTTATTATATTTTTAAATCAAGTTTTCAGTTTTTTCTATTTTTGGCTTTTAGTTTTTGTTAATATTTTAAATTATTTTATAGAAAAAGAGAAAGCGATGGCCTATTATATAAACTAATTACTTTATCATAGCTTTAAATACATTAATGAACTACTTGTTTTGATATTATTTTTTCATTTTATAGGAATAATTAATTGAATGTTAAGCTAATATTATTTTTTCTTGATCATAAAATGTACTATTCGATTTGATACTCTGATTTAGGTGGTTATAGTATTTTACGCTCTATATTTTATTTTTAATTTTATTAAAATGGTTCACATGTGCTTTGCTCACAATCTGTATTCATTTTGCTCTCACCTAAGCAATAATCTTGTTAAATGTTCTCCTATCCTTCATTATCAAATATTATTGATGTCATGGGAATGTAAGACTGAGTTTCTTCAAATAATCTATTTTGATACTGCTCTATTTACAGCTTTTACTTTTTAGTCCTGTTGTTTTCACCTCTTTTTGATTTAACTACTTTTATGTTTGAGTTATGCTACAATTGAACACAAAACTAATTTCCCATTATGCAGTATAGATAGTTTTTAAGAGTACTTTCAATTATTGATTTACTATATGTATCACTCTCTAAAAAAATATTAATATATTATTTAAGTTAACAAATAGTATGTACTTATATTCTTTATTGTTAATTGCTATTTGCCAAAAACAAATTATTTATTTGGTCAGACTACTTTTTTAAACATCTGTCAAATTAATTTTTAGTAGCTCTAGAAGCCAATCAAGTTTCTTACTCTATTTTTAATTACTTCTTAAGATAATATTTATTATTTTTAGGACCCCAAATAGAAATTCAAATATATATGTATTAATGTATCAATCAAAATCTTATCACAATTTTAGAAAGTGCTTACTTCAGAACCAATTAATTTACTATAGATAATTAGATAGTAACTTGATATTAACATTTCTAATTCAATTTTAATTTCCATAGGTTTTTCTTAGCTTTTGATTTTGAAATTGATAATTAATTACAAAATAAAAGAAGAAATCTATGTAATTAATTACAAATCAATAACTTTAATTTATTTGAAAAATGATATTTTTAATTATTTTAATCAGAGAATTTTTTTTTTTATTAAAATGAGAGGAAGATAACTAAACAAACTCTTTTTTACTCATATAAAAGTATTTTACAATTAAATTCTTAAAGGTAATATAAAAATTAGATATCAAATAAGAAAAAAATTTAATCAATAATATATAATCCATAATGATTTGTTCAGTTTCAAATAAAATTAAATTTATGTCATAAAAAATATTCTTATTTAACAAGAGAATTTGATTTAGAATATTTATTTATTGATTTTGTTTTGTTAATTTTTCTAATATTTTTTTGTTTTTAAGAAGCTTAATTTTGATGGGTTTTTTTAGGCTATTCTTATCAGTTAAAAGCTCACAAATAAATATGAGCAAGGTATTAATTTTAAATTATTTAATAAATACTTAAAACGAACAACATTTAAAAATAGCTAATTTATTACAGTTTAAACTAAAATTTATAGGGTCAACCTCAGTTGAATATTAAAAAATAAAATATCATCAGAAATAATTTGTGCTAACTAATGAAGGATGAGCATAATATTAATTTGATACATATTTTAATCTATATTTTTAACCAAAACACTCTAAAAATCTTACTAATTCCTAATAGATATATATGCTCTGAAGAATATTTTAAGATTAAAATATATAAATTCGTGATTCTTATAATACTTAGATAGTAATTTTAGCATTTAAAATGTATTTTAAAATATTTTAAATATAGTTTTTTTATACTAAGTAATTTTTATTTTAGTTTAATTTATCTATTGAAAAAAAATATGTCTGAATTAACAAATAAATTTCAAAATTTTAAATAGAAATAAATTACTTTATCAAATTTGATACTTGAATTTCTAATCAAAATATTAGATATAATTTCTATTAACATTTAAAACTTAAAATGATCCAAATTAAGCCTGGAGTTTTAAGACTTATTTTAAAGTTAAAATTTCATTTTTAAGTTAGAAATAAGTAATTATGCAATAGTCATATAAAAATGATGAAAATTGATAGAATATGAATAGTTTGAAAAAAATAATTACCATAAAAATATTTAAGTGACTAAAATTATATTTTTACTACTTAATGACATACTTAATGTGTAATAAATATCTTACTGACTAAATAAAATGGATGATTATACAGTTTAACGTCATAATGAACAAAAACTCCAGTTTTTTATGAATTAAAATATGCATTTAATTGCTTAGACTTTTATTTGATACTATATTTATTTATTGTATGGTTTTTCTTTTGGAAAAAAGGAACTAAAAATTAAATTAGATTAGTAGATAGTTAGGTCATCAGTTTATTAATTTATTGCTTTTATTTTAATTTCTGCTTCTGAACATTGTTGATTTAAGATAAATTAAATTTTTTTAAAAAAAAGTAATTAATTTAAGTATTAAAGTATATTTGAATATTTATTAAATTGAGCAATAATTAAAGTGATGATTTACTTCTACATAGGCTTCGCTTCGTTTGCAGTCTTTATAATGAATATTATTTAGTTTAGATGGTTTTTAATCTCTTAAAATAATAATTTTCATTAATTAATAAACCTCTGGCTAGATGATCCTATTGAAAAGGTACAATTAGTAGAATTAAGCCAAATATGTCCTGAAGGCACTTAGGAAGAAAATATTAAATATAAATTTAGAGGTACAAGCGGGTTATGCTCTTGTGATAGCCAAACTCAATAAATATAACATAATGTATAAGCTAACATCACATTATCTGAATGCTCTAATCTTAGATGCAGTAATGCTACAAAGGTTCAGAAAGTTAACCCTATTCCTTCTTCACCATTATTTTACTTGTATCAGATTCCAGATAAAAATCTAACTTATAAGCTATGTACTAGCAGGATTTAAGGTTATTCATTTGCTAAGAAGGCTCCTATAGATCAAAAATGTGAAACAGATGAGAAATACTGCAGTTGGAATAACACAGTAAATGGAGAATTTGACATAAATTATGGATACTGTATCCCTTAAGATAGAGAGTGTTTTTCATAAGCTGTTTAGCTATAAAAAGTTAATAATAATTAACCTTAATTACCTTTAGTAGGATTTTCTTTAGATGATTAAAATTCTAAATATTACAATGTTGAAGATTACTAGTAAATATTTACTAATTAGTTGCTAGAAGTTAACAAAGTTAATTTCCCTAGTGAATACAATAGTTTTCTTTAGCAGAGCCATTTTTTTCACACAACTTTCATACCAAGAGTGTAAAATCAGTGCAGACAAAAACTCAAACAGACATTAAGTATTTACATAGGTCCAGAAGTAGCTCTAGAAATTTAGACAGCTCTGATTTTCTTCTCATTTATATCTATGGTTTCCTAGTTTTTTATTACT
Organism: Tetrahymena malaccensis 436; assembly: GCA_000231845.2. NCBI lineage: Eukaryota > Ciliophora > Oligohymenophorea > Hymenostomatida > Tetrahymenidae > Tetrahymena > Tetrahymena malaccensis. The sequence continues at coordinate 522,132 of JH719963.1, forward strand.
GGTTTCAAAGATTTTGAAGATTTCAGAGATTGCAATTGGTAGACTAAATTGTAAAACTATTTACAAAAAAAAAAATATAATCGCAAACACCCTCTTTATAGAAAACTTTATTATATTTAAAAAATAATAATACTTATCATTCAAATAGCACTTTATGCTTCTATTTTAAGCTTATATGTGTCTATGATTAATGTATTTGGTGACATGATAAACTCATAATGTATAGACAGTCAGATCGGCTAAGATATTAATTATAAAAATTTAAATGGTGATGTATTTAATTATAATATCACAATAGCATGCTTAGCTCTAACTTTTTTCAGCCTTATCACAGACATTAATTTTTATGTGTTTTTGAAAAAAATACTCAGAGCGGTTGTGAGAGGAATAAGAACTTTCTTTTTCATAATATATATATTATTTACATCTAGAGATTTTAGTCAATTAAACAAACATGAATAACCTCCCGACCCAGATATAGTAGATTAATATTAAATTAAAAGCAATACTAAAAAAGATATAGAAAACCATAAACATGAAAAAAATTAACCTAATCACTCAAATAAGAATCCAAGTTTATAAGATATGTCAGTAATTAACAATTTGAAAGCAAATGACTCGAAATAGAATAATAAAATGACAGATGAACCTGAAAATGCAAAATCTGTGTAAAAGCTAACTTCAAGAAGTGACAATACTTTTGCATTACAACTAAATAATAAATGTAATTAAAGTAACATATTGGAAGTTGAAAATAAATTAGGTTGTTAATAAGCTGAAGGAAAAGAAGATATGAGTTCTAATATAAGATGTCTCGAATCCTCAAAAATTGCAGAAATTGTACCCTAAAATGTGAAAAACCACTAATAGAAGTTAGCAAAAATATTTTAAAATAAAAGAAGCAAATTAAAATAAAAAAGTAGTAAATTCATAGATAATTATTCTAAAGAATATGAATAAACAACTGACATGACAAAATAAGTAATTCATGATGATTATTCAATTTAAAAAAGGGATAGTGAAAATATATCTAATCATTATGAACTGCGGTCACCCTCATCAACAACAACATCGAAAAAAGGTAATGAATCTGAACCTGTTTAATTAGATTTCTAAATAGAAATATAAAACTTATGAGTGAGTAAGAGTCTTAAAATTTAAAGTTAAATTTATAATATAAACTAACAAAAAAAATTTAATATTTTTGTTTACCTATTTTATAAACAATTTATATGTTATCCAAAGAAATAAAAAAATGATCATTTCAAGCATTAAACGTTATCAAAGCCAAATCATTTAAAAAATATCTAGATAGAGTAAACAAAGAATTTAAAGTCATAATATAAAATTTATTAATAAGTAATAAGTCTTAAAATTAGAAGCAACATTATATTTATAAGTATAAGTAATCTAGCGAGTGAGTTTCATAATAATTATTTTTAATTCAATCAAATAGAAAATTAATTTTTAAAACAATTTTTAGAATATTTGAGTAAAATGTTATACTTAAAATTAAAATAAAAATTATGTGCAAATCTTATATTTAAATTTTTTTAAAATATTTATAAAAAGAAATAAATTGTTTAACTTTTGATTTATTATAATTGTTAATTATGCAGCGAGAAGCAAAATATTTATTTTAAACCATCAAATAAAATCAAAAACTAATTCTAGATTTTTTAAATAATTTTTAGTTTTTTAAAAAGAGCTTAAAATATTTATGAAATTTATATTAGTAATAAAAATAATTTATAAACAGTAAAAAAAATAAGGGGGGATGTTTAGGTGGGATTAAAACAGGAATAGAAAATTTGAAGATGGATGAATGGAAATTTTCCTTTCAAAAATAAATGTAATCCCACCTCGATACCCCCACAAAAAAATATAATAAATAGTTTTTGTAATTATTTTTTAAAAAAAAGTACTTTTTTTTAAAAAATTTTAAATTTTCTTGTTTGATTTAAATTAATCAAAAAGAATAATAAATATTTCTGAGCATAAAAATGTAATTCAATATTAAATCCTAATTATTTTGTTGGTAACTTCTTAAATTATCTAAAAATACAACTCTATAAAAAAGAAAATGGATATTTATAAGATAAGATTAATTAATAATTATTTATATCAACAAACAAATTGCTGATTTTTTTTAAATTCTTACAAAAATTTATAAAATTAGTTATGTAAAATATTTGGTGTAATTTTATATGGATGAACATATATTTTTAAAATATATAAAGTCAATTAACGGATTAGATTTTATTGTTTAATTATTATTTAAAACTAAAAGATTAGATAGATGACTATTTAATTGATAATTTACCTAAGGTTTTTCTAGTGTCAAAAAAGTTTTTAAAATAACTGCCTGTCTTATTGTATACTTTATAGATTCTAGTTTTCTAAAAATCTAATAATTTGTTTTAAAGAATTAAAGCCAACAAAAAAATAACAAATTACTACTTGAAAAAAATTTTAATAACTTCTATTATAAATTAGTAGGAAAAAAGAAAATAAATAGATCAAGGTAAGATGTTGTATTTCTTTATTGGAATGTTTGCTTTAGCAGTGTTAATTGTCCATATTATATCTTTTGAATGGTTTTAGAGCAATTAAGACAACAATTATCATAAAATTATAGATCTCTGGTTAAAAGATCCATTAGAGAAACTTTATTTAAAAGATATAAACTAAGATTGTCCAACAGGTACAAGCACATTTAACTTGCAATATGACTATCCAGGGAAATCTGGATTATGCACTTGTGTCTAAGGTGACACTTATTATGGATAAAACAACAAAAATAACAATCGATATTACAATAATCATCATAGAATATTATAAGCAAATTTATTTGAATGTTCTTAGATTAATTGTGATCCAACCTAAGTTTCTAGTCAAGTCGTCAAACCAATAAATAGCGTCAATTTAAATTATTTTTTTTATAATATAACCGATAATACTACTCAAAAGGTTTGCGTGAGCAAAGTTCCTGGATACTCATTTGCCTTAAAAGCTCCTTTAGAGAATTAATGTAAGGACTATGAAAAATATTGTGACTTTCGTACTACAAGCAAAAGTTAATTTGATATAGATTAAGGATATTGCATTCCTTAAGATTAAGAATGTTAAATCTAAGGAGTCAATCTAGGAGGTTATACTCAATCTATTGTTGACTAGCTCCCTATAGTTGATATCAGCATATCTACTAAATAAAAAAGCGAGGCCTATAATATTAATGTTTATACTACAATTAGCGCAATAAACTTACTTAATTTTAACAACATAACATATGATTCTCAATACATAAGTTTTCTTACTGAAGAGTTTTAAATTAATGTCGTTCATATGCCAAGAGTCAAACTTAGATGTAGATAACAACTATAATAAAATCTCAGCAGTTATATAGGTCCATAGAGTGCTTATCAAATTAGTTTAGTACTTCTTATTCTTTCAGTTCTTTCCTGCTCTATTAGCTTTATATATGTTGGATGGGCAGATATATTTTAAATGAATGTGTGCTTGGCTGGGTGTTAAAACTATTTAGAATCAAAAAGGCCATAAAAAAAATATTCTACTTTCAAGAATTCAATGATTATTTTGAGTCCTATTTTAGTAGTATTAATAATTATATTAGATGGTATTATGATTCTTTATTATACACATATGGTAGATTATATGATTTATATGATTAATGATAAATGCCTTGACGAGTATGTAACATAGTATCTAAACTATTATAATAATACAGCATCACCAGGATTTTACCCAGAAGGATTAACTTATACCGGTTTATTGATTGCAGGGATATAACTGTTACTTGATTAAATGTTTTATCTATCTATCAAAAAAGTAATCTTGTTTGTTTATTCAATTGTAAAATGTAAAAAAGGAATAAAAAAGCCTACCAACATTTAAACAGAAACAGTGACTAATTCTAATAACATGAACCAAGTAAATAAAAAACAAAATATTTAAAATTTTGATACGCCAAACCTAAATGGTTAAGCAGGAGTATCAACTGTGACTCCTTTTACTCCATAAGCACCTAATATATAAAGTATTTTTGTTGATAAATGTAAGAATGAAGAAATAATAAATAATTTTGATAAGTAAAAGACAGAATCTAACTAATTAAAATATATTACTAGCTCACTTTCAAAAAATCTAGATGATGGATAAAACAAATTTTTAACATCTGTTTTTATCTTAGGAAAAAGCTCATAAAAAAGGGAAAGTGATATTGAACTTAACTTATAATAAAGTTAATTGATTAATACTAATAACTTTTAATAAATACCAAAATCAACCTAACCAATATATTAAAACCAACAAAACTACATTAAAGGTTTGCACTAATAAAATAATCAAAAAAGAAATTCTTAAGATATACAACTTCCTAAAGCTCCTCTACCTCCTGAACCTGACCAGAGTGAAAAATCTAAATTTTCTATTTTAAACTTGGATAATATATGAATTAACAGCAATTGCTTCCAAAGTTTGTCCAATCATTAAAATAATTAGAAAAAGCTAAGATGTTTGATTAATTAATTTTATTGAAAATGAAATAATTATTTTTTTACAATATTTTAAGTAAAATATTCTATAGTAAATAAAATGTTTAAATTTAGCATTATTTTATATTAATATTTAAGGTAATTTAATTTTATTTTAGATTAAAATTTATGGTAATTTAATGAGTTTATTAGATGATATTTCAAAAATATTATTCAGTTAATATAGCTTTGGTTATTTGAAAGAATAACTTTTTAAAAATTTATCAAATTAATTAATAAATAATTTTATTTAAATTCTATTTCAGAATAATACTAATGCAGTTTAAAATTCTGCGCGTTAGAGATATATACTCATCTTTATCTTTTAGCCTGATTATGAGAAAACAATACTGTTTACATTTATTTCTAAAAATAGTTAAATAATCAATTAAAACTTCAATTTTGATAAAATTATCTATTCTGATAAATATCTATTTTATCTCTGCTCATAAATTTTGAAATATAGAAAAGTAATAATTTCTTTTTTAAATTCCTTAAAGTGCGTAATTTCAATTATAGAAACATATAATCACTCTTTAAATCTCTCTATAATTTTTTTTTTACAACACAAACAATCAATCTAATATTAATTAAATGTGTTGGATACTATTTTTGGTGGGTAACTTTGATTTTATATTTTTGATTAAATTATGACTCCTTTAGAAAAATAAATTATAATAGCTAGAGGTAGAAGATTTAATTTATACTGATAAATTATGAATAATGAAGAAAGTAGCATTTTTATTGATATTTATTAGAGAAGGTAGGTAAAAATCAAACAATAATTTGCTCGAATCTACTTCCTTGATAATAAAGCTGGTATAATATTAATTTAAATATTTAAGTTATTTTACATAACTAAAAGAATGAAGCTATGAATTAACGTAATTATTTTTTTTTATAAAAACATAAGATTTACTTTATCATTCGAAAGTGAATATTTATAGAAGGAGTTTAAATTATTATTTAGATATTCATTATTAAATTAGATGGCTTTTATGTAATGAGAATCTATTTTGTTTTAAAAATTGAGGCAATATTTGTGATTTTATTTACATTTTTGAGAAATAAAAAAATCAAACTAGAAAGTTGATTCAAAAAGTGAATATCACTGATTTTGATAAACATAAATAATACTAAAAAAGAAAGATTGATATTTTTTTAATTTATTGAAAGCAAGTATTGAAATCAAGCTAAGCTAGTAATTTAGCAAATGCTCTACTTCTATTTAGGATTATCAGCTATAGCATCACTAGTCATTCATGCTATTTCATTTGCGTGGTTTTAAAATAATTAGGACAATAATTATCACAAAATCATTAATCTCTGGCTGAAAGACCCACTAGAAAAAGCTATTTTATTAGATATCAACCAAGAATGTCCTTAAAACACAAAGGAATTTAGATTATAATTTGAATATCCTGGAAACTCCGGGCTTTGTAATTGTATAGCATAGGATTCATATACTAGTAGTAGTAATAATAATGATGGATATTATAGAGTATTGCAAAAAAACTTATCGTCATGTTCTACAATCAAATGTTCTTCGAACTAGGTTTCTAATGAGGTTATCTCACCAATAAACAGTGCAAATCTTAATACTTTCTTTTATAACTCATAAAAAATAGTAGCACAAAAACTTTGTGTGAGTAAAATTAATGGATACTCATTTGCTAAGAAAGCTCCTTTGTAAAAATAGTGTGGTAGTAATGAAATATATTGTGATTTTAAAACTTCAAATTAATAAGGATTTGATATTGATTAAGCATATTGTATTCCTAAAGGTAGACAGTGTTAATCTAACGGTTTTGCTATAGGAAATTATGGACCAAATGTATCTAATCAGCTCCCGATAGTTGATATAACAATTGCTACTCAAGACTAAATTAAAGCCTACAATATAGTTTAATATTCTACTATTAATGAACATGACTTACTTAACTGGAATAACATTTAATACGATCCTGCTTACAATAACTAACTCAATAATTAATATTAAATTTTAATTAATCATATGCCGAGGGTTAAGGTTAGATGCAGAGACAAACTACAATAGAATCTTAATGTTTACTTAGGTCCAGATGGCGCTTATAATGTCAGTTTAGCTCTACTTATTTTTGCAACTTTTTCTTGTGCATTAAATTTTTTGGTCTTTGGAATAGGAGATATCTGCGACATGAGTTAATGTGATAAAGGTGGATGTTAAGGATATTGCGCTGGTAAGAGAATTAAAAGAGAACACTCTACTCTTAGAAATGTCATGCTTACCTCAAAATCTATTTTGCTTATACTGCAAGTCTCTTTGAATGCAGTAATGATAGCTTGCTACACAAATATGATAGAATACATGGGTTATATGATTAATGACAAGTGTTTAGATGCCTATGTCTCTGATGCAATTAGATACAATGACATCATATATCCTGGTTATTATTAAGAGGGGTTAACGTTCGCTACATTAATCCTTTCAGCTGTCTAATTAGTTTTTGACTAAGTATTTTATCAAGCAATAAAAACATTTATCTTATTTATTTTCTGTTAAATAAAATTCTAAAGAAAATAACAATAACCTACAGTCATCAAGTTAGATACTTTAACAGAGTAAAAATTAAATCATGAAGAAAAACAACCAGATATAGAGAAAAACATATAACCATAATATGATATCTAAGCTCATACACAAGTTATTTTACCAATTACTCCATAAGTAGTTCTAAAGAATCAAAATGACTTTAATGATAAATGTTTAAGTGATGGAAAAGATAATCTTGAAAGTAATAAAAGTAATTCAAATGAAGTAAAATCCGCTAATAATGTGACTGCTAAACCTCCAAATGAAACAAATGAAAGAGATATCAAACAGATAAAATAGTTAACAATATTATAAAAAAATAAAACAGCCAATAAAAAGCTATCAAGTTCAGTAAACTATAAAAATAAAAATGAACAAAAAGCCAATGAAGATAAAAAGACGAAACAATTGCAAAAATTATAAAAGAAGATGCTAAAATAACAACTTAAATTGAAAATCAGTGAAGCTAAATTGCTTGAATAGGTAAAAAATGAATAAAAAAATACCTTTAATTTTAATACACAATTTTAAGAAGACGCCTTTGGTATTTAGATGCTATATGATGAATAAAAAGAGCAATAGAAATCAAGTTTACAAAAAAAATAAATGAAACGTGTAAGCAGTATTGATTAGAAATAAAATAAAATTACTAAAAATAAGAATTAAAAAGGAAATAGAAGTTTTGAAAATATTCAAGTAAAGTAGAAGAATGATTTAATTCTTAGCTCAGACAATTCCTCCGATTCTGATAAAGAGGAATAAAAGGTTGACTCTGATTATTTGGCTCATAAAAAATAAAATAAGATGATCAAATAGAATTAGCAATAAGACATGTTTGAAGAAAATCTAGATGATATCTTTACGGATTTAAATGTGTATTAAAAAGATTAAGAATAAAAGTTTTAACATCTTCAATAAATTTAAAATTAAATTGCAAATCCAAATAATTAATAGAATAATTTCTATTCGAACCAACCTACATATTAATAAAATCAACAAATATTTATTGATGATCAAAAAGGTTCTGATAAATTTATCTATTTCACCAAAAAATAATCTTCAGAGATCAATAATCCTCCAGAAGCCCCTTGTCCTCCTGAATAGAGTGAAAAATCTCACTTATCAATGATTCAGTTTGATGATCTTTGAATAATATTTTGTTAATTTATTAAAAATACTTTACACGCTAAAAAATATTTTATGTCTTAATGTGTAAATATTAAATATTTTAGTTAAACAAAATATCTTTATTAATTTAAATAAATTATTTAGAAAATGTTTATTTTTAAGTAAAATTTATTCATTTAAAATAAATGAAAAATTTAGAAACCATTGTAAATTATGTTTGTATTTTAGTCTATTTCATCTTTTTATATGAAAATTTTCGATTGATCTATTAAATAACTTAAAAATTAAGGATATGATTACTTGAACGTGAAATAAAGTTAATTAATTTGTTTTGAACAAAATAATTCAAGAAACAGATTTATAAATAAATGAACAAACAAAAAAACATATTTTTGAAAAAAATTAATTAAAATCAATAGTTTCAGATTGTTTAATTTTGTTTTGAATATCATCTATCTTCTTTCTCTAATTAGCTTTTATATTAATTTCGAAAAGATTATATGATTATTTTTTAATTACAAAAACTAATTTTACCAAACAAATCAAACACATGTTTTATGTTTTCACTACTATCCTTGTTATAATATCCTGTATTTTGCAAGGTTTATTTTATAGTGATGTTAGCAATTCCTAAAATAGCAATTTTAGTCAAATTGTTAGTATGTGGCAGCTTGATCCAATTAATTAGATTGCCCTTGTTTAACCTGGTTAATCATGTCCTGATGGATTAAGTGTTTATGATTAAATTTTAAACTTGCCATAAAGCTCAAGTCTTTGCTCTTGCGAAACAACTAGCACACAGTTTTCGATTTACATAAATTAGTAACTGGTTATTTGCGGATAATGCTCTAAAGATACGATTGAAGTGAAACGATTTTAAGGCATACCTTAAAAAAATTTAATTGATCAATTTTATGTTTAAGATTATAAAGGAGACATATAAAGATATAGAGTTTGTATAAACAGAATAAAAGGCTATTCTTTCGTTAAGAAAGCTCCATCATCTACAAACTGTTAAAGTAATGAATAGCTATGTAGCTGGCCTAGCTCTTCAAATACTGATTATAGCTATTGTATTCCTTAATAGTATACTTGTTTTTCAGATGGCATCAATATTCCTAATTAAAATTTCTACTTACAGTTACCTTTGATTGATATTAAAAATAATAGTTACAGTTTCCAAATTCTAAATTTTTAACCTGCAGGATAGTTCACTTAATAGTAAATATATGACTAAAATAAAATTATTTATCAACAGCAGTTTATTCCTTTTTTTAGCTAAACCCCTATATTAAACCAAATTTTAGTTACTTATCCTTATGTAAAATTGAGTTGTAGAGATTCTTTCAAAACTGCCTTTGCAAGTTATAGTGGATAGAGTTATGGTTTGAACATAGCTGCAGGTTTAGTAGTAGTAATTACAGTAGCTGCATTGATGGGAATCGTTCTGTCAATTTACGATGTAATAGATTTTAATTAAATTGTTATCAAAAAATAAGAACCTAAAATGAGTTATTGGATAAGAAAAAGATTTAGTTTACAAAATACTACAAAGTGGAATGTATTCATTATTACTAAACCTTTGGTTATTTTAATATCTTTTATACTCTATATTCTTATTTGCTAAAACTACTTAGTGGCTCCTATAGAGATGAAAAAGCTTATAAATAACTCATGTGTTGATTTAAGCTTAAAGTATATTTTTAGTTACTTTAGTGATTATTCATAATCAGATCTACCTCGTGAATTTCTAGTTTATGTTGCTTTGGTTTTTTTAATTTTTGCATTTTTTAGTGACTAAGTAGTAATATAGGCTTTTAATTACCTAGCACATAAATTAGGCATAGTAAAATTGGTGAATAAAATGTTGAACAAAAATGATAAGCAAAAGGCACAAGTATAACAAATACCTACTCAATAGGATTAAGAGATAAAAAATAATTAATAGGAAAATATAAATCCAGAAATCAATACTAACCAGTAATCCTAATAAATTAATGGAGATCTTTAATATAAAATAGAGAGTCCAATAAATAATTTAACTCCTCAAAATACTGAGCATATTATTTAAATTGAAAACATAGAACATGACAATTAAAATTAATAACCTGAATAAGTATCTTAATCTTATGGACTTTAGATGGTGCCGTCTAATTAGCCTTAAGCAAAGCGTAATTCAATTTAAGAGGTCAAATTAAGTTAGTTTGGAAGAGAGTAAATATAGAAAAACTAACTCAAATAAATGTCCTAATTAAATTTAAGTTAAAAATAAATTAATTTAAATCAAGAAAAAAATTAAGAATCTTGATACTAATTAAAAATTGTAAATATAGTATCTATTAGTTACATTTGTTTTGAATTGTGTTTAATATAAATATATATATATATATACTCAATCAATAATTATCATAAGCCCTCCTAATTATTTGGAGTTTATTATTATCAATCAATCTTTGAATAAAAAAAATTAATTAATTTGAGAGAACTTGAATACTTAAATTATTAAATGCTGTAAAATTGAATAATTAAATTAATACTTAAAATAATCTTATGATTCCTTTGGAAACCAAAATTAACAAAAAAAGTAATTTTAAAATTATTTTTAATTATTTGGAAATGTTTTATATATTTTTTGTTTTTTATTTTATTGTAAAAATTAAGTTTATAATAAAATATGTTTATTAATATGAATGGTTTATAAATCTAAATATAATATTTTTTACTCAAATATTATTTATATTGATGAATTTATTATTATGAGTCAGTGTGATAATGAATCTTTAGAAATCTCTACATAGAAAATTAAGTATGTTTGCCTGGCTTTAAAATTACGAATTGATTGAAATAATTGTAGAATAGCTTTGTTATTAATTAATTGAAATCAATAAAGATAGTAACTAAATTATAATTTATAATTTTGATAGAATTATCAAATAATCTTTATCAAAGACTAACATTATTTAAATATATAAAATATTAGCTTTAACTACTCAAATTTATAAGACACATTTTATTTATATTTAATATTTTTTGATGACTGAATAACCTGAGACTGCTAGAATTGCTTCATAACACAATTAAATTACTCCACAATAAAATACCCTTTGCAGTATTTAATTATTAAATGATAATGAAGATGAATTTCAAGAAGATCCAAGCACATCATAATAACTTGCCAATAAAATTTTGAATATTTAAACTGATTCAAATGCTTTAATATGTAATTAAAATGAAAAAACTTGGCGTTTATTTGACTCAACTAGGTAGGATTCTATTTCTGCTAATTAATCCCTTAAAATATTGAATGAAGCATAGAGAGTATTTTACATATTTATTCTTTATCTATTAAATAATCATTATATAATACAAAACAAGCAAATACTAATGTAAATACTTCAGCAAAGTTAAATGACGGCTTAGGAAAAAGAAATTCTTTTAAAAATCATTCCTTCTCTTCCTGCTTTTAGCGAAAAAAAAATTCACAACGATTAATTAATGGATAGCTCTTTTCTTGAAAATATCGAGCTAATTTCTTTATAAAAGGGGTCTTGCCTATTTAATTTTGGTAATAAGTATTCTTTTTAATTAAACTGGCTGATAATTCTTAAATATTAATAATAATAAATATTAGGTGATTAAAGTGATGGATATTATACACTATTAGATGGTAAATAATTAACACATAAATAAAGAGGTATTTAAAATTAAATTATATTAATTTTTAGGTTTTTGCTATGTTACGATTCCTAAAGAAAAGATTAAAAAACATCTAGAAATATTAAATGTGGATAAGTTTAGTGACGAGAACCTTAAAAGAGCTTATAAAGTTCTTAGTTAATCTGATTTTTAAAGTATCTAAGAATATTTTAAGTGGCCTACCTTAAAACATATCCCAAACTAAATAACTTTAAAGATTTTAGATGCTGGTTAAAGTTTTGGAGAAACATCTCTAATTTTTGGTAAAAAAAGGTAAAATATTTGCTTAAAAATTAGATAAGCAATAGCAATAAAGATATTAAACAATTATATATTTTTTTAATGTTTATTTATATAGGACAGCTTCAGTAATTTGTGGGAGTGAGTGCAAAATCATGAAAATATAGAAGTAATACTTTGAAAGATTAGTTGATAAAGAGGAATAAAATATTGTTTTAAATGAGAGAATAGATTTCTTATCTTAAATATCATTTTTAAATGATCTACCTAAAATTATAATTTAAACTTTGATTTAAGAATCTGAAACATTAAATCTCTAAAGAGGTTCTAATATATATAAATATGGAGAGAAAGCTGATTCAATTTACTTGATTTAGGAAGGAACAATATAGATATGCAAGAAAGTCTCTAACTAAGTAGTTGAAAAAGACACATCATAACAAAAGAGTAACATTTCTAACTAACAAAACATAAATTTGCAAAAATAAAGGGTAAATTATTAAACGAAGTTAACTTTAAGAATCATTTAAATATGAAAATTGAATTAAATATTTAAATAAATTTGATTTTAGAATGCTTAACTTATTTTATGAATAATAGAAAGCCTAAATAAGTAGATCAAATACTCTAAATAGGTATGAAAAGTAAATTTGCTCAATTTAGTAGACAGAAATGCAACCAATAGTAATATTAGACAAGGGCTAGTATTTTGGAGAGGATCAAGTATTTAGCTCAGAATAAATTAGAAATAGCTAAGCTTAAGTACAATCTCCTTAAGCGATAGTGATTGCTATTAAAATAAATCTTTTAGTGCTTATATTGATTGAATACAATTGTTTGGAAGTTTTATTTAAGGAAATTGAACTGAAACAGCAATTTAACTCTAAGAGATAGTAATTAATTTCAGTCTAAAATCAGAAGCAAAGCTAAAAGAAAATAAAATTATAATCTAACTTTGATTTGATACAGCAAGTTTAGCAATCGCTGATGAGTAACAGAGAATTTGTTGGTAGGTCTACAAATCTAATTAATTAATAAGATTTGATTCATAATAGTTAGCAGGAAAGCTAAAATTTTATTTTTTCATAAAAAAGAATTCTGAGTCCAATGACTTCTCCTAAATCTTGCAGGTTCGATTCATAAAAAACAAATCTAAACTTTGAAATGAAGTTAGATAAACATTTTTCATAGCAAAGTTAAAATTAGCCACCAAAAATACAAAATAAACTTGAAAAGTAGGATAAAAATGAATATCAAATTCATTAAGCAATTACACAAAAAGTTAAAATTGAAAGAGGCTTAGAGATAAATTAAGAACATCCTCATTATAATATTAAAGAATAAATAGATTCTAAGAATGTTACTTCAAAGAATAAAAATAAAAAAAGTTTAAATAATGGTAAAAATAAGACTTCAAGCGAAATTTAATTAGATGGTAAAAAAAATATTGAAACAAATTTATTTTAGATCAAGAGTGCTTAGTTTGGAACATAAGCAACTAATACAACTTTAAATACTATTCCTTCTTTAAATAATATCAATTCTCCTTTATATTATTCAAGCTAAAACAATTAAAATTAGCTAAAACAAAGTAATTTTGTTAAAAATGACTTAGGAAATTAATAAAATAGAGATTCTGATGATATAAAATCACCTAAAAATAATAATGTAATTTAAAAAATAGATTTTGATTTCTTAAAATAATAATATATGCAGCTATCGACTTTGACAAAATTAAAATAAATTAAATAAGAACACATCAAAAGAAAAGATCATTTTAGACAACTACAAGAAAGCAGTTAGAAATTATCAATAAATATATAGTAAGAACAATCAGAATCTTAAGTCTCTTCTCCACTTCCATACAATAAAAAACCATTAAAAAAAAGTTAATAAAACAAACCTAAGCTTGACTTGCTGAATTATTTGTATGAAAGAGGAATCGAGACCGAAAGAATCGTTTATAAAGAAAGGAGAAACCCAAAAACAGATCGCTCATCATCAGATTAAAATCAAATTAAATTATTTTTATCAAAAGAATAATTTTTTTAGAATGAAAATGCTTAAAATAGTTTAACTTCTCAACTTACAAGCGGACTAAACAAATTCATAAAGACTGAATAAAAAATTACTGATAATAAATCACAAGCATTAAAAGTCATTCCAGCTATTTATATAGAAGATTCTCTCAATGAAAAGGTAATTAATCAAAAAAACTGTAAAATCAATACAATAAATACTATAGAAAACGATAAATCTACTCTTAATCTTACAAATCGCACACTAAGATCATAAAATGTTTTACCTCTCAGTAAACAAAATCAAACAAATATAAATCTCCATACCCTCAACCTTCCTAAAATATCTTCTTAACAGAAGCCCTATATTCGGATGAAATAATTTTCTCTTCATCATATTAATAAAACATCTGAGTAAAATTGATTTAAAATAAATTTGAAACTTAATTAACTTAATTTTAAGAATCATTTTAATTAATTTGTTTAAATTATTTTTAAATAAATAAAATAACCTATAAATTTTCTAATAAAATAAATCATTGTTTTAACTCTTTAATATTAAATAAATAAATAAATTGTATAAATGTATTTTGATTGAAAAAATCTTTGACAGACACTATTTCAAAAAAATTAGATTAAATTATTATAAATAAAAGCTTATCAAGTAATTTGTATTTATTTATTTATTTATTATATTATTTATTTATTTGAAATTATGTGAGTTAAATGTTAGTTAATATTAATTAATTTTAAATTAAAATATTTAATCTTATTAGTGTTTAAAAATTGAAGGCATATCATTCATTAATTGCTTATATAAATTCATTTCATTAGAAAAAAACAATAAATATTTAAAGATAATTTTACATAAAAATAAATACTGAACAAATTAATATATATTAGATAATAAGATTTCTGACCCAACTTCATTTTTGACCTCATTTTTCTCAATTTTTCAACATTCTTATAAAAACTTAATTTAAAATAAAAAAAATATGGGGTCTGACGTCAGACGTCTAAGATATTTATTATTATTTATTATAAAAATTTAATTTAAAATAAAAAAAAATATGGCTTCCGACGTCAGAAGGTAAGTAAAAATAAAAATGATAAAACAAATAATATAAAAAATAAAAACAATAATTAAAAAATATAGGTTCGGTGTGATCCGAGATAAATATTTTTTTATTATTATTATGATTTTATATTTAATTATTTAATATTTTATTATAAGAATTTTATTTGGTAAATGTAAAAATAATTAAAATTGTAAATAAAATTATAAGTGCACGAAACTGTGCACCTTGATTTAATTAATAAAATGATAAAAATAAATAATAAGATTTAACTGTTTTTTATTTTATTATTATTTATAATTATAATTGATAAATACAATTAATATTAAGATTATTTTATAATTATTAAATAAATGATTTATCAAACATTTAACATTAAATTAAAATACCATATTTAAAATTATTTATTTTAAACATTTATTAAATTTGATAATTGATAATAATGTTAATACTAAATAACTAATTAAAATATTTAATAATTTGATAAATGATTATAATTTAAAAA